>VXAU01002542.1:281309-433486 GCA_013399695.1 Formicarius rufipectus
GCCCCCCCCCTCCCCCCCCCCCCCTCCCCCCCCCTCTCCCTCTCCCTCTCCCTCTCCGGGGTTTGGTGCCCCCTGAGACGGGAGGAGGGGGTTTCCTCACTGAGGACAGGCCCCCCCATGGCAGGAGGGGTCGTACAGCCCTGCCGGGTTGTCCCTGCTGAGGTGGACCCAGCGGTTCCAGCAGCACCATCTCCAGCACGGAGAAGGGGTGAACGCAGGGGACCCTCAGGTGACATGGAACTGGGCTAAGCCCAAGTCAGATGAGAGAGTGGGTGTACTTGAAGTAGCCAGAGGATGTACGTGCTCTTCAGAGCCCCAGGTGTCACAAAACAATCCCCAAAGGAGATGGTGCCATGGGTTTGGGGAACCTAACCACTCAGGTGAACGTTCACATGATTTAGGGCACCTGTCGTGGTCTCCTGGCTCTGCTGCACACCAAACGACTCTGCTCTAGGAGATTTTTACCCTGACCCACCCTCCTCCTTTCAGTATGGGTTCAGGGTGGGCCATGGGGCAGCACCTTCACCTTCTCCTGCCCTCCCAGCTGGTGCTGCCAGGCAAGATCACTCAGTGCCACCCAGCCTTCCAGACATTCATGGAAGAGCAGTGACCCCTGTGAAACCTCCCCCCACGTCCCCAGTGCCTGCAGGCAACACACGAGCTGTCTGACAGCAGCCAGCAGGGAGAGATGCTCCTGCTGCCTTCCCTGCTGGGGATCCCCGGGGTGCTGAGTGCTGCCAGGCAGGAGCTGCCAGAGGAGGAGAAATCAGGCAGCTGGCACCCTCCTGTCACTGTGCAGGAGGCAGCAACGGAGATCAGCAGCGCTGGCAGGTACCACACGCACCTCTGCTGCCAGTCACCAGCATCCCAGTTGGCCTCCTGCACCCACTGGGAGGTCTGGACAGCTCAGAGCATCCACCTTTCTGCAGTGCCTGAATTGCCACACAGAGGGATGTTGGAGATGTTGAGCTGGGCTGTCCCAAAACAGAATCATACAATCATGGAAACACTGGGGCTGGAAAAGCCCGCCAGGATGATGGAGTTCAACCATTAACTCAGCACTGCCCAGGCCATCTCTAAACTATGTCCCCAGTTGCCACATCCACATGTTTTTTGAACTTTCCCAGTGATGATGACTACTTCACCACTGCCTTGGACAGTCTGTTCCAACACCTGACAGCCCTTTCAGTGAAGGAATTGTTCCCCATATCCAATCTAAACCTTCCCTGGTGCAACTGGAGGCTGTTTCTTCTTGTTCTGCCACTTGTTACCTGGGAGAACAGACCTACCCCCACCTGGCTGCACCCTCCTGTCAGGGAGTTGTGGAGAGTGGTGGCCTGGAAGGATTTCCTGAAACATCAAGTGAAAATCAGGCTTCAAGACCACTTGCCACACTGTGTAATAGCCACACATGTCTGAAATGTTTTAATTGCTGTCCCAGGGGATGTTATTCCTGTGATGAACCCTTGCACAGAGAAGGTGTGAGGAAGAAAGACAGTTATATATTTTAAAAGCCAGGACTTCAGGCTCCAGCCCTTGCTCGCTGCCTCCTGTTATTGATACGCATCCCTGTCAGCTCATGGGATCAGAGGAGATAGATGAGTGCTGTGCAGCCCTGGGCAATGCTGGGAAAGCTTGTCCCATACCTCTCTCTCTCATTCCCTGTTAAGGACGTCAAGGCTTGTCATTATTTGACATCTATTGGTTCATTTGGCTGATTGCTACCCATTCTTTAATGTATCCGTTATTTATTTATTCTCTGGTGTAACAAGCAGTTCCAAATTGATCACTTTGGCATGTAAATGAGCTGCTCTAGTGCTTGTCACTGAAATTTGTAGATTGGGAGAGTTTGCAATCAAACACAGCCAGAATCTAAATTACAACAGTTCAGGCAATAATAGCAGGAAGAAGACAGGAAGGATGTGCCATAAATAAAATGGGATCAGAACAGTGTGCCCAGAGCTGTGCTGACAACATGCCAGAAGCCCCAGGGTGAGCACCAGGAGTCCCTACTCTGCAGACCCACAGTGTCCTGGCAGGGCTGGTTGGTTCCTCCAGAAGAGAAGGGCAAAGAGGAACGTGTGGGAAGGACCTTGGGGATCTCCAGTCCAAGTCCTTGCTCATGGCAGAACTATTTCCAACTGTACATCAGGGTGGAAGTGGCTTTGCCTGCCTGAGTCTTGAGACCCCACAAGGACAGAGATCGCCCATCACTCTGGTGACCTGTCCTAGGGCTGGACCCCACTCAGCTAAAGAGGCATTTCCTGATGTCCATCCCAAATCTCTGAAGGTTCACTCTGTGACCACCATCCCGTGTCACATCATTTGGCATCAGTGAGATGTGTTTGACTCTATTTCCTTGCAATTGTTCCCAAGCAGTTGCAGCAGTGATCAGCTCCCACCACAGCTCAGCAGGGTGGCCTTCCCACTGCTGGTCATAAGGATGAATTATTTGTCCTGGCTTGGCCACAGTCCACCTGATGTAGCAGTTTAGTTTGTCTGTATTTTGCTCACATTCAGCCTGGTTCTGCCCCCAGTCCTTCCCCTACTCTAGCAGTGAGTCCCCTGACTATTCACCCCACAAGGAGAGTCCACAGTATCTCCTAAACATCCCCAAGGATATAAGAAAAGGCTTTAAATGCCGTTTTTACAAGGCAACTGAAAAGGAAAAAAAAAAAAAAAAGCCAAATTCTGGTCATTCCTTCATTTCCCTTCTGGCTTTATGATGGGCTCAGGAGGCTCTATGATACACCCTGGACATGGTGAGATTCCCTTCAAATCCCAGGTGATGGCATACTGGGGGGAGACACAAGGTTCCCCTGTCTGGGCTGTGTGTTTTGGTGCCTCAGTTCTGGGTATGTGAGGTTTGAACTCTTTGGGGCCGTCAGGCCATGGCAAGACCATCAGAAAACCCTCCACTAGACAGGGTGCTCATCCCAGTGGAGTGGGAATGGTCATGCACTGTTTGTAGCAACGTTGTGCTTCCCACTGGGCTGAGACAACCAGAACAGATCCTTCCTGCACCCTGTGCACAGCCAGGTTCTGATGGCTGGCAGAGCACTGTGTTCCCTTCCCAGGCTGATCTCCGTGCCAGGGCCTGGTTTCCCTGACATTTAAGCCTTGAAAATGGAGTGGAAGTTTCCTGCAGGTGAGTGTCAGCATTAACTGGGTCAGGGCAGCTGGAGGTCCATGCTGGCTGCAGTCTATTACACCTCATTTCTGTTACCACTGGCTTTGCACAGTGCCTTGTCCAGGAACTTGGCTTCCCTCGGACTGACCTTGGCTGCTGGAGGGATCCAAACGTCCAAACTCCCCTCTTGTGTCTGCCCAGTTTGGAGGGCGGCTGATTTGCTGCTCCCAAGGCTCTGATCCCCTCCCCTGGCAGGACCTCACAGGCTCCATTATCCAACCTTCCACCGAGCAGATCCCTGAGGAACATCCCAGCAGTGCCGTGCAGAGCCAGGCCGGGGGTTTCCAAGGTGTTCAGCCTGTGTTAGGTTGGAGGTCATGATGCCTCTGTGTCCCTGAACATCTCTAGTGGAAGGTGCCCCTGCCCATGGCAGGGGGTTGGAATGAAATGGTCTTTTGGGTCCTTTCCAATCCAAACCATGCTGGGATTTGATGATCTGGGTCTAGTGAGCACAGAACCTCAGCAGCTCTGATTTTGTCAGCAACTTGAGCCCTGGTTCCCCAAGCAGAGGGCAGCAGAACCTGGCGTGGTCCACATGCATCCAAGATCCTCTCAGGAACTTCCATCAGCTCAACACCCCACTATCCTCCATGGCCAGGTCTCAACCTCTCTGCTTACCCTCCTCAGCCACCTCCCTTGCTTTCCAACAAGGACACAACCTCTTCCCAGCCTGGATGAACACTTTTCCGCTTGCAGTGGCATCAGCCACTCAGAGTCCCCTCCTGCTGAAGTCCTCTCTGCAGGCAGAGGTCAAACCTGTGTCCTTGCTGCCAACTCAGAAGCAAATCAATCAACATCTCGGTGGCAATCGCAGCCCTCGAGGAGTGTCCGTGTGGGGCAATTGTGTGGCAGGCCCAGCACCGACTCCCTGGCCTGGAGTTATTCTTCGTTTGGACTTGTAATTTTGAAGCTGCACTGAGGGATGGGAAGAATCCCAGTTTCTAATTAATTACTGAGTTCCCTGCAATTGATGCAATTTACTGCCAGTGTGTCTAGTTTATTACACTGTGGAGAAGGTCACTGTGAACACTGTTTTTCCAAACACCCCAGCGAGTGACCATAAACCCTGAAACAACTCCACTCTTCAGATCCAGAGGGAAGTTTGCAGTGGGTGGCAAAAGAAGACTCTGGTCCTGTGTCCTGTGTGTGTGAGCAGAGTGGGGAACCACACTAGAGGACACGGTGCTGGAAGGTGGATGCCTCTAGGTGGTGGGTCCTTCTCCTCCATGTATGAAGGAAGAAATCCTTCCCTGGGAGGGCGGGCAGGAGCTGGCACAGGGTGCCCAGAGCAGCTGTGGCTGCCCCACCCCTGGAAGTGTCCCAGGCCAGGTTGGTGGGACTTGGAGCAACCTGGGCTGGTGGAAGGTGTCCCTGCCCATGGCAGAGGGTGGAATTGGATGATCTTTGAGGTCCTTTCCAACACAAAATCCATTCTGTGATTCCATGATCTTATCTGGTGAACACAGAGGTCCCAGCAGGAGGACAAGCACAAGTTGGTACATGCAGGACCCTACAGCTGGGCTTCTCTTGGTGTTTCACAGGACAAATTAGGAGACATTTTTATTTCCAGTTCAGATTCATCCTGTAATGGGACATAATTGTTTCCATTGACCTTCATGAGCAGGTTTCAGGAGGCTCGGGAGGGGCAGAAGAATTCCTAAGGAACTCTAATTCCTGAACTTTTCAGCTTCATTTATTTGAGGAAGTCAAATGAAATCTCTCATTTGCCCCAATAGTACAAGGACATTATTAAGTCTGTGCCTTCCATTCTACGTCCTGAGTTGGATGGATCTCCGGAATGCCCTAAAACCCCACGTTGTTGGGTTCTGTGTCTCAGGTGTCTCCTCTGCTGCTCTGATGTGTCATCCCCTGGGCAGGGCCATGTCCTTCCCCTTAGAGCTGTGCTGATGGGTCTCGCCCTCGTTTAGGAGGGGATTTACTGAGCTCTTGAAATTGTCTCACTAATTAATGATCAGGTTTCAGATTCAAAACATGCACTTAAATAAACTGCAAAAGTGCATTTCATTAATCTTAATTAATGATTTAAATACTTGGAAGCCTCTGTTCAGGCTCTGTGATTGATGGCAGCGCTATCAACCTGCTTTGGTCCCTTTACATCTCTGGAATATGGGCACAGGCCTTCCCTGCTTTCCCTTTGCCTGCTGCCTCCAGATCCCACTCTGGAAGGTTTTGATGAGGGGGAAGGGAAAGGGGAGTCTATGTTTATTTCACTTAGGGCTTATGATGCTTATTTTGTTTACTTTTGCTCATTTTGTTTATGCCTATTTTGTTTATGCTTATTTACCCAGGGCTTATAATGATGCTTATTTTCTCTGCTTTTATACTCGTCATAGAATTTGCTCAGTAGTATGAAATTCACTGCAGCAAAACTCACACAGTGTCCTTGAAAGGGGCCATGCCAAGAGGCCCAGGACTTCTTGGACAATTAAAACAGCCAGGATACCCGGTGATAAATCAGAAAACATGTCAAAAGGACAAGATAAGTCCAATTAGACCAGTTACAGTTGCCAACAAGACTGGTTTGGACCAGTTTTGAGCAAAAGGTAAAAAGTTCACAGGAGGAAGACGCTTTACTTCATCCCTAGGGACCACTAAAGACCCCCGCCCTGAATTACCAAGAGGAACAGCGCACGCGCAAGGAGCAGCAGCACGGGGTGGAGAAAATGGAAATCAGTTCCTGAGACTCATTATAATAACCCCGCCTTCTCTAAGGTAATAATGTTTATGCATAAAAGAAAAATGAATATGTATAACTTAGTTGCATATAAACCCTTTGTTAACTCAACCAGGGGCATGTTTTTGGAGGAGTGATCCCCCCTGCGCCCGGGCCTGGAATAAACAGACCTGTCTAGAACCCCACTGGGTTAGAGGGGTTTTATTCCACAAAACAGTTTTATGTGCTTGATCAGAAAGTGAATGAGTGACAATTCTTGTGCTAGACAGGACATCTTCCCTGAATTTAAACTCTTTCTGTCTGGGTGTGCAGCCACAGCAGCGGAGCACATCAGTTTACCAGGGCTGGTGGAAAACAGGCTTTGCAGTCCACTGAATGGAACAACTGAGCAAACTGGGCAAGAAATCACACTCCAGGTCCCTGCAAAGAAACCATCCACATCCCTGCTGGGCTTGGACAGCCCACGGGGCACAAAGCGAGCTGTGTGCCACCCCACTGGACGTGACACCAGGAGCATTTCCCAGGGCTGAGACGCTGAGCGGAGACCTTCCATGACATGCACAGCTGTGCGACTGCTCATGGAAACGTGAATTAAGGGGTAAAAACCCTGTAAGGACCATGCTGCATTGCCAAGAACCTGCTGCTGAGTCTGAACTTGGAACCTGCACCCTGGACCTACACCTCTCCTGCTGAAAGGGCTCTGCCAAAATGTCCCCTCTGCTACCCCTGGCTCTAGGCAGGGTTAGGATAGAGGCAGTTATCACACACAGAGGTCAGAGGATGTGACAAAAGCTCATTTGCACATCCAGAGAGGAGCACCAAGAGACAATGGCAGGAGGAGGAGCCCATACTACTCTGAGGGCCAGGGGCTACTCTGGGAGTCATCACGGGAGAACTGTCAGCCCATCAGTCGCCAGAAGCCCAGGAGAGCACAGTGCCGGGTAGGAACCCAGATTACAGACTCCCTAGGAACAACCACCTTGTCCAGGGCCCCTTTCAGATATGTCCCAGCAGAATCATCACCGCCACAGTCGAGGTGTGAAAAGCACTACTGGGAGCAGCTCTGCAGGTCACCTCTTGGACCATGGGAGTTGCATCGGGGCACGAGACCCATCATGGGATGCAGGGTAAGAGCAGATTTGGAGTTTTTTGACGTAAACTGGGTGTCTGAGCCCGGCTTCTGGAGGATCCACGTTGTATGTGTGCATGTGTGTGTGTAGAATATATATATTCTAGTCGGCCTCCATCCTGCTCAGCTTGAGAGAGGAGCAGGATAGGGCTGTTTGGTGCTGCTGATGTTCATGGGAATGCTCTGAACGTCTGTCTGTGACCAGACAGGTATCCAGGTATCCAGTTCCACAGGTATATAGGTATAGAAGAAGTACATGTGTGTGCCTGCTGGGAATATACATCTTCAGCCTGTCTACAGGTTGGACCTGAAGACAAGCAGCTGCAGTACCTCGTGCCACTCAGCTGTTGGGTTCAGCCTAATATGTTCCCACTAACAAAAAATACTGAAATCAACAATCTAATGAATAAGAGATTGGGAATCAGCACAGGAACCACCCACACTTGTCTCTGCTGTGGTTACAGGGATGCTGCTGCAGTCCCTGAAGTGCTGCATCTCTGGATATACAGACAGGGAGAGACAAAAAAAAATTTTGGAGAGGAGACCAAGAAACTCTGCCCATGTTGTTGTTCTTCCAGGAGATGAGCATCCTGCTGCTTCCCTGGGATCCCACCAGCTCAGTGCGTGACATGCAAAGCCTCTCTGTCAGCATCCCAGTTCTTTTGTGGTTTGGATCTGGAGATGAGACACTGTTGTCTGCAGCCCTGCACTGGTACCAGCTTGATTTTTCATTGAGACCTGGTTTCTCAACACTAAAATTCTTGTTCCCTCTCAGACGTTTGCCTTGTCCCAGAGGAGAATCAGGAAGGGGTGCTCCCTTGCTTTCAGGAACCCTGATAAAAAAATATTTTTTAAAGCCCTACTTTGTTGCATGGTGAGATTAAACATAATACTCAGTTTCTGCCTCAAACAAGCACATTTTTGCCCATCTGGTGAAGGAAGAGCCTCAAAACCATTATCAAAAGGCTGCTGTCAGTTTGGACATCAAAAACTCAGGGTGACAATTCAAAATCAATAATGGTTTTTAAGTCATTTGAAGTCTGGAACAGGTTTGGGGTAGAGCAGGGGCTTTACCAATGTGAAACTGGGAAGCACTTCTACGTTTCTGGAAGACTTAGGGACATGATAGATGTCATGCAGGATGGCAGCATTTCCCCTGTGCCACTGAGGACCAGGCGTGTCCTGAGCAGCAGCCCCAGCCTCCTGCCAGCCCTGTGTGCTGCAGCTGTGCAGGATGGGGACCCTTCCCTCGTGTTGTGCCTCAGGGCTGTGGATATGATGGCCTGGCCCTTGGGTTGTGCTGCATCTCCTTCCCCTTTATTAAATATCACACTTGGCTTTCAGGGCTGATTAATTTCTAACCAACCTGTGTTTGCCAGGGGCTGCCTCCGAGCCCCCAGGGCTGCCCTGCTGAGGATTCCTGTGTTTCTGGCACCTCTGAAGCAGCATTTGTGTGCCTGTCTGTCTCAGCTATGCTCTCAGCAGAACTGATCACAGAGTCATAGAATCGCAGAATGGTTTGGGTTGGAAGTGACCAATCATCAACTGACCAGTCAATGAATCACTGAATCAATCAATCATCTCTTTTCATTCCACTCCCTGCTGTTGGCAGTGACATCTTCAGGTGGACCAGGTCCAAGTTCTGTCTGACCTGGCTCTGAACACTTTCAGGGATGGGGCAATCACAGCTTCCCTGGGCCACCTGTGCCAGGGCCTCACCACCCTCACGGGGAAGCAATTCCTTCCCTCCTTCCCATCTAACCCTTGGCAGTGGGACACCATTCCTCCTTGTTCTGCAACTCCAAGCCCTTGTCCAAAGTCCCCCTCCAACACTGGAAGGGGTTCTAAGGTCTCCCTTCGATTCTCCAGGCTGAACAGCCCCAGGTCTCTCAGCCTGATCATGATGATCCCATGATGCCCCTATGGGATCATCCCATGAAGGACAGTTTCAGAGCACAACATTCTTGCAGAGTTCTGTGGGCCCCATGGCTGGAGGTGTCCAAGGCCAGGTTGGACGGGGCTTGGAGCAACCTGTTCTAGTAGAAAGTGTCCCTGCCTGTGACAGGGGGTGGAACAGGGTGAGCTTTAATATCTCTTCTAACCCGAGCCATTCCAGGATTTTATGATCTTGGCGAGTGCAAACTCTCACTCCAGTGTCCTGGAACCAGACTCTGAAAGGAGGAGCTGCTTCTGCCTGATTGTGCTCAGGGAGTGTATTTAGATCAGACTGAGGACAGATTAATCATCTGCATGCACAGTGCTCTCCCTGTGCACAGCTGGCTTACCTGACAGATGTGGGAATCAGGGAGCCAGGGAGGTTTATTATTCCTGAGATTATGGAAGTGTCTGTACTTTACTAGAAGTAAAGGACCCCTGTGTGAGTGAGCAGCCACAGCAGGGAAAGGCACTGCTGGGACGTGATTCCCTTGTGGGCCTGGGAGCATCAATGGGCCCGTGGCCAGGGAGGAGTGCAGGAGGTTTCTGGAGGATGAGGATGATGCCTACACGGAGCTCCCAACCTGGATGGGCTGTGCTGGTGATGCTGTGTGGTGACATGGGTGACAGGGCTGTGTCCCCTTTCTGTGCCTGGTGTGTGAACATTGAACCTTTCCTGGCTGTCACAAACCTTCTCACCTGCTGCCTGCACCCCTCCCTGCTCCCCTTCTCTGAACAGCAACTCCTGTGACAGATGCAGAAACACCAGGCAGGGAGAAGAGCCAGCTCTAGCTGGGCAGAGGAGCTGGAAATAGCCTTTTGTGAACCATTTTTAGCAGTTCATTTGGAGATGTGTTTTGCTAGCAGAAACTTCAGCGTGCTGTTTATCCCTCTTGGAGGAAGACTGTTATTACTGCAAAATGAAGCAGTGTGGATACAGCTCCTCAGCAGCTCTGAGCTGGTGATGCAGCAGGAAGGATGCAGCAAGCACAGAGAGAGGCTTCAAAGTGCCATTATTAATTCATGCTCACATTCATTGGAATCGTACCCTCAATTGTGGCAAATGCAGCTGGGTTAGGCACTTGGTGAAAGCAAGGGTCTTACCAGGGGCAGGGGCTTGTGGGAAGGAGCACACTGGCTTTGTGAGTGCAGGTCCAGGCTTGGTGAGCAAAGCCAGAGTGAAATAGTACTGGTTTGGGACCCTGGCAGTGATGGTGGCTTTGTAACTCCACATCCCACAGTTTCCTGTTAGTGTGCACAGAGGTGGAGTCATTGTGATCCTGTAGACATGCCCATGGACATGGATATTCACAGAACATCTCAGAACATCTCTTTCAGCCTTTCAATCTCCCTCAGTTCTCATTTTACAGATTCCACTGTGGGCACAGTTTCTTTTTGTGCAAAAAAAGTGCCCTTTAGCCCAGCCCCCCATTCTATGGAGGCTGTATGGAGATTCCCACTCCATAGACAGGACATCCCTGCTACAGTGGATGGGTCCTTGTCCTGTGCTGGCCCAAAACCCTCTTCCTTGACTAAAGGAGTAGTGCAGGTCACAACAGGAAGGTTGCACACGTGTGCAGTGTGTGTTGGCCATGACACGTGGGAGGAGCTGTGTGCATTTACATGCTGTGTAAATGCAGGTACAGCAGGGACAGGCACACACTCCCATGTATGTACACCCCACACTTTCCTCTACATGTGTCACTGAGGATTGCAATTCAAAATAGAGTGGCTTTTTATTTCCAAAGTATTACACCAGGGGAAATGTGCCTGTAACAGTGGGTGTGTTTAGCACAGTTATTTCTGCATCTGACCCACATGTCATCTCCCTTCCTGAGTCCTTGCTGTTCTGCCCATAGGACAGCATGAAAAGAACAGTCTAGATGGACAAGACTGAGTAGAGAAAACTCCAAGGCAGCTCTGGGATGCAGGCTTCCTGACACTGGGAACACCTCTTGCGTGCA
Source organism: Formicarius rufipectus (assembly GCA_013399695.1). Lineage (NCBI taxonomy): Eukaryota > Metazoa > Chordata > Aves > Passeriformes > Formicariidae > Formicarius > Formicarius rufipectus. The sequence continues at coordinate 292,223 of VXAU01002542.1, forward strand.
GCAGGGACAGGATTTTGGGTAGGAGAAGCAGGGTGTTCATGCCCTCCCTCTCCAGGCCAGCCTTGGGAGACATCTCCCATGTGCACCGTGCTTTGCTCTTTTTGCCCGGAGTATCACCCCAACAGCACCAGGGATGACCCAGCCTGGGGGATGGGGATGTTCAGTCTGGAGAAGACAAGGCTCCAGGGAGACCTGAGAACCCCTTCCAGTGCCTAAAGGGGCTCCAGGAGAGCTGGAGAGGGACTGGGGCCAAGAGTCTGGAATGAGTGGATGCTCCCAGAGGGCAGGGCTAGATGGACTACTGGGAAGAAATTCTTCCCTGGGAGGGTGGGCAGAGAAGCTGTGGCTGCCCCATCCCTGGAAGTATCCAAGGACAGGTTGGACAGTTCTTGGAGCAACCTGGGCTAGTTGGAGGTGTCCCTGCCTATGGCAAGGGGTGGAACCAGATGAGTTTTAAGGTCTCTCCCAACCCAAATCATTCTGTGATTCGGTGATTTCTGCTCCAGGTGAAAGCATGGGGTGGACAGGATGAGTGAGGGGAGGTCAAAGCGGAAGGAATGAGGGCCGGGAATGAGGGCAGGGGACAGCATCATTTGATCCTCATGGTTGGATGGAAGCAGGGAATGCAGGAGATTAATCTTTATCTTCTCTGCAGCTGAAGGCCACCTGCTCTGCAGTTTGAGGGGAAACCATCAATGTGGCCATTTGAGCATGGAGCCAGCACTCAGGATCAGGATGTTGCCTCCAGGGAGATGTTGGTGACTGCAAAGCTCTGGCTTAGCTCAGCTGTCAGCTTGAGGCACCTGAAGCTGCAAGTAAGTACCTGTTCATATAGGGGTGCTTTGCTGCGGTGGAGTCCCTCCTCTGACACCAGGGAGGTTCTGCATCCCTTCCCTCAAGTGACATCCATGTGCAGGTCACTCCTCTCTCAGACCTCCATTTCTTGCTTCCCAAGCTCTGCAGAGCTCCACGTCTCACTTCTCAGAGACACAGCAGAGCTCTGCTGCTGCAGTAATGCCAGCTTTCATGGCGAGCTAATTCTGGAGTCACTAATTTAATGATGATTAATGACAGGTACACCACCCTTCCTTCCTCCTTTTATCGATTGGGAAAAAAAAAACTGGAGCAGAGCCGGAGATTAATTAATTCTCTAAAGTGGAGGGGAAAGTAATCAGACTGAAATCAGATGGAATTTAGGACTTGTGGGTGAGCAGGAGGATGTGACGAGTGACATATAAAGGAGAGAAGCCCCAGCCTGTTGGGTTGGCACAGACAGGGCTGCTGAGCAGATTCCCCTGGGAGGGGCTGGCAGAAGTGGATGTAAGGGGTGGGTATCCAGGCTAGACCTGCCTACCTGGCACAACCAGCCAGGCCCCACACTGGAGCAAAGTGGGGATGTAACGAATTCAGTGCAGAGTGGCTTGGACAGGGTGCTCAGGGCTTCTTACCTCTGCCCTATCTCTACTTTAACTCCAGAGTTGTGTTTCTCTTTGCTACAAGGCTGCATTGCAGCATTACATTTGCCTCTCCCTGGAAGTGTTCAGCACCAGGTTGGATGGAGCTTGGAGCAACCTGGCCTAGTGGAAGGTGTCCCTACCCATGGCAGGGGGTGAAACGAGATGAGGTTTAAGGTTCCTTCTAGCACAAATCATTCCAGGAATCTGTGATTCTGTGAGCTTCAAAACTGGTTAAGCTGCCACAGAAAGCTGCATTTTGCAAATCTCTATCACTGTAGACTGTTTAATTTTTGGTTTTCATGTTTCATTCACCTGGGAATCCCAGGGTAGGGCTAATCAAGGCTGGGGAGGTTAATCTGCCAGGTATCTGTGTTAAAACCACGTATCCTCCAAGAACACCAATTTCACCTTGAGAAAGTATTTCCTTCCCTCTTTCCCTGTGAATCAGTTTATTAGTAGGGCAGGACTGAGCCTCCCAGCTCACTGAGGCTAAGGGCTCCAGCAATCTCCCATGTATTTGAGCATGACTAATTGGCTTGTGCCTACCATACAAGGGATTTAAAGCCTGTAACCTATTCAAGCACTGGTCAGAGTCACAACTGCTTCATTCCTAATAGCATGCACACTCCGCTATCAGCCAGGAGATATTCCAGAGTGCCTTTTCCTTGTAGTCCAGCTCACTGTCACCTCACATGAAGAGTGGGACCGTGAATCATAGACCTGTGACCTTGGTGATGCAAGTCAGTGGTGGTGTGGGAGCATCGATGTGTTCAAAAAGGACAAGAGAAAACGTTGTGGTGAAATCTCCAGTTTGGTCAAGGCTGTGTGGGTCAGGTCAGGTTGGCCTGAACCAGCACTGCGCCCTTCAGTGATGAGGACTGTCCTCAGGGGGGCTCCCTTAGGAAAAGCACACCTAACATGTCAAGGAAATTAGTTTTCCTCCCTACTTAAAACTCACGGAGTCACAGTGGAGACTGTTTGGCCACTCTGCCATGAGAAATGTGCGGATCCAATGGAGGCCACCGAGATGGTCAGAAGGTGGAACATGGGGCCAAATGAGACCAAAACAACACCTGTTCAGCCTCAAGAAGGGAGAGATGGGTGAGATCCAACTGTATCTTTGCCTTGTGTAGAGGCTTGAAAGGAGGCAGAGCCAGAGGTGTAGACTGACAGAGCAAGGGGACACATGGACATATCTTGATGGGACAAAATAAAACACTTCTTCCCTCTAGGAGTGTTGCAGCTACTGTATTTGCAGCTCAGGAAGCTTCCAGGATCCCTGTCCTTGAAGGGTTTCAAAACTCATCTGGATAAGACTCTCAGCAGTGTGTTCTGAGTGTGATGCTGGGGCGCAATGGCACCGCTGGCACAGCCCTAGTGACTCCTGGAGTGGCTGTCAGTGGGATGCAGGTGAGGTCCCGGACAGTTCCAGGTCTGTGGGGGAGTGCAAGGCAAACACAGTCTTGGGAATGGTTGCAAAGAGACAAGAGCAAACTAGCAGCCTCAATACTGCTCCTGCACCATCAGCAGAGACTCACTGAATAGATTCATAGAACATCCTGAGCGAAGGGACCCACAGAGATTGGAGCTGACCCTGCACTGCCCCTCAGGAGGAAGGTGCAGACCCCAGTGAGGTCTGACCTCAGCCTCCTTTTCTCCAGGCTGAAGAAATCAAGTGATCTCAGGAATTTACACACTTGCTGCCTTATATGCCCTGGAATAAAAAAATGTGTGAGTTTGCTGGAAGTCTGTGGGGACACCTTGAGGGCAGGACAAGGAGCACCCGTGGGAGCACTTCCAGCAGGTAGGAGTCAGGTGTGGAGGTGAGGATAGAGACACAACTTTTTGTAGCCTGGTACTGCTGAAAGCAGGGCCAAGCCAGACCTCTTGTGTCTCATCACTTGTGCCTCCTCTCTCAGAGAACTGTGCAATATTTAACAAATCATTTTCTCCTGTGTTTCGTGGAACAAGCAGAGTGATCTCAGCCTCTGAGCCAGGCACTGCTGTCTGGTCCACAGGATGACTCTGGGAGATCTCACTGCCGTGTGCCATGGCGACAGCGAGGGACCGAGAATCGGCACAGCATCCCTTCCCCGCCCTCTGCCACACAGCAGCAGGAACCAGCTTTGAGCTACAGTGCTCTCTGAGAACCCTCACCAAGGTTGTGAGCGCCTCAGTGCATGGTGACTTCAGCTGCAGTGGTGCAGAGGGTCTCCCGAGGGGGTGTGGGCTGACATCTCTGCGTTGGGCTCCGGACAGGATGTGCAGGAGAATCGTAAAATTGCTCAGGCTGGAAAAGACCTCTGAGATCACTGAGCCCCACCATCGTGAAGGGAGAAGAGGGGAGGGTGGAATGAAGCTGGGCAAGTGGAGAGAAGGAAGGGACGACCATCCCTGGTCCCTACCTGCCTACTGCCATCTCCATCCCTACCTCCTGCTGAGGGAAGGAGGTCACGGGAACGCTGGTGCACAGGGGCAGAGGTAAAGCCTTTCTGGCTGCCTCCTGCAGATCTGCCCTGATTAGAGGCAATGCAGATCTTGGTAAGGGCTCTGAGTAGCCTGATCTAGTGGAAGGTGCTCCTGCCCATGGCAGGGAGTTGGAATATGTTGAGATTTAAGGTCCCATTCCAATCCAAGCCTTTCTGGCATTCCATGATTCTATAAGCCTAGAAGAGGAATAGGTCCCTGAGGCTGCTTGAGACCCACCTCCAAGAGCTCATCTCAACCCAGCCATGACCAGTGAAGCTCTCTGAGGTGGCTGGTCCCTCCTCTGCTGGACTGTGCTGCTTCCTCTGCCTGCACATCCCTTCCAGCACAGAGTGCTGTGCCTGCAGGCAGGGCTGCCCTCAGGCAGGAACAGCAATGATTTGTGCCCAGCCTTACAGAGCAGCTCCTGCCTGCCCATTCCCCAGGGGGTGCCGACAGGGCTGAGCAGCAGCTTCCAGGGTACCAGTGGGAGTGAGCACTGCCCATCCAAGCAGCCCAGATGTTCCTTTTCTGAGGGTTTGGCTCCCTGGGTCTTGGCACAGGAGTCTTGTCCTGCTCAGGAGGGGGATGAGCTTATAACTTATTATTGATTGTCAGGAGTGGGGAGTGCTCTGCCCGACCCAGGGGATTCAGGGAGGTGCCTCTCCACATGCTCTTGCAGCAGGGCTGCTCTGTGATAAAAGTTTCATAAATTGAAAGACACAGTTTCCATTCCATTGGTAATTAACTTCTGCTGTTGTCTTCCCTCCTAATTGTCTCTATTACTCCAGATAAAACCGAAATCAATAGAAATGAAAGTCTAGAGGCTGGGAAAGTTACAATTAATTAATTATCTCTCTCTTGCATGCATCTTCCATCTGCTGGTAATCAAACAAGGCTGGCTGGTCCTCATGCAGATCCTGAGTCCTTCATGGCTCCTAATGTCCTATGGGTACTTTGCAGGGGGCCGAGCAGTGTGTCTCAGAGCAGAGAAGGCAAAGGGACAGCTCTTACTGTGCCACTGCATCCTTCCCTTTGCCTCTCCATGATGGATTCCATGAAGGACCACTTATCCCAGGGTGGTGGCTGCTTGTCATTCCCTCAGGCTCTGCAGTTTGTGCTGGGACACAAACACTAGGAAACACCTGGAAGGCAACAATGCCTCTGACACATCTTCTGTCAAGGCTCATCACTGCCTCTGAGCTGTGAACAAGGCTGAGAGGAGCCAGAATGTCTCTTTCCCTTAGCATCTGAGTCTCCCTCAACCTTTGACATGGTCCATGACACGTGGACTGAAGCACCCTGCTGCCAGTCCCCGCAGAGAGCTGATCTCTGGCTGCCCTTTAAAGGCTGGGGTATTTCTCCCACTCCTCCCAACTCTGCTACAAACAGAAAGTGCTTCTCAGGGCTGCAATCAGATTTCGACCCAAAGCTGTGTCTGCTGCAGCGTGTCTGGAGAAAGGCAACCCAGCTGGGGAATGGTCTGGAGCAGCAGGAGCAGCAGAAGGAGCTGGGAGTGGTCAGTCTGGAGAAAAGGAGGCTCAGGAGGGACCTTCTCACTCTCTGTAACTCCCTGACAGGAGGGGGGAGCCGGGGGAGGGGGTTGGGCTCTGCTCTAGGAAAGGGGACAGGAGGAGAGGAAGCAGCCTCAAGTTGTGCCAAGGGAGGTTTAGGTTAGATATAGGAGTTTCTTCCCAAAAAGGGTGGTCAGACACTGGAACAGGCTGCCCAGGACAGTGGTGGAGTCACCACCCCTGGAAGTGTTCAAAAGATGTGAGGATGCAGCACTTGAGGACGTGGTTCAGTGGTGAAAATGGTCATGCTGAGTTTCAGGTTGGACTCAAGGATCTTAGAGGGCTTTTCCAGCCTTATTGATTCTATGATTTTATATGCATTTATATGATTTTATATGTATCAGTGCTCTGCTGTAAAGGAGAACAGCAGCGAGTCTGATCTGCAGCTTTTGCAGACATGGTGGCCAGAGGTCTCCTGTGTCCCTGGAGGCTCTCATAGGAGGCAGCCTTGGGGAGAGAGTGGACACTTGGTAATGATTTGTTTCAATTTATACCTGTGTTTATACCAGGGAAAATATTGCCTTCCGTGGGAAGAGGTGAACACAGCAAACTGACAGAAGAGCCAAGCCATTGTCACCACCCACTGGTCACAAACAGGTGATGGGGCTTCATGATGGAGACACAGGCAGTGAGTCCTCCTGCCCCACTGCCAGGCACGCTACAAAGCTGGAGGATTTTTGCCTTTCATGTACTGGTGAGTGCTGTCACATTTGCAGTGTCCCTGTTCATGTCAGAAAAGTGGAACGAGATGGTCTTTAAGGCCCCTTCCAACCCAAACCTGTCTGGGATTCTCTCATTCTTTCTTTCCCCTGTGGCTCAGGATGTACAGGGAATTCCTGTGGAAGGGTTGATGCATGGTTCCTGTTGTCCTGACATCTCATCTACATTCTCCTTGCAGGACTGTTCTCAGTGCTTTTTCTTATCATTTGCTTGGATGTGGGTGCTGCTAGATTGCGAATTTAAAAAGAAATGTTCAGGTGTGTTGTGCTGAATTTCAACACATCCTTCCACAACATGCCAAGGACCTGCCTTATCCCCCTCTCGGCACCCCTCCAGCAGAGGAGCCTTTGCAGGAGGTGCCTGGCACAAGGTGGCTTTGGCTCACCTCCACTAAGAGCTGTGGGACCCTTCCCAGCACAGTTGCTCCACTCCTGGACCATGTCCATGGATGAGGAGAAAGGTTCAGGAGTTCCCTGGCTTCCATTAGTCTCCACGGGGGCAATCTGTGGTCTTGTCCTGTGCTTGGTGCAGACCCTTGTAGACAAAGTGAGCCTTTGGGTCACCCTGTTCTCTTAATTTTCCTTGAGCAGGGTTTTCCCAGCAGTATCAAAGGGATCTTTTCTGGTGTCATGTGTCATTTTGGTATCTAATGAAGACACGGAGCTGGCTGGAGTTTTAGTGTGCCCAGCCAAGTCCTGTACATTTCCAGCTTCTTCCATGGCACCTTTCCTCTTCTTCAGGCCATAAACACCTTCAACATTTTGGATTGCAGAAGTGATCCCTAAGGACCCTGGCTGCAGCTCCACTCCATACCACCCCTGGAGGTGATTTCTCCCATTTTGTTGTCCGTCTGTTCGTACCTGATTGCTTCACCCAGGTCTCCTAAAGTCATGCTTTGCCTTCAGAGGTTTCTATATCAAAAGTACCCTCCCAGAAGAAACCAGTGTATCTTGACCAGAGATAAAGGAGGACCACCTGAGCTAAGCCCAGCTCTGCACAGTCACGGTAATCAAAGAATCCCAGACTAGTTTGGGTTGGAAGGGACTTTAAAACTCATCTAGTTCCACCCTCTGCAGTAGGCAGAGACACCTTCCACTAGACCAGGTTGCTGATCATGAATGTTTGCTCCAAAAGCACATTCACTGCACGTGGACTTGTAAAATACAAAGGCAAAGACAAGATATTTTTGCAATGCTTGACAGGTATGAAGGGAGAGAACTGACAGCAGGCAATTTCTCTGGGGAAAATTCCAGCTAATCCTGGGAGAAAGTGGACAAAACCTACAGTACAGAGGGAAAATAACAGCATCTCTAGCTGGGGGAGCTTCATGCTAACCTCAGTTATGGTGACAAATGCATCAGGCCTCACTGATCTTAACCTGTACATTATTCCAGCTGTTTCAGTGCTCTGGCAGGGAAGAGAAACAAGAGACTGAGTTACAGGAAGGAAAAAAATTCTAAAGGAGAAAAATGGTTTCTGGCCTGCAGGTGGCCAGCAGGACCTGACAAAGAGATGCTGGCAGGCAGTGATAGACCATCCCTTTCAGCCTCTCTGGGGGATGCTGTTAATTCTGTCTGTGATGCAGACCTGCATTTCCAGCACCAGGTTGACTCCTTCCTTGACCCTTTGCTATGGAATTAATCCCAAACCTCTTTGTCCCCTTCTCCCTGCTTGGGAACCCATTCCCCTTTGTGTGTTTGTGAATCTCTTAATTTTCCGTGTCACCGTGGTCACAGGCAGTTTATGCAGATTTGATGTGCTAACAGAATTGGCCCTGAAATCGGATAATCCTTTTCCATATTTAAAAGATCGTGATCTCCTTTCTCGACCCCGGTTGCGTCAGGCCAAGGTCCCTGTGCTCCTGCACTCCCCAAATCCTCCCAGCACTGCTGCCAGTCACCAGAGCTGCAGATAATGATGGAAGCAAGATCTTAACACTGCCTTGTATGTCCCTGGCTCTGCTGCAAAGGCTCTGTCTGGTGCATTGTGTGCCTGCATTAGCCACAGACTATTGGGAATCAAATTAGATTAGAGGAAAAAAGAGATATCAACTACCCTTGATCTCTGAGGTTTGAGACCAATTGTTTGTGACTAAGATCTTCACTAAGCCTGATTTGAGAGGCACATATAATTTGCCTGGAGTGAAACAAATTAATGGAAAAGCCTCTCAAATGAGGTAAATCCATTTTGGGGTCTTGGTCACGCTTGTTAGTCCATAACTGCCTCTGCTATCTTCCAGTATGATAAACCACACTTTTAGAGCAGCACCAGGCTACTTTATAAAACCTAGAAATGTAAGTAGTGCTTACAAATCTGTTAAACTTCTGCATTGCTCTATGGTAAGGTGGGGAAATGCTCTTTTAAACACTGAACAACAACACGGATAGGTTTTAGATGTCTGCTATGGTTACACTGCAAAGTGAACCAGTTTCTCAGGAATTAAAACAGAATAGTGTCCAAATGCAGAAAAGAAAAATGTGTCCACACTCAGGCAAGTTAAATGCCAAAGAGCAACTTATTAGCAGCTTAAAAATGGAGAATGCAACTTCTCTCACACTTCCTTTAGGAAGTCAGGTGGTCAGATGCTGCCACCTCTCCTAGGCTACAGTGTATTAAAGGAGGTCAGGAGGAGCACATGGCTCCATGGGAAAATAAAATTGAACCTTTGCATGACGTTCTGAACACCTCTTATCAAGATTCCCTCACCACAAGGGTTTTTCCTGGGGATAAACATGAGAAATTGCCTTAAAGAGGTGTCAGAGGAGTAAAAAGTTCCTGAAGAGTCCCAAACAGCCAGGACTGTGGGACTCAGGCAAGACTTCCAGAAGAATCAGATCAGCTACAAACTGCAATGTGGAACCTCAGATTGGTGTAGAGGGTGGCAGATGTGACACTGAATCATAAAATAATCGTGTCTACCTGGACAGCAAGTGGCCAGCAGGTTTCGGTGGCCACAGCAGGCAATTGGGGCAACTACAGTGTGGGACAGACTCAATAGACACCCCAATAAACAAAATTTATCAGGAAATTGCCCTGAGATTTTCTGTAGAGAGAAGTCAGGTCTCTCAGACCTTGAAAAGATCTTTGAAGAGGTGAAAAAGAACAAGGAGAAGGACTATATGATCAACACCATTTCCTTGGATCTCAAAAGACTGTTACCTCAGAAAAGGCTTCTGTGGTGAGGTGCTATGAATCAGCCCTGTGGACTAACAACCACCCTGAAGAAGAGAAAACCAAAGCTGTGATGAGATGTTCTGTTCCATGATGACAGAGCTCACTGTCAGAGGCCCAGGAATTCTGGCAGTCTCAGGCTTGATGGCATGTTTGTAACAGGCAAATGAGATGATGAAAGATGAGACGGCAACGCAACTCTATCCAGGATGTTCAAATCTGAAAGAGAATGTGAAAAGCTGCAAAAGAAAAAAAAAAAAAGTCAAAATTATGACTGGCAGGGAGATAAAATGGCCCTGAATCCATGCCTTTGACACAAAGTCATTCAGATGGAAAAGAAACCCAAAGTACACACCAGAACGAGCTCCAAATTAGCAATTCACGGCAAGGATCTTGCAGCCACATAGAGTTCCCTCACAGCACCTTGAGACTTTGTCCAGCAGAACAGGAAAAGGCAAATTCATTAAGTAAAATACTGAGAGCAATGGGGAAACTTTGATACAGCTCCCATGAGTTGAACATCACAAGCATTTCTGGCCTTGGAACTCAAAACCAGGTTTCTCACAATTAGAAACAGATCTAGAAGAGAGAGGTGGGGTGGTGGGAGAGGCAGAACAGGTGTACAAAGGGATGGAACGGATGGGAAGGTGGGCTTAGGGAGAGAGATGCTTTGGAGATCTGTGCAGTCCTGCTGGGTGTGGGATGATGGAGGGCTGGCAGCTAGGAATGAGAAGGGCTGTGTTTCTGGAGGACAGCTCTGCCAGAGGTGATGAACCAGCTCGTGGGGGAGTCCTTGTCCAGCAAGACTGCCGTGCTGCTGTGTGTCCCTGCAGGGTGTCCCACCAGTCCCTATGCCAGGCAGAGCCCTTTTGGCTCTGTGCTGGTCCTGGGCTCGACCTGCACCACTGCTGCATGTGAGACAGGTTGGGCTGGCAGCTACAGCCTCCTCAGTGCCCCACTGGGACCTGGAAAAACTCACACCATGAACAGGTAGCAGTTCAGCCAAATCCATCTGCTGAGTTTGCTAGAAAATTGATTCCCTCAATCGCTCCTTTGCTGCAGATAATGAAAATTAGAGAAGGGATTGTAAATTGCTAACAGGGGAGAAGGTCTGATTTCTCCTCACTGGGTTTGATGGAGCTTGCTGAGCCCACAGCCCCTCTCTGGGTAACACTGGGGTGCATTAGGACCATCCCAGACCCGCAAATACTTCTGCAGGACTCTACACGAGAGTGGTCTGACCTGAGATAAGCCCCTCTTGACACAGGACAACATCTCACGGGCTGGGAATAGATCCCTCAAGAACCTTCTTCATGGGTCCTGGCCTCTGCTGGGGCCAGGGCCCCCTGCACTGGGACACAAGCCAGGAAGACACCCCCTGTCACTGCTGTGCCCACAGACCCTGAGCTGCCCAGGACAAGGTGCCAGAGTGGCACAGGAGGGGTTCCCAACTTCGGGCATCTCCAGTGGTCTGTACAAACCTGCTCTAGTACTGACCCCATCTCTGGCTTTCTGTATCCAGGTGAGCAGCAGCTCCCTGTCTCCAGATTTAAGACATTGTTGTGAGTGTATTTGAATTCCTAATTTGAAATCCTGTATCTTCTGTGCTCCTTGTTTCCATCCCTTCTGTCAGCTGTACCCCATCCCCACTCAGCCTCTCTGCTCTCCTAAATAGATGAGAATGCTGTCTGGCTGTTCCTGTGACTGACCCCTGGTGTGCTTTATCCAACACCCCATCTCATCCTTGCAGACCTTGCCAGGTACTTCACCTCCTCCAAGGCAGACAGTGCAGAAATTCACTGTCACACCTGTTTTCAAGCCTGCTGTACCTGTGTACTGCCTTGCTGCTCCTCTCGCTCTTCCCTTCCCACCTTTGCACTAACTCCCTCCTGCCCATCTGCTGCCAGGCTCTGAATTCCTCCTTGTTCTCTGTCCCCCCAACCCCTACGGACGTTCCCCTCCTTTTGCCTCACACCTGAATCTCAAACCCCTAATTACTCCCACTGTGCTCCCCTCCTCTGATCTTGCTGTACAGTATCCTGTCCATGTCTTCTTCTCTTTCTTTCTAGCACTTTCTCCTTTTCTTCTCATACTCTTCCTCCCCACTACCCCCGACTCATGTTCCCTTCAGATTCGGGAGGTTCCGAAGGTTTTGCTTTCCCTGCCTTGCCTTTCCTCCCCCTCTCTTTGTGACCACGCTCCCTTCTGGCTGTCCCATCGGTAACAGGGCTGTGGCTCATCAAAGCAACAGAATTACAGCCCTGCCAAGAAATACCATGTAAAGAAAGGCCAGAATCCTGGCAGCTGCTCTGCTGGCAAATGCACAGTGGATTTTGGAAACAGCAAAGCCCTTTGTTTTGTTTTAGTGCCGTAAATTGATTCCAGTTAGGGGCTTTCTGTGCTCTTCTCCCTTCCCCACAGCCCAGTCAGTGTCTCCCACAGTGCTTGTGGTTCTGGTGCAGGGGGCCCTGTGGGGGGACGTGGTCACAGACCTGCGTGGGGATGCCACAGCACCCCCTGAGGACCCGAGGCCATGGGCTCAGCGCTGGCTTAGAACGAAGCAATTAATTTTCACAGCTGAAAACTCTTCACATTTCATTTTACAAAAAAGTGCTGATAAAGCCACAAATTCCACCAGGAAAAGGGTTATTTTGACAGTCAGCCTTGTTTGCTCTCCTCCCAAGCAGCAGCCCCATCTCTGACAGCATCTCCCCTGGCACAGCATTCCCAGCCCGGAGGATGCCGAGGACGTGCCCGTGGGAGGCGGTGCCCGGTCCCATCGTGCGCTGACAGCACAGTGACATTTCCCCTCTGTGCTGGAGAACGGCAGCTCACCCAGCCAAGCCCTCCCATGCTGCAGGGAAGATGAAACCTCTGCAGCAAAACCAGGGCTGTTTGTTCACAAATACCCTGTTTTGCAAAGGAGCTGAGCAGGGAGTGGGGATGGGAGTACTTGAAAAGCAAATGAACTTATGTTTTATGCTTTTTAAGATGTCTAACAGAGTACAAAAGTTCATCTTTAATAGGAGGGCAACACAGAGTGCTTAGAGATGCGGTTTGACACAGATACAGAGCTCAAATGCCTTTGAAGTATCTTCTGATTCTTCATTCTGCCTGAAGTAACTTTAGATTTATGCAGCAGATGGGAAATAGTCCCTCGTTACGTGGCTCTCCACTTCAGCGCTGACTCTGAGATAAGGCAGTCTCGCTGCAGCTGCACTCCTCAGAAGAGCTCTTAGTGCTTTAGTCTTCAGGGGCCTGAGTCTGTAGTTTGCATATTTTCCCCTGTTTTTCTCTAAAATTAGTCTTGATAAGTCCAACATGTTGTGAGCATCTTCAAAGGAGAATGAGGAGGAGAAAAGTTTGGCTGTGGAGTAGAGGTGATTCATTTCAAGGCGTTTGAAAACAGCTTTGTGTGTTTGGGGGAAGAGCTTACGGGGAAGTGCCAGGGAATGGCCTCACGGTGACCCCAATCTCCCACACTCTGGCTTTGAAGGAGTCACTAAAAAAGCTTTTCTGTGACTCCCCACTGCAAACCACACGCTCGGCCTCCCCGAGGTCTCTGTGAGGGGGGGTGGTCCCCGAGGGGGCTGCAGGGAGAGGCCAGGGTGTGCCACATGGGCTGAGGATGGGGCTGGGGCTGGCACTGGGGGTGAAAATGGGACTGGGGCTGGAAGCAGGACTGGGGCTGGCTCAGGCAGATAGGGGATGGTGTTTTCAGCTCCAAGCAGCCATTTGTCCAGCTGGCAGAGATAGGGCTGGCACACAGGGGCAGCTTGCAAGGCAGTGGGCACTCAGCAGTGACAAATGGCAAGAGAAAATGGCCTCCAGTTGCCACAGGGGAGATTTAGGTTGGATATTAGTGACATTTTTTTCATGGAAGGGGTGGCAAAGCATTGGAACAGTCTGCCCAGGGCAGTGGTGGAGTCCCCATCCCTGGAAGAGTTCAAAAGCATGTGGATATGGGACTTGAAGTTAAATGGTGAACATGGTGGTGGTTCTGCATTGATGGTTGCATTTGATGATCTTAAAGGTAGTTTCCCACCTTAACAACTCTATGATTTTCTCGCACTGAAGCACTCCTTGGTTCATTCAACATGGTCAGGACAAGGCTGATCGGTCCAAAGGACTGGCCTGTCTCCTGGCAGCTAGTCCCAGCAAAGCCCAAGCCAGCCTGACCCAGGGTTCCTCCCTCATAGGGTGCTCACTAATTCCAGAAATGGTTTAGGGCACTCTGGTGTTCCCCCAGGACGTGGATTGGATTGTGCCTGGTTGGTGCTGGATGCGGCAGAGCGATGATGCCATTGCCAGTTGTCACCAGGAAACTTTGTATATTAAATCACAAATTAACTGAAGTAATTGAGTTTGTGCAAACACCATTTATCCTGGCAGGACTTGCAGCTGTGACAGAATTGGCTTTGTTTCCAGCTTTGAAGTTTTCCCCACTGACCAGATGCTGAGGGTTGTGTTGTTTACCCTCCTGCAGAAAGGCATTCTTTCACAGACCACTTGGCATTTCTTCTTCTTGCAAGATTCCCTGAATAAATCATGCTGGAGTGTTGCCCTCCTCAGATCCCACGTGTAAATTTTTGGAGTCTCCCAGCCTCTTGCTCCTGCACGGACCCAGCCAGGTATGTGATTCCTGCTCCCTGAGATGGTGCTGCAGGTGTCACTCAGCCTGGGCAGCCAAAGGTGTCTTGCAGCCTCCCAAGGTCCCAAGGCTCAGTCACCACTGCAGAAAACAAGTCGTGCTGTTGAGGAGGAGACTGCCTAACATCCCTCTGGGATATCCCCCGCTGACCCTTCTCCTGGGTCATATATATATATATATGCCATATATGTATATGTGGCACAGCATCATGCTCTGGGCTGCAGGATCAATTATAGAATCCCAGAATGGGCTGGAAAGGGATCTTAAAGTTCATCTGGTTCCACCCCCTGCCATGGGCAGGGACACCTTCCACTAACCCAGGTTGCTCCAACCCCTGTCCAGCCTGGCCTTGGACACTCCCAGGGATGGGACAGCCACAGCTGCTCTGCCCACCCTGTGCCAGGGTCTGCCCACCCTCCCAGGGAAGGATTTCTTCCTAATATCTAGTCCTAATACCCTGATATCTATCCTAATAACTAACATCCTAATTCCTAGTATCTGGGATGGGCACTTCGCATATTCACAGCTGCCCTATTCCACCCAGACCATTCCTGCCTTCTGCCCTTGAGCCTCACATTGGAATCATGCTCAGCCCAGTTATCTCTGAGGGATCTCTGAAATTGCTTGTGTGAGTGGGAAGAGGATGGGGGGGGGGCTCACATAATTGGAACAATTCCTCTCTCAATCCATCTCCTGCAATGCTTATGCCTCTCTCTTTGTCTCGGATTTTCAGAGCAGGATGATCGACACAGTATTTATGACTTGTTTGTGCAATAATTGCTGCTTAAGATAAATGATTCATAAAGTCCTACCATAGTCTTGGAAATGGTGTAAACAGGGAGAGCAGCTGGAGGACAGCAGTGGGATGCTAATGAGGGACCACCACGGGGAAGAAAAAGACTGGGGAGGAGGGGGGTTGATCCCCCCTCGTACTGGACGGCGTCCTGCCCAGCCAAGCAGGGCACCAATCCTGGAAGAAGGGGGCTGCAAGAGTCACAGTAAACCATGAGAGCAGGAAGGATCCGAGCACCTGAGCCAGGAGACAAGGTGGGCAGCTGTGAGATGTCTGGATAGAGCAAGGAGACAGGGGAGAGGGCTGGACAGCCAGCCCCAGGGAGCAGGAGGCAAGCTGGCAAGAGGATCACTGACCCCCCCAGCTGAGCTGAGCCCCTGGAGCAGGTGAGGAGGTGGCTGCTGAAGAGCAGGAGGACACAGGCACTTGCTACACCTGCTCTGTGTGGCTGTCACCAGCTTTCCAGCTCAGAGTGAAGCCCTCCACGTTGATAGAATACCATGGAGAGGGCAGAGGGACAAAGAGCAGTGACAGCCCTGCTTTCGAGTGCCCAGAAAACACCTTTGGGAATGGAAAATTGTTGTTCCACCTACCGGCATATACACTTCTATGTGACTAATACTAACAGCATGAGTCATGGTGAATGCTAGGTGGGAAGTGCTCTGCTCCAGCCCTTGGACCAGCCTGAGGACAGGTTACAGGAGCAGCCTTCTGAGGTCTTGTTCCTTTGTCAGGGGCAAGAGCTGCATGAGGATGGGCAATTGAACTGCCTCTGACTCACTGCTCTCCTCTGGGTGCCCAGGGAGTGTGGGCACTCCAGAGAGGTCTCCAAAGACATTCTTCTGAGCAACACCTGGGGAGACCAGCTCCAGGGCAGCATCTGGAAACAACTTTGAAGAAGGCTTACATGTGCTGAACATCCCCCATAACCATCATCAGCTCTGACACACGTGTCACCCCATGGAAAGGCAGAGGGCTTTCTCTGCTCTCTGCTCTCCAGGCATCCATTCACTAATAACAGATGTCAATCCAAAGTGGTGTATTATTCAGCCTCTCATTGAAATTAAAATCTGAAACTGGCCATTCTCTGATCCAATAAGAACAAGCAGAAACACATTCCTTTATTTTCTATACAACAACTTCACAAGGGCTGAAGCAGCCAAGCCCAGTCTTGCCAGCACCCACCACTCTGCTGCTGGATGTTGATGGAAAGGAAATGCAGTGCTAGTGCTGTAGTGGCTTTTTAAGACAAATTGCTGTTGAATAGCAGAAGCTCTTTCTTGAGGTCACCTGGAAAAAACAGCTTGAAAATGAGGCAGAAGGATGATAATGGCAATGTGGGGGGCACTGCCATTGTCTCTGACTGTGGGGTCACTGTGGTAGGATCCCTGTAGGGTGTGAACATAGTGCTGCACCCAAAGACAGCCAAAACCTCCTCAGTGCTCACACCCTCTTGGCTAAGCAGTGGCTGGATAAATGTGGGTAAAATTCAAACATATGTAGGAAGAAGATGGACTACAAATAACAAGCTCCCTGGGACACCCAGTAGGCAAACCCCTCATGCTGCAGCATAGGACTTTTCCTACTTTGTGCTTTCCAAGAGGTGAGAAGATGAGGTGCCCCAAAAGTAGGATTTTGGGTTGCATTCCAGCAGGACACCACCCTTGGATGGCACTGCATCCAGAAAGCTTCCAGACCCCAAAACTCAATGTTGTGGCCATTTGCAGAGCAGCTGGTACGTCCTTATTCCCCAAAGAAGCCCTTGGAAGTGGCAGAGACACTTCCAGAGCAGACAGTGATGGTGACACTGTGTGCTTAGCAGGGGACAGTCCTGGGCTGCTACAGGTGGCCAGGCTGGGTCAGGATGCAGGTAAAGGTGAGAAGCCAATGCACCTCTTGATTGCCAAGAAGATCTAGCAAACCAGACCAGGTGCTGGAGCTTGGGTGCAGTGCAAGAGCTGAAGTCAAACCTTTTCAGACCGATTCCCATTCTGAAGGGCTCATGCTCTTGAGCAAGCATGGAATATTCTATAATTCTGTGTGAGTTCCAAGCCTGAGAAGAGAGTGAAGCATTGAGCTTTGCTCATGAACTGCCCTGGGACCAGAGCTGGGAGAGGCTGAGGCAAAGGAGTTTGGTTTTGGGGTGCTCTGTCCTGTGACCGGCTGAATGTGCATGATTCTGTGAACATCCAGGTAACAAGTGACAGGACAAGAAGAAACAGCCTCAAGTTGTACCAGGGGAGGTTTAGGTTGGATATTAAGGAAATTTTCTTCATGAAAAGGGTGGTCAGAGATGCACAGGCTGTGCAGAGCAGTGGTGGAATCACTATCGCTGGAAGTGTTCAAAACACCTGAGGATATGGCACTTGACAACATGGTTTAGTGGTGAACATGGCAGTGTTGGGTTAGCAGGCAAACTCAATGATCTTAGAGGCCTTTTCCAATATTAACAATTCCATGATTCTATGAAGATGACTGCAGGCTGCAGCCCCTGCCACCACCAGTCCTCCCTGCCCCCAGACAGAGTATGGGCAGAGGACAAGCTGTGGCAGCAGCCCTTACCACTGCCAGCATCCTTTGGGGAGGTCAGACATCCGAGTGCCAGGCTCCCCCAGCCCCCTCCAGCCTGGGGCAAAGGTGGGAGGTGACGAGTGACACACTGCTGGGGGTACCTGATGCAAACACACATCAAGGCACCATCACGTCCCTGTGTCTAGTGCTGAGTTTCCTTTTGAAGGATTGGAGCTGATGCTGAGCTAGAGGAGCCTCTGTTATCCCAAAACAACACTGGCCTGCAAATCCAGAACTTCACTGTGCTTCCAGGGAGCTGGAAAGCCCAGCCAGCCACCAGGATTTAGCCTGAGGAGAAGGGACTAAGCATCATGCCTAGTGCTGGCTCTACTGAACCCCAGGAGCCATGGGACAAATGAAGAAAATGACAGACTAGAGGGAAATTAATAGAGCAGAAAATTTGAAATGATGTGGAAATAATTCCCCCAGCTTAAGGAGAACTGCTTGTGTGCTTAATTCCAGAACACAACTGTTTTCCTGTTGCTAAATTACAGTATCAAAGCAAGGGGCCCTGCCTGGAGCTCCTGGGACATGGGGACATTCCCATGCCTGTGGCAAGCTCTCCCACCTGGATCAAAGTAAGGGCTGGGACGAGCCAGGTTTGCTGTAGGGTAGGGTGGCAAGGGCTGTGGTGGCTGTTTTGGAGAAGCCCATGTGCTGCTTGTTGCCTTCATGAAGATTTGTCCCATTAACCTTTCACCTCTCATCCCTAATTTGGAGCTGCCATAACCAGCTGAGGGAGAGGGCAAGGGGACGGGGAGGGGGTTGTGAGGGGTCAGCTGGCTCCTTCCTCCCACTCTCAGACTCTGCTCCTCCTCTCTGTGGGGATTTCTGCCCACTCTGCTATTCACAGTCAAGGCTGGGAGCTGGAGGAACCAAGAGGGATGGAGGGAGCATCTTCCCTGGGAAGGGAGGAGTGGGACACTTCTGCTTCGTGGGAGCCTCCCAAATCCCCCCGTTGTGCAGGGTCAGACCCAGCTGGGGGGCAGCTGCCATGCCCTGACCCGCAAAGCTCTGCCAGCACCTGCAGTTGTCTGCAAGCCCATCTTGTGTGGCTGAGCCAAAGAGGGAACAGCACCAGAGACCCGAGTCGGCACTGCAGGACCTGTAGGGCTGGAAACCTCTCCCTGGGCACATTCCCAGTCCAGGTGCAATATGAGGACAGTTGGTCAGAGGCCAGAGAGAGCAGAAACTGCAACGACTCTGTTGAAAAACATGGATCCATGAAAATAGTGTGCCCTGCACTCCAGCCCAGCCTGGGGATGCCCTGCTCAGGCTTGGTGGCAGCTCTTGAGTATGCACTGCCAGCGGGTGCCAGGGGAAGTGGGCATAGAGAAGATGCTCTCTCAGATGCTGGAAATCTGTTGGGAAGTCCCTGAGGAGCCTCAGGAAGTGAGGAATCAGCTCCTTTCCTGGCAAAAGAAGTCTTCAAGGTGTCCTTTCGGCTTCAGAGCACAGAGTGAGATTGATCTGTGCTCAACCCCCCAGGGAAAATCACCAGTCTGGATTTTCTCTTTCCTCACACATAAATGGGCAAGAGCTGCCCACGTGTCCCTGCCAGCAGAGACAGGAGCAGGCAGCCCAGGAAGTGGGGAGCAGGAAGACAGACAGCCACATCCAGCCCTGTCCCAAAGTGAGGACTTGGTTCCCCCTTTCTAAGCAGCAAATACAGCTGTCTACAGACTTCTGATCTGCAGGGTGTGAGGGGAATGGACAGGGAGAGACAAAGTCCTGGGTTGTGGGAAGAGGAGCAGTGATGTCCCCTCTGGAGACACAGCCCCCAAACTTCACTGGGTAGAGTGCTGGGCAGTGGGAATGCAGTTTTTGCTGCTAAAGCTCTGCAGGCCTGCCCTGTGCGTGCTCCAGCGCTGCCCCAACTGCACACACACCACCACACAGACCTGCATCCCTGATGGGATACTGCCAGTAGTCAGGAAACCGGGGTGGCAGCTACTCTGCTCCACTGTACTGGGCATCCAGGCAGCACATCCTCACGGAAAGTGTTCCTGTATCACAGGGATGCTGCAAAAAGCCTGGACTCACATGGGCAATACTGTAAGAACCAACTGGAATGATCTCTCTTCCTGCTGCTGAGTTACAACGCTTCAGGCACTCTTTCTAATCAAGTTAAGTGGAGATTTCAGTCTTCCTGGGAAATACCTGGGATTCCCAAGGCTGCATCCACAGCCCAGTTCATCCCTGCCTGCCCTAGTTTCCTCCTGCTCAGTGCTGCATATTCCCCCAGCACAGGCAGCACGGTGCAAGCTGCAGAAATTCCACTTTTATTACAGCAGATGGAGTCCAAAGCCTGATGGCCAGGAGGAAAGGAGTCTGCCTACCATGCTGTGCAGCCACAGCCTGCGTGGGGATTGCCAGACACCCCCAAACCACAGAAGGGCACAGCGGGACTATCCTTCTGCACAGCTCCAGGGTGAACATCTCTGCTCTGACAGCCTGGACTTGAGGTCCCCCCACTCACCCACTTGCACACACCAGCTGCTTACCCTTCGGTACACAAATCTCAGCTGCGTGGGGTAGTGCTACCTCTCTGGTTAGAACATTCCCAGCTCCAAATCCTTCAAATTTCCCACCTGGACTGGACCCTCTGGAGCATCTCCTGTGCTTGGGTGGCTGCAGGTGGCATTGCCTCACCAGGGTGTCTGTCGTCCTTCCCTTCCAACACTCGCAACATGGTTTGATGGCCCACTGGCAGAGTCACTCTCTCTGCCCCCAAGGGCTCCTATCTCTCTTCCCTGGGGTTCTGACCCCCAAACTGAGCCTGTCAGGGAGCCCTGGCTGAGTGTGGTGCATGGCCAATGCAATGGCAGACAAACTGTACTACAAATGTGTATATATAAAAAACCCAAACATAGTGAACCCTCTGTGCACATAAATGGCCCCAAACTGAAGTGGAGGAGATGGAAAAATAACCTGGGATTTAGGAACACCTGGAGGTGTTATCACCACCCCATGACAGACATGGAGTCTTGTCACCCCTGAGGTTGGGTCTAGGAGAAGAGGTGAGGGACCAGGAGGAGCTGCAGCTTCCAGAGCAGGACTGTACCCAGCACAGGAAGGGTCTGGGTTTGCACCATGGATCTTGGCCCACAGGAGTGCTAATCACTGTCAGCTGGAACTGGAATAAAGCAAACAGACCCTAGAGCCTGGCCACAAAATCCAAGAATGATAAATTCAAATGGAAAAATAATGTCTAAACCCTACTGTTGACATGGGTAATACTGCTGGGACGGTCATCTCCCACCAGTGACTCCAGTCCAACACATGTTTGTAGGGGGAAAGCCATCCTCACCCCTGTGAAGACTTCCCCAGTGTGCTGGGGCAAGGGAAGGGTGGAGGGGCAGAGGGAGCAGAGGCAGAGTGAGGAGCACAGACCCTCCTGCTGTCCGAGCAGCACCCGCAGAATCCTGGCTGGGAGAAGGACAAGCCCTGGGAGCTGCAGGAAGAGCGTGTGTGTGTCGGAGGAGCCCCTGGCCGCTCGCTGTGTTGTGCCAGCAATAGCGTGTAAAGCTGTGTCTGTGTGAGAGGAATCGCGTGTCGAGTGCTCCCCGGGGCCGAGGGATCGCTGCCGCTGCCTCCAGCCCAGCCCTTGCCAGGAGGGGCTCAGGGGCAGAGCGGCAGCAAAGGGTCTGGCGGCGGCAGCGCAGCAGGCAGCCCACCCACCGGGCAAGGAGCCCAGGCTCTCCCAAATTGGTGATGTGCTCCCAGAAACAGCCCCTCTAAGACAGGGGAGGCAGTGGAATTTGGGGGTGAGAAGTGGGCCAGTGCACTTAGGCTGCTCATCTCAGCTCTCCTCCCGTCATACCTCCGTTTGTGCCAGCAGACCGGGGGATACCTGCCGTGTGTTGGAGGGGATTCCTGCCCCAGCATTGCCTCCCCTCAGAGCGTGGTCAGGGAATCACCACTGTGCCCTCACCTAAGGGGCACACAGAGCTGGCAAACATGACCCACCCATGCCACTACCATGTCTTGAGCTTCACCCAAGCAGTCACAGCACCTGTGGACAGACAGAGAATTGTCCCTGGAGCCAGTTGCACCATCTCTGAATGGCACCTGCTGAAGGTCAAGGAGTGTCCCCGTAAGAAAGGGCTGAGCTTTCTTTCAGAGCAAAATAACATCAGAGAGGATGCACTGGAATGTTCCAACAGTGAAAGAGCAAAGGCCCAGAGTCCTGAGAGTTTGAGATGCTGGGACTGTCATGAAACAAGGTTCAGCCAAGGATTTTTGTTGGAAGGGCTCCTTGGAGATCCACAGTCCAGACTCCAGCTGTGAGCACAGCTACTTCAAAGTTAGATCAGGTTGCCCTTTGCCAACTGAGCTGAAAATTTTCACCAGGGAAGATGTTTTGGCCCCCACCCAGCATTGCCATGGAAATTTTAGGTGCACATATGATTAACAGCACAGGTGCAATTCAGAGGGCAAGTTTTCAAAATTACCCACCCCTTTCCAGACACTGGAGCATTTAAATCTTTGCAAAATTCTGGTGCCCGTGATGCCTCCTGCAGTTGATTGTTTGGGAGGGAGGCAATCAAGATCTTGCCGAGCGTGAGCCACATTCTCATGTGTGTGGGTGGAGCTAGGGAGGAATGATTGCTCCTGCACATGGAAAGCTGAGGTGAGTTGGGATGCTCAGAGTCTCCAAGCTGATGGTACATATCAGCTCCAAGGTTACCCTAAGAAACCACAGGGACAAAGAGAAACACAGAGGCACTGTGGTCTCTGTTGTGTCCCCTTCTCCCAGCCCACAGAGCAGCTCTGGCAAGCCTGTCAGGATTCACGTCCCAGATAACTGAAAATTTGAACAGTAGGAATGTCCTTGCTAGGTACAATTAGCTGCCTGAAATAGCCCAGTGAAAGTCTCCAGAGCCAGGCTTGGTCATTAGGAAAATCATCAGGATCTTGCTGAAGAGAGAGCATTTACCAGCCAGGTCAGGACCCAACCCTGTGTCCCTGGAGCAGAAGCAGGAGCAATGTCCTTGGTGCAGGAGGTAGCTGGTTGCACACCTTGAGCCATATCCTCCAGAGCAGGCAGAGTCTGGTCACCTCTTCCCCGAGCAGCGCTGCTCCATCTCTGATCATGCCCCACATGGTGCAAACCACTCTGCTTTTGGCACGGGAGTGACCCATGGGAATGGCAGCTTAGGTAGAGGGAGGAAGGCAGATGCCAGCTCATTCTAGAGGTTGTAGGGAACGGCAGGGGACAGAGGGGATGGACGGGAGGGAGGGCGAGGCTGGGTGGCTGCGGGCAGGAGCAGCAAGCAGCAGGCAGAAGCAGAGGCAGGAGCAGTGGCAAGCAGCGGGTGGTTAATCAGCCGTCTGCTTCCGTGACTGAGCTCGGGATTTGCAGCAAAGAGCTCCAGAGAGGAGAAAGCCTCTTGCTCATGAAAGAAACATCAGTGCTAATCGAATCCGGGTCCAGCCCAACAGCACGCGACAGGTCACGGCGCCTCATCCATATTTCATGCTTTGCCCCACTTCAGCAACATAAATGCCAGTGCAAAAAGTGGGGGAGCCCGTCCCGGCATGGAAGGACCGCAGGACCGTGGTGGGAGCCCAGGGGAGAGGGTAACCAAGGGGTGAGCCACTCATGGGCTGGGGCTGGGCTGTGGGAGGGTGGCTGGGACTTGCCAGGGAGTCAGTGGTGTCCCAGGTAAGCTCACGTCAGCACTCACTGGTTTCTGGTTGTGGCCTCTGCAGGTCAACGAAGCAAGTGGGTTACATGGGACTCCATGGCTGTTGGGGGCTTTTCCCGGTCCCTGGTGTTGGGCAGTTGCTTCTCAGTGCTGCTAGTGATGGGTGAAAGTTGGGGAAGTCCAAGTTGGTTATGGCTGGCAAGATGAGAATACAGCACCCATGGCAGACAGTGACTAGGGTCTGTTTGCCCCCAGAAGTGTCTCTTTAGGGGCTTTACCCTTGTCTGCAAGAAACCCCAAGGACCCTACTGCTGTGAGGTGAGGGTGTGGGGCACAGATGCCATCAGCAGGCACAGGGCTGCTGCTGGTGTCAGAGATGCAGACTGCAGGCAGGATCCTGCCCACGGCATCCTGCCCATGGCAGGAGCTGGACCAAGGTGCTGGTGCATATCCAGACAAGGGCAGTGGAGCTGGGAAAGGGGCTGGAGCACCAGTCTGATGAGAAATGGCTGAGGGAGGGCTCAGGCTGGAGAAAAGGAGGCTCAGGGGGATGTCATGACCCTTTACATCTACGTGAAGGGAGGTTGGTCTTTCCTCCCAGGTAGCTGTACCAGGGGAGGTTTAGATTGGATTTTAGAAAAAATTTCTTCACAGGAGGAGTGGTCAGGAATTGATACAGGCTGCCCAAGGCAGTGGTGGAGTCACTATCCCAGGAAGCATTCAAAAACTTTGCAGATGTTGCACTTCAGGACATGGTTTATTGGTAGACCTGGTAGTGCTGAGTTAATGGTTGCACTCATTGATCTCAGCGAGCTTTTCCAACCTTAATGATTCTGTGATTCTAGGGTGTCTGCTACACAGGAAGGGATGTGGACAGCTGTGGGGGGACTTGGCTGCAAACTCCCAGCAGGAATGGTGGAGGAGGCATGCAGGGAAGTGAAGGCTGGTGGACCCATGATCAAGACTGATAAGCAGGAAGAGGGAAAAACACGATTAAAGGACAGGCAAGCTGGAAGTTAGACCAATGGCAGGCAGCCCTCCCCATTCCTCTTGGAACTCTGACAAGAGGCATAGACAGGGAACTCCCATTTCAGCTCCACTTGGTCCTTTCCTGGTGCTCATCCCCAGCGTGCCCAGACCAGTAGACCATCTGGTGGCAAGTGGGGAGCCTGTCACTGGGCAGAGCCTGCTGTCTTTCCCTTTCCTGTGCCAGGTTTCCATCTCCAAGTAGCACTTTCTGATTTGGTCTTTCATAGAATCACTAAGATTGGAAAAGCCTTCTAAGACCATCAAGTCCAACCATTAACCCAGCACTCCACCACTAAACCATGTGCCCAAGTGCCACATCCACACACCCTTTAAATCTCTTAAGAGATGGTGATTCCATCACTGCCCTGGGCAGCCTCTGCCACTGCCTGACCACCTTTCATTGAGAAAACTGCTCCTAATATCCAAAGTAAACATCACTTGGTGCAACTTGAAGCCCATTTGTCTTGTCCTCTCTTATCCTTCCACATGGCTCAGGGATACCATGGAGACTGCATGGAAAAGCAACTGGTTCATGGGGAAATATCACTGGTGCTGGTTGAGAGAAACCTATGGTTGTTTGCAGCACGTTGCACCCATCCCACCCCCCTGCCCTCCCTGCCTGGCTTCTACCCCTTGTCTGAGCCATTGTCAGGAGCACAAAAACCAGCAGCGGTTCAGAGGTCCTCATGCAATTCAGCCCTCCACAAAGCTTGACTTGGCCACAGACCAGGTGTCCTGACTGTGTGGGTGGTGCTCTGGGAGGGACCTGCTCAGCCAGGCTGGTGGTGAAGGCTCCAGGAAGAGAGTGCAGGCACATGCCAGTGAAAAATCTGGGAACCACTGCATGCCACTCTTCCCTCCCTGGGACTGCGCCCTGCTCTCAGCCAGAAGCCACCTCCTGAGCTCCTAGAACTTTCCATTTCAAACTGATGAGTCATTTCAGCATCACATAAAGAGATCCAAAGGCATTCCCAGGCAACTTGCCCCAGATCTGTGGTGCCAGGGCGTGACTAGCAGGGAAGACACCTTTTCTTCAAAGCAGAGCAGTCTTACCCCAGGAAGATGGTGAGGCAGGAACTTTGCTAATCCAGGCTCAGGGGTAACAGAGCCATGCAGGAGCAGAGTGATGCCACCATGGAGGAAGAGCAAAAGAAGGACTGGTAGCAGCAACTGCTCTGGCTGGGACTTGTCAGGGGTTTCCATGAGGCTGTGACACCATTCACCCTCCTCCCAGGGCCACAGAGGATGCTAAAATGCTCTAGAGTAGTGACTGAAGGGGTGATTGAATCCCTGAGACTCCAGGTCTGCCACAGGTCTGGGGTGTAAAGCAGCATCCCACAGTAGGACCAGTGCCAGGGAGAGGTCTGGTCAGCAGCCCCACACACAGCCTATAGCTCCAAGGGACTCACTTGAGGGCAAACCCAAGCAGGGAGGTGACCCAGGGCAGGGGGTACCTGTCTTGGCCCCACAAGCTGCATCCCCACCTCTGCTACCCAGGGAAGATACTGAAACTACAAAAGGAGAAAGAAGGATTTGGGCAAACAAACAAAAATATCTGAATCTCCTGCATGGCATCTGTAGATGGAGCCTTCCCTACCTCCTCTTACATCAACTGTAAACTCAGGATGTGTCTGCTGCATCTGTTCTCTTGCCTGATGCTCCAGCTTCCAAAACCTACACAAACCACAGGCTCAGTGAGAGACAGCCACAGCAAGATGTGTGGGCAGGCATCACAGATGTCTCCCGTGGACACTGAACATTCGTAAAGAACAAGGACTATCCCCCAACTGTAATGGTGGACCTTGAAAACCTGTCCTGCGTACCAGCCCCGTGTGCTGTGGCGTGTGCTGTTGAGCCCCTTTCAACTGCTCTTAAATTCTACACCACTTCCTCCCACCTCCTCGCAAAGCACAGGGACTTTAGAGAGGCTGAAAAGTAAATGTGGATATAGACATGTTAGACCTGAAGAACTGAGAACAGGAGGATGCAGGACACCAGAGAGAAGCAACTGGCATAGACCCACTTGTCTTCTCAAGACTATTTCGCAAGTCTGGTGGAGAACTGGGGGTGGGCCTGGTGCAGCTCTTCCTAGAGCTGCTTCTTTTCACCCTAACAGCTTTTTCCTCAGCCTGGGCTGTCTTCATAGAATTACAGGACCACAGGAAGGTTTGGGTTGTGAGGGACCTTCAAGATGATCTCAATCCAACCCCTACCATGGGCAGG
The DNA here is from genome assembly GCA_013399695.1 of Formicarius rufipectus. Lineage (NCBI taxonomy): Eukaryota > Metazoa > Chordata > Aves > Passeriformes > Formicariidae > Formicarius > Formicarius rufipectus. The sequence continues at coordinate 318,529 of VXAU01002542.1, forward strand.
GACACCTTCCACTAGACCACATTGCTCCAATCCCTATCCAACTGGCCTTGGAGACTTTCAGGGATGGGGCAGCCACAGCTTCTCTGGGCACCCTGTGCCAGGACCTCACCACCTTCACAGGGAAGGATTTCTTCCTAATATCCAATACAAACCTCCTATCTTTCAGTTTGAAGTAATTCCCCCTTGTCCTGTCATTCTCTGCCCATGTAAAAAGTCACCCTCCCTCATTTTTAACAGCACCCTTTAAATACTGGAAAGTCACAGTGAGATTCACACGGTTCCAGGCTGTGAGAATGAAGTTTTTGTCAGGCAGCACCAGAGCCCTGATACAGAGCAGGACCAGCAGCCTGAGGATGATCAGCAAGGGCAAGGCAGGCAAGGAGAGCTCTGTCCCGAGGGCAGGATGAGTCCCTGTGCCAAAGGAGCCATGTCAGGGTCTTGGCTGCTGAAATGAGGATGTGTAAAAGCTGAGGAAGAGCTTTTGTCAGTGGTGGGAGCAGTAGTGGGAGTGGATCGAAGTGAAGGCACAGCTTTGGGGTTGTCAGCACTGGCGCTGGAGTGCTCATCAAAGCTCAGGGAGCTCCCACAGCCCACCCTGAGCATTGCCGAGCCCAGCCACGTCCATCTGTCCATCCTGTCCTCCCAGAGGTGGGCATCTCTGACAGCTCCCTGCAGAGAGCAAACCGAACTCAGCTCCCCCCAGCCCAGTGCCCCTCCCGGCTCCCCAGGCTACGTGTGTGTGGAATTTCAACGAGGCTCTAAGTCTGTTCTTCCCAGGAAGGAGCTCTGTTTGCCATCCTCCTGCAGACAAGGCATTGTCCCTGTCACAGCTGTCCTCGGGCACTGCCCTGCTCAAAGGACACCATCAGGGAGGTGAAATCCATCAGAATCGTAGGATCTGAGACCAGGAGAGATCCTGCCATGAGCTGAGACACCTTCCACTATGCCAGTTCGCTCCAAGACCTACCCAACCTGGCCTTGAACAATTCCAGGGATGGGGCAGACACAACCTGGGCAACATGTGCCAGGGCCTCAGCACAGCCAAGAATGTCTTCCTAATACTCAATCTAAACCTTTCAGTTTAAAACCATCCCTCCCTTATGTCACCCCACGAGCACCATGAGATCCCTGAGCACCACGGGTGTTTCACCACCCTGCCCGCTGCCCTCAGGAGGCTGGGAGAAGGGTGAAGGTGAGGTGGTGGGAGAAAGGTGAAGGTGAGGTGGTGGGAGGCTTTCAGGGAGCAGCCGAACACCCAGTGTCAGGAGAGCAGGTGAGCCACAAGACATCTCGAAGCCGCTGTCCTGCAGGACGGTGCCTCCAGGCTCATTGCTGGAAGCAAAGCTTTGCCCACAGGGAGCCGTCCCAGGTCCCTCATCCATACCTTCTGCTGGACATGTGCAAACACAAGCTGAGGCTGCCACCGTCTTGTCTGTGGGGGCACTGCTGCCTCACACGGCTCTCAGCTCTCTCTACAAAATCCGTGTGAGCACCAGCTCCTCGTGCGGGCTGCCACAGTCGGCTGAAACCCACGGCTGCTCCAGGAGGTGCAGGACAGGTGCAGGTGGTGGGCAGGGATGCTGGCTGTGGCTGCAGGACCAAGCCTTGCTGGTAGAAATGGTGGAAGGTGTGAAAATGTCTTGGAAAGCTGTATGATAACATCTGGGTGCTTTATGTGCAGCATTTATCAACAAATTCTGCTGCCCAGAGATATTTCGCTGCCTGGAATTTTCACAGAATGAACCAGGGCTGTGGAAAGGGGCCTCCAGGTTCTCTCACATTCATGGTGGGGCTGTCACCTGTCACAGGTCAGGTTATCCTGTAGCACTGTGCTCCCCATCCCACCCAGGGATGTGGCACATCCTTGCTGACCATGGCTGGGGTCCTCCCAGGCTCTGCTGATCACAGGCTCCTCTGCTGCCTCGCTCCACCAGCATGAGCCCCCAGGGCTCTCTGGACCCATAAACCCCAGGCCACTGCAAACACAAGGGTGTGGTGGCACCTGCACAGACACTGCGTGGGCACAGGACCTGTGGCATGGAGGGGTGAGAGCTGAGCTTCGGGCTCAGGGGTAGGAGCAGGACTTGGAAAGCACAAGAGAAACGGAGGCAGAAACAGCACAGAGGAGACTCACACCTCCCATGAGGCTGGATGTCCCCAAACCCTGAGGGGGCTGTGCTGGAAAACACAAGCCATGTCTGTGACTATTCCCTGAATTATCAGAGCATCAATAAAGAAGTGAACTGAAATCAAAGTGCCTGGAAAAGCAAGGATCCAGGGAGAAAGAATAGTATTGATGGGAGGAAGGGGTGGTTTTTTTTGGCATGGTGAGATCACGCACAGAAATTCGCTCATGGCCAGAGAAGGGGCCTCAGACCAGCAAGTTACATCCCCCTTCATTTCTCTGTGCAGAAAAAGCCAAAAATTTCACTAGAGCTTTTGTTTCCTTTGCAAAGTACTTAAGAAACCTTTGCCTCTAGAAAAAGCCCTTTTCCACACCAAGCACAGCTTGTCCTGATCTCTTATTTCAGCCACTGTCCCACTCAGACCTACCTCGACTTCCCTGTGCTACTCTGATCCAGTTCCTCCTCCTGCCTCAGCTCTTCCCAAGTCTTTCAGCCACATTCTACTTCACCCAAATCCGTCCTAGGCACCTTCCTTTTGCCACCACCCATACCTCCATCTCTCCTGAAGAGCTCCATCACTTGCACAAGGTGCTCCCAGACAATGTTTGCACTGGATGACTGGAGTCATCTCCTCTCTGAAGCATCTGGAGTCAAGGAAACTGTTGCTCTGCTCCCAAGACCCTGCAGAGCCCAGAGATTTCCATGTCCCCGGGTTCAATCCTCCCTGCACATCAAAGAGCACAACCTTTTGTTTAGGCCCTGTTTGAAGTTTGCTGCTAATTTCTGGTGTTCATGCAGCAGTGTTTGGCTCCTGCTTGTTCCTGGAATAAAAGCTCATTGCATTACTCTTAAATGATTGGAGACATCCAATTTTAATCTTTTATTCATAATCTTTTCCCATCTCAGACATAGAAAAAAACATGTAAATTCAAAACCTGTGAGAATTGAAAATTTTCTAAGTGCTGCTGACCCTTTGCTGGCAGCTCTGAATGTGAGAGAAATAAAGGAATTGTAATAAGGAGCCTCATCTTTTGATAACAGGTTTAGAGGAGCCAGGCATTAAATGGGGCTTCATCCCTCCCTGCTGTGTGTCCATGCAGGATGGGGGACAGTCCTGCTGGGAAGACAGCACAATCCTGCTGCTCCTGCCTTTCTGTCATCCCCTGCATCTCCATATCCTCACCTCTACACTGACGTCTGAGCTCACCTGGTGACTTTGGGACACGCTCTGCCCATGTTGCAGCTCCCCTCACTCCTCAGCATCATGTCCCAACAGTCCCCAAAGCACATCCACCCAGACTGTTTCTGTCCTCCCACATTCCCTCATTTCCTGTCCAGGCACCAAGACCATTGCTTCTCATTGTCTGCCCCTCATCCCTCACCTCTTCTCTTTAGAATCATGGAATCATAGCGCCGTGGAATATCCTGAAGCTCTGGCAGCCTTGGGACCATGCCTGACTGCCTTGGAGAGCCTGTTCAGTGACCACCCACCCTTAGTGGGAAGAACCTTTTCCTGATCCCCAACCTCTCCTGGCACAGTTTCCTGCCATTCCCTTGGGTCCTTGATACACCCATCCTTTGCACAGTTCTGTGCTTGGGAAGGACATGTCACCTGCTGCCACCTGCTCCTTCTGTCCCAATTCCTGCTCCCTGCAAGGGTCACTTTTCAGGGCAACTTTGTGAGGGAAAGTTCAGAATGTGGGGAGGAAATGAGACACATGATGAATAATAAGAAATCTTTAATAGTAAGTGGCTCAGGGGTCATGTAGACTCCTGTAATGGTCGGGCACGTTCTCAGTTTTGGGGTAAAACAAAAAAACCTTTGTTAAATCCAAGTTTCACAGTATATAGGGTTATTACAATTAGGAGGCCGGGTTATGTTAAGTGGGGGATGGATCATGCTAACTAAGGGATTACTTTATGTTATTCGTGGGGAGGACAGGTATCTTGAGCTATGCCATTACTCATGACTCAAGGTTGTTGTTGTTGTTGGCTGGACTTCGCGACCGAAGATTTTGGGCTCAGCCTGCGCAGTGGGTGTTTTAGGTGAGGCTCAGTGTGCGCGGAACTGCCCCCACCCCCTTCACTCCTGAGGTTCATTTGCCACGGCCGAGCAGCTCGGACGGTGACAGCGAGTTCCTCGGGATTGGAACCGGCGTCCTCAGAGGAGGAGCCGCTCCACAGGTGGGGGCCTACGGCACTCGGCCAACGCCCGCAGCCTCTCAAGTGTAACATCTCAGAATAACATGCAAACAGAAAAGCAACAGTGTCAGATTGTTGAGCAATCCTGGGAGCCCACCTGGGAGCACCAGGAGAAGACCTCGCCTTGTCCTCTGCCACCGAATGACACAAACGTGGCACTGCAGCCACGCCTGCAACACGAGCTGGGGCAGGTGGCAAATGACTCAAGGTAAAGGAGGACAAAAGGATGTTGCCAAACAGTGGTTCTTATCCTGACAGTGGCAACAGAGAAGCTGCAATCTAGTCAAATGTTAACAGGGTCTTTTGGTGTGTCTGAGGCTGGATCAACATCCTGGGACAGGATTAAGTTTATCATCTTGGGAACCTTCCTGGCTTTTGGTGGTCTCCCAAGTCTTGGCATACAATCCTGTCAGTTTCTTTGTTAATAATCCAGTTTCATATTCCTTAGAGACACCAGTGAATGGTGGGAACAATTTCACCTTCTTTCAGCATCAGCAAAATGAAAATAATGTGTCATGGCTGGGATTTGAAATCAACAAGTTCCAGATGTGGTGTGCAACCTTTTAGTCTTTTTAACTCAGTAAACAATTTACAATTTCTTGACGTTTTTTGTTTGTTTGTTTGTTTGGGGTTTTTTTTTTGCTTCCAAGGATAAGCAGGAAAGTGTGTAGGAAATGTTCCCAACTTTGTATCCCAAAATCTTTCTGGCACTTGCAGATTGTCTGCAATTCCCTTCCAGAAAGATCAGTATAGGCAGGAGATTCAGTAACTGTGCACTGGGATTTTCCAAAACACAACTGCTGGGAGTTTTCACCCAGGAAATTTGAGACGCTCTGTTGTTCGACTGGATATTGGGGATTTTTGACAGCCCACTCAGCAGGGCAGGTGTAACTGTGCCTGGGTTGCTGGATGAGGACCCCACAAACTGCTGAGGGATGAGGGTCTTGCTCACATTCCACAAAACCTCACACCCCAGGCTCTGTGGGCAGGGACACAAGTCCCTGAGGAGCTGGGCTGTTTGAGGATCCCCCAGCACTTCCTCCTGAGTGAGATGCTTTAGGTCGCATCCCATGGACTGCCCTGAATGCACATCATGTAACTGGAGGTTGTCAGGTGGCTTAGTCCAGATTCCCTTTTACACCCAGAGCAGAGAGGAAGGTACCTTTACGGGCAGGAGATGAACTGCCATTCCTTTCTTCCTTTTCCTGTTACAGCAGATGACTACTGCTGCAGGGAAGCCATCCTAACCTGATATCTGCCTTTCTGCTCTGAGTTCCACCCTATATTCCCAGCCCTGCAGCAGAAGTCAGGGTTGCTGCAGTTCGGGCTCATCCCTCCCTGAGCCTGGCTTGCTTGAGGTGGGGAGACACTGGCCTGATGGCAGAGCAGGCAGTTCTGTCATCCTGGGATGAGCTGTGCTGCTGCCTCACTCATTGATGGTGGTTTCCTAGACATGACCTATGGGATACTTCAAAACGTACACAGAACTTAACCCATAATCCTTCCAAGGGTTAAAGCAGCAGCTGGAGCTGATATTTCTATCTTACATCAGATTATCCTGAGTAATTTACTTGGACATGATGCTAAATGACTGTGCTAAAAGCAGAGAGAGAAGATGTTCAGGGAATACAGCCTTCCTTGGCAGACTGAGCTGGTATGTGATCAGACAGGAATCATATCCGTAAATCCAAAGGCGAGTTCACCATCTGTTCCCGCCGGCCACGGAGCTCATCTGACCCTGCAAAGCTGCACAGGGCTGCGCTGAGGAGCGGGGCTGGGCTGGAGGCTCCACGCAGGGCTCTGCAGGTGCTCTGCAGGTCCAGACTGCCACCTCCAGGCACACAGAGCTCGCAGAGCCTCGCTCGCTAATGGCACAGCCAAAGTGGCTCTGGGCAGCTGGAAAGGAAATGCTTCCGAGATGAGTTACTGGAAGCCTGGGGTAATGCTGGGTGTGAGTAGAAAAGAAAAGCTGTTTTACTAGGGAGAGACCAGCTCCCAGTGGTGCAAGTGGGAATAAAAGTCTCTTGGAAGGAGGTTTGAAAATCGTGAGGGCTCTTTTGATCAGGAAGGGATTGGTTTGCTGGCATATATGAGCCAGGGTGTCCATCACTGCTCCTGGAAGGGAAGAGTTTGCCTCTTGAGCAGCCCCTTCACCCAGACAGGTTCCCTAAGTTCCTCTCCCCAAGGGGTTTGCTGCTGAACCAGTTCCTCTCTCAGCCATCAGGGTCCCGTCCCCAGCCTACCCAGAGGGGGCACCCCCTGTGTAAGAGTTGGGCTCAGATTTGGGAACACAGAGCAGTGCAGGAGGTCTGGAAATACAGCTCTGTGTCCTGAAGAAATATACCCAGTGACGGGCTTTAGCCAGAACTGGAAATTCATGGCAGTTTCTTTAAAAATGACACACCTTTGCCTCATCTTCCTGGGGGCTGTGAGTGGGGTGATGCCCTTGGCGTGGTCCTCAGGGTTTTTGACAAGGTGATGGTATAGTAGCTGTGGGCCCTACCCACAGAGAGCAGTGTGTGCAGTGCTGAGTGCCCCTGCCCCTACCCGAGGGGAGGAGCCAGGCACCAGGATTGATCCATGGATCAAATGTTGGTATCTGAGAAACGAAAGAAAACCTTGTGCAGACACTGGCTTTATTAATAACTGAAACAAATTAGTGAAATGTGTGTCCTTGGTGAAGTGTTACAGGTCCCAGCACTCCCAGGTTGCCCTACTGTGGCCAGTGCCAGCACTGGACTATGAGCAAGGTATGATGTGGTTGTTGTCCCTGTCTGCATGATATGATGGGAGTCTGAGCAGAACCTGCACAGGCGTTTGCACTGCACAGAATGTGGAGGGCTGGGATGAGGTGACCATCAGTGATTCCTTCCAGCCTTATTTATCATAGTATGGTTTGTGTTGGAAGGACCTTGAAGCTCATCTCATTCCAACTCCCTGCCATGGGCTGGGACACCTTCCACTGAGACCAGCTTGCTCCAAGACCCATCCAACCTGACCTTGGACACTTCCAGGAAAGGGACAGCCACAGTTCCTCCGGGGTAAGAAGCATCAGGCTCATAGGGATGCAAAATGTAAATACTGAAGTGGGGTAGGTGAGGGGGAAGGCAGAGCATGGGGCTTGCAAGCTCAAGCCTCAGTACAGGGGACACTGCTCAGGAGCAGCTTGCCCAGCCTGGTGGCCAGTGCTTCTGGGAAGAAGGCACCAGAGAGAAGGGTGGAATGGGGGATTGTGAGGAAGGAGGCTCTGGATGGGCTGTCAGGATGACCTGATAGAGAGCTGGTGCAGGAAGGCCCTGGGAGGCCCTGGCTGTGCAGTGCCATGGGCAGCCAGGCTTTCCCCACAGCCAGGGTGGGGAGCAGAGCTGGAGCCTGGGCATGGTCACTGCCATTCCTGAAGGGCTGTGAGTGTGGGAGCAGTGACATGTTTAAAGCCCAAACTGAACTCTAACCTATCCTGTGCTGTGGTGCCCGTTTGGCTTTATATGGCATGAAAAATACGCTCCTTTCCTGAAATGTCCTGCAGCTCCTATGCTGGTTGCCAGGCTCATTCACTGGAGGACAGTTGGATCACAGCTAAATACCCACAGGAAGAGCTTTTCCACAAGCCAACCTACAAGATACTTCAGCTCAGACTTCAGATTTTACTGGTTTGGGGCTTTTTTTCCTTCTTTTTAAAAACATTTCTGCACTTCCAGGAGAAGGTAAGCCTGGGTCTGGGAAAACGTGAAAGAGACCCCTGAGGTTCAGAGGTGCCTTTGCATGCAAGATATCTTGTGCTTCATCATCTCCTGCATGAGATGCTCTTACATAGCAATGACTTGGTGGATCTGGGGAGTCTTCTTCCACCACACAGCACAGCACCCCATCCCAGAAAGCCAAGAAACCATCCTCTTGGCTCTTCCCTGTCCCTGTGGGCCTATTCCATGGGTACTCCTGATTCACAGGGAAGCATCTTTCACGTGTGGGAGGCTTTTTGGAGTAAGGAAGGTGGTGGCTAGCTGAGTATCCCAGTGCTGAACCCCCCAAAGCTGCTGAGGTGTCCTCTATTCTCACTGCAAGTGGTGGTAGCTCTGTGCAGACCAGGACAATAACAGCCAAGGAGATGGATCATGGGAAGAAGAAGGATTTTTATTGTCCAGGAGGAAATGCACACTCTTGAACATAAAAGGCAAACCCTGCCCTGCCATCCCTGCAGCCAGGAGTAGCCCAGTGACCCCATGCTGCAGGATCTGACTCATGAACCACCGGGAAAGGGGCCATCTGGCAGCTCCCAGCCTCAGATCCTGCAGCCCACCTGACCAGGGTTGTCCAGCAAACCCCAAGAACACAGGTCTGTGGCACTGATCTGGTCTCTGCTCTTACCGTTGTGTCCATGTTGGACCTGCCCTTCAGGGAATCCCAAATGTTGGGAAGGGAGTACATAGCCAGCACCCACCACCCTGTGCTGCAGGGCTTGAGCTGACCTCTGTCACATGCTGGCTGCAGGGAAGGAGTGGGACAGGGCTGAGTGCAGGACACAGGGTGCAATACAAATTAAACAACACATTGCATCTGTCCCCCATAACAAAAAACTTCCATAGGAAGAAGTAAAGTGCCCGCCATAGTCAGAGAATCCATCAGGACACAAGGGCCCTGCATGGAAAGCCAAGCTAGCCCTGGAAAGGCCAGTTCAGCCAGGATTATTGCAGCTCAGAAATGGCTTTAACCCGCCCCCCACCCACCTTGTGCCCAAACTGCCCTGGGAGGAACATCCAGGTCCTACCACTACCTGCATTGGAGTGATGCTGGGTTTGCAGTGCCAGTGTTAAGAATGGGGTGCTGTGGGCCAGGCTGGACCCTGGCAGTGAGTGTGGCTCCCCTCCAGCCCTTCTTGTCTCCAGTCCCTGCTCCCCAGTCAAGCTCCCAGCAAAAGTTTTTTTGCAGTGAGTTCAGCCACATAACTGAGGCTTCTGTGCTTTGAGACCATTTTTGTGTACTTAACTTCCTATTTCAGTAAAACAGTTCCCAAACACATAGAAAATTGTATTTACACCCAAAAGAAACTTTCCCAGACCACAGCCTGCCCCTCTTCCCAGTTCATCTGCAACTCTGCAGCCAGCTCAGCCTCTTGGACCAGCTCCACACATCCCTGGAGGCCACAGCTCAGCACCAGGCGAGCTCGCCCGAAGAGTTGCTCCTGTGGAGGAGAGGAGAGCTGTGGAAGACTCACTACCCTCCCTGTCATTGGGGTCACCAGCTGGGTAGTGCTGGAGATCCTCTGTCCCCAGACACAGGACTCCAGCAGCTGGAAATGCTGGCAGGACCCCACTCTGCAGGTGACCCGGCAGCCCTGGGCACAGGCAACCTGGTGATGACACAGCTTGTCATTTCTCTAGGACAATATTAAAACAAAGAAGAGTTTGGCACACATTTCTCTGTCCCTCCATCACGTAAGATGGGAGCACAGTCTCCCACTGCTCTCTGTTCTGGGGGAGGCCAGGATGATTCTGCTGGCAGAGAAACCTGAGCTTGTGGCCCTAGAAAACGTGCCTGGGATGACCTGAATGGCTGTGCTGGATCCAAGGAGGAGCCATGCTGGTGGGTTGAAGAGGTGCAATGTCCTGCAGCACCCTGGGGCTTCTGGAGGCTCCAGGTAGCAGGCCTTGGACAACTCTCCTAAATGCTGGGAAGTCTCCTCTGAAGGCAGAGGCAGCTGTTCCTGGCACTGCCACCTTGTACTCTGTCCTCTGCTCTCCTGTGCTTGGCAGAGGTGGACTGTGAAGTCACCAGGAGGCTGGTGCACTTCCGGACGCCCAGGCTGGAGTACACTGGGACGTGCAGGGATCAGGGCTGTCGCTGCTGTGTGCGAGTCTGTGCAGCCCTGCACAGTTCAGAGGTCCAAGGAACACCCCAGCTGCCCGACCCAAAGGAGCTGTGTGCCATGGCAAGCCCAGTCTCACTGTTCCTGGTATTGCTGATGTGTCTGATACCCTGCCACCTGCAGGTGCAGCTGGGACCATCCTGCTGTGAGAAGGGGCTGCCACCTGTCCTGCATAGTTGTGTGGAGACCCCTATTCCCACAGGGACATAGTAGAGAGGCATGGCGTGTCTCTTGCCCACTTGGAAGGCTGCTCCCCCTTCAGATGAGGGAAGGAGGCAGGAGGACCATTGAGGTATCTGGAATGCCATGTTTCCACCAGTGCTGAAATGAAAGAGATACTAGTGGGGCTCCAGCTCCTGGTCTGGTGCCCCTTTTCCTGCTCACCACCCTGTTGCCCCTTTGTCAGGGTAAGTGTTAAGGAATGCCTGATGTGGGTCTGCAGAGCTGGTGATCAGAGATGTCTCCTGGGGCCATTTGTGTTCAGCAGTTGGGATCTCATGGCCTGGATGCTGCTCAAGATCTTCTTCTGGTGGCCCATCATGGTAATGCCCAGACTCCGAACATCCCTGGAGAACAAAGACACTGCCAGACAAAGACACCTGTGCCAGGCCCCATGGACACTGCACCCCATGCACCAGCTTGGGACTCTGGGCCTGGCTCCTCTCCACTTGCCCATCAGCTCAAGTCTGGTCCTGCTGTGGGTCCCTGGGCATCCAGGGACAGAGAGGCTGCCACTGCCTTGGACACATCCTCCTGACAGGGCCGCTGTGACAGCCCTGGGGGGAGCAGGAGCAGAAGGGAGATCACTCCTGACAGGCTGGTAGGTGACAAGATTGATGGCCTGAAATTGGATTCAGTTTTAGTGAGATGCCCTCAGATAACCGAGTCAGAAAGACGGATGGATGATGACTCTTCCACACTCAGAAGCTTCCCTGATGTGCATGAGAAACAAGGATTGCTGTCAGCTCAGTCCCACAGCAAAGGCCCTGTGTACAGCCCCTGACTGATGGACATGACAGCCCCTCTGTCCGTCTGTCTTCCCTTTCCCTGCCTCCTTCTCTACCTGCCCCACCTCAGCCAAGGTGTGCTCTGGCACATCCTTCCCCAGCCACAGGGATCACCATCCAGCAATTCCAAGCCTCTTGACAGGGGACAAGTCTCCTTATAGGCATAAGAGATTGTTGCCAGCCCTATTACTGATGATAACAGCAAGGGATGGGAGATGTAAGCCTGTGCAGGGATAAGGTTAGGAGCAGGAATAGTTGTTTTCTAGTCCTGCTTGGATGCTCCACAGCTGGGAAACTCCCCAGACATGTGGGAGACCAAGCTCCCTACAGCAGGAGGAGGAAGATGGTGAGACACATCTTCTGCTTTTCTTACTTAATCCAGCCTTGGCCATGTGTCAGCGACCTTCTACCCTGCCTGAGGCCTGGATGGTGCCTCCCTGCCTGGCTGCACTGGGCAGGGAGCCAGTTCTGTGCCCAGGGCACTGACAAAGCTCCAAGGTAACTCCCAGCTCCATTTGTTTCCCAGTGATCCCAGAGAAGCTGTGCAGTATGGCACAGTCACACTCTGGTCCAGAAATGCCTTTTGCAGAGGAAGCAAAGGCGAGAAGCAGAGGGAGTCAGCAACTTCCTGCCTGACACAGCTGTGACCAGGAGGTTGGCTTATGTGACCTCCTGAAGCACCTTTGCAACTCAAATTACATATGGGCCTCTGGTAACACTGGAGACCCACCACAGAGCACCGGAGGTGACTTGGCACTCACATCCTCTCAATACAATTCCCACACCTTCTCTCAAACCTCAGCATGGACTTTGGCATTGTCCCAGGTCTCAACACCATTTCCCCAGGGATGTGTCTCTGGCACCAGGGACCAACGAGATCGGGCCAGCCAAGGCTGAATGGTCACTGTTTGGGGCTAGAGGGTTGGCACAGGGACACCCCCCCAGTGCTGTTTGCTCTCTGGTACTCACTCGATGTTCATGCGCATCACCATGCTCAGGGAGGAGTACCCGGCCATGGCAAAGTTGTCCCGGTAGTGTCCCAGCCGGATGGAGTCCAGCCAGTCCTCCACAGTCAAGCAGCTGCTCAGGTCAAGGAGACTCCTGTCCAAGCGTGTCTGGGTGAACCTGGGAGCAGGACAGAAGAGATTAGAACCAGGAGATGCTGATCTGAGGTGACCAGGCTGTGAGGTCCACCTGAATGCACCTACAGAATCACAGAATCACTAAGATTGGAAAAGCTCTCTAAGATCATCACATCCAACTGTTAACTCAGCACTGCCATGGACCCAAAGGCTACATCCACACGTCTTTTAAATCCTTCAAGGGATGTTGAGTCTATCACTGCCTTGGGCAGCCTATGCCAGTGCCTGGCCACTCTTTCCATGAAGAAATTTTCCTCAACATACAATCTAAACCTCCCCTGGCACAACTTGAGACTGTTTCCCCCTGTCCTGTCACTTATTTCCTGGGAGAAGAGTCCAACTCCCACTTGGCTCTCCCCTCCTGTCAGGCAGTTGTAGAGAGCAAGAAGCTCCCCTCTGAGCCTCTTTTTCTCCTGGCTGAGCATCCCCAGACTCTTTCCCAGCTCCCTTACCAATCTCTGGACATGCTCCAGCCCCTCAATATCTGTCTTGTCATGAGGGACCCAAAACTGATCCCAGGATTCAAGGAGCCTCACTAGTGCCCAGTAAAGGGGGATGGTCACTACCCTGGTCCTACTGGACACACTATGGCTGGTAGAAGCCAGGTGTCTTTGGCCTTCTTGGCCACCTGGGCACCCACCTGTGACCCTGCAGGTCCTGCAGGGCCAGACAGAGAGAGCCCTTGCAGGCTGGTAAAGGCAGGGACAGTAGTGCACTGCTGCACATACTTGACCGTATGGCACAGGGATGCCATGACTGGGAGCAGGGTGGTGAAAGTGCAGGAAGCTTCCCACTGCCCTCCACAACCTGTGCCCATGGGCCCCGTGCATGTCCATGGCCCCGAGGGAAGCATTTGGTGATGCAGCTGAGCAGAAATACCCCTTATTTCCACAACCCACAAGCTTCGCCCAGCATCAGCCACCAGCCCCTGCCAGCGGTGGGTCGGGGGGCCCTCACCTGTTCACAGTGGCCGTGCACTTCAGGTTGTCAGGGTTGCGGATCAGCTTGTCCAGGATCCCGACGATCTGGGAGAAGCGCGGCCTCTCGCTGCGGTCCTTCTGCCAGCAGTCCAGCATGAGCTGGTGCAGGGTGGTGGGGCAGCCCATGGGGGCGGGCAGGCGGTAGCCTTCCTCCACAGAGTTAATGACCTGGAAGGAAACCACACACTGCAGTGGAGCTGCACCCCACCCGCCTCCCAGCCCCCCGTGTGGGAAGACCCTTGATGTGTGAGCTGTGGGGCCCCTTGGATGGGGAGCAGAGGGGTGTACACAAGCTCCATGCTAAACAGCAGTTTATTTGAGTGCAGTCTCTGTGTAGAGCTGACACCACACACATACAGAAAATCACTGCTGTGACAGCAGAGCTATTTAGTGGTCTAGTGGCTAAAATATTGCAGTTTCCTTCCAACAGACAAACCACGAGAGCTGCACTTACACTCAGTTGTTCTACAGCCAGGGCTTGTCATTGCTCAGCAAGGCTGGAGAAAACCCCTCTTGAAGGAATTGTGTGGAGGAGGTAGTGTAAGCCACTGCATTCATGCCCTGCTGTCACTAAAACCACTTCTAAAATAATAAAAAGACTAGAAAAAGAGGGAACCCTCAGGACTCTCAAAGCAGGGGGAAGTTTACGGTCTCTGCAGGTAAGAAAGGGGAATCCTGTGGTTCTGCAGAGTCAAAAATACTAATTTTAATGCCTCCTTTTGGAAATTTTGACCTCAGGCTGTAGTCGGGATTATAATCTACATTTCCCTACAGATTTTATGCAACCCTTGAGGTGAGAGTGGCCCCACATAACTCACACAAGCCCAGAGCCTACAGCTGGATGGTGCCAGCCTGAGGGTCTCTGTAGCCTCACCTGGGCAGTGGAAGCGATGGACCCCCAGCACTGGGACTGGCAGGCTCATGCAGTGGGGCTGCAGTGATCCCAGGGAACCCCTGGCCCCTTCAAGGGACTGAGAAAGGTGGCACAACATGTGCTGAATCTCTCCTGCCAGCAGAAAGGCTTGTCCAGAGCAGCAGGCAGGGATGGACCACCCATGGTGCACACAACCAGAGAGGCAGGGACCTCCCTGCCCGCAGTCACACCAGGGACTTGAGTCAGTGTCCCCAGGAACTCGGCAGGCTTGGAAAAGGACAGCAGGTGGGTCAATATATGAGTTCTCGTCACTTGGATCACCTTCCCAACAGCAGCCGGGAGCCACGGGGCTGCAAAGGCTGCACAGAGCAGGGATGGACAGCACGCTGATGCCCCCACAGAGGGGGGACATGAACACTGCACATCTCCGTGGGGATGTGAGGAGAGGCAAGAGCTGACCTTTGGGCCTGTTTTCCCCAGCTCCCTGCTAAGCTGGCTTGGCCCAGGGCAGGAGGAGGGGCAGGCTGGTCCCCATGCTGCCCCGTGCCCACTCACATCCCGGTTGGTCATGTTCCAGTAGGGCCGCTCGCCGTAGGCCAGCACCTCCCACATGACGATGCCGTAGCTCCACACGTCGCTGGCCGAGGAGAACTTGCGGAACGCGATGGCCTCTGGGGCTGTCCAGCGGATGGGGATCTTCCCACCCTGGAAATGTGAGCAAGAGCAGAGGTTCAGAGCAGGCAGGGCTCAGCATCCCCACCTCTGCATCTGGGACAGCTGTTGGGCAAGCAAAAAGATGAGGCGGCATCTTCTGGAAAGGACTGAGGAGGAAACCCACATGCGATAAACCTGGAGATGTATGTGAAGGATGACTTCAAGGTGTTTCCAGTAGAGCAAGGAGAATAGTGTGCTGTTTTACAAGGTCTTCCCGCACAATTCTGCCCCTCAGTGCTCAAGAGACAGGAATTCAAAGTGAGGAAGTGGACCCCAGGGCTATCAAAGCACACAAGCACAGAGCTGACCCTGGGTGTGGGCAGAGAGCCTGCCTTGAGCAGACAAGGAAAGTGATGGATTGTGCTCTCTGTCCATCCTTGCTTTGTCAGGCAAGCACTGAGGATGTCTTGAATTAAAGGACCATGATCACAAAAATCAGCAATATATAGACTAAGAATACATTTAAGCTGGAGATGTGGTTGCCAGCCATCCAAAGAGGAAAGTTGTGGAACATTGTGTGGGTTTCCAGAACATCTGAGGTAGGAATGGTATGCCTGGGAACACCTTTCAGGTATCCCTGTGTAGGGAGAGTTGCCTCCACTCCACTGAGTCCTGCCTGCTCTGGCACAAGCCTTGATAGGGGCTATGGGAGAGTCCCTTTGGGGAAGAAATCTCCTAAGCAGGTTAAGGACAATAGAGAAGGAGCACAAGTTTATGAACACAAGAGCATCCACATTTTCAGGATACTCCATCTGAGATCTCACCAGAGATCCAGCCTTTCTCACTGTACCCTTGTGGTTCAGCTCTATCCACACTGTGCACCCAGTCGTCCTCCAGAGCAACCAGCTCCAGTGTGTTTCACTGTGCCAGGATACCTCAAAGCAGCAGAAATCAAGCAGCAGGAACCTTCTCTAATGTTAAATTATCTGGAATGGCATCCTATTTCTTGAGATACCAGAGGGAGCAAGTGAATGAAAAGACACACACAAAGTGAGTCCCTCTGGTTCTCTTCTCCACTTGGCTGATGCCAAGTCAAGAGCATGAAGGCCACATTCTTCAGGCTGGGCCACTGTGCACTCATCCCTCAGAGCTGCAGCTGCTCTGGGACATGCTCTGCATGACCATCAGCTATCCCAAAGCAATGTAAAGCCCTTTCTGCTTCTTTTGGCCCTTCTGAGAAACGATGCTCAGAATTCTCAGCTTCAGCTCCAAACTGGCCTCCATAAGGAACTGTGTGCCCACCAGATATGTGCCAGGGGAGCAAACTCATTCTTTTCATGGCCATAAGAGTTCTTTGTATTTAATATCATTTTTGTGTTTCATGAAAATGTAATTGATTTTGCTTCTGTTGACCTCCCATGGAGAAGCATATCAATCTCCAGAGCTCTCAGGTCATCCAGAAAAATCTCAAAATGACATCACAGAAAAAAAAGTGTCCTACATAAAACAAAGTCACAGGTTGCAAAACCAATTCCTGCCTTTTCCACATCTGTGAAGAAGGCAGAGTCATATGTTAAAACGAGTGTGTGGTCATGATACTAAAGAGTGGACCAGGACACTCACCTATGGACCAATGGCTCTAGGACAACTGAGGAGTGGATGAACTACACAGTCTAGGGAAGGACTCCAACAGGGACATGTAGGCCACACACACCCACAAGAGAAATTGGTCAGGGATGTTTGATCAACTCCCTGCCCCACATCCTGCTTCTCTGTTCACTGCACACTGAGTTCTGGGATGCCCCTGTGTGAAGGACAATGCATTAAGGCTCAGAAGTTCTTTGGGTTCAAGCTGCTGGCCCAGATGTCAGCAGTGAGGTGACATTACCATTCCTGTCCTACTTATTTTGACTTGAGTGTCTCTAAATTTTCCATTTGTCAGTGGCCTGGGGCAATAAAGGTAAGGAAAGACCAACACTGGGAGCCACCCACTGTGGTGGTGTAGGCAGCATCGGGGTCGTCCTCCAGGATGCGGGACAGGCCGAAGTCAGAGACTTTGCAGACCAGGTTGCTGTTCACCAGGATGTTGCGGGCAGCCAGGTCCCGGTGCACGTAGCCCAGGTCTGACAGGTACCTCATGCCCGCTCCGATGCCACGCAACATCCCCACCAGCTGGATGATGGTGAACTGCCCGTCGTGTTTCTGGAAGAGAAAAAGCCCAGAGCTCATTTGTATTTTTCATGAGCATCCTGTTGCTGCTACTGTCATTAAACCACCCCCCAGTGCCTCTCACTTTCGGCTTAGTACCTCCTTTGACCCCAGTGCCCCCCACCTGTCCCCTGCCCACTTCCTGCCCTCCCAGTGCCCCTGACATGTGCTCAGGCAGTTATCCCAGCCTTTCCAGTATCACTCCAAGGAGTCAGACACAATGCCTGGAGCCTGTGTCTGCTAGAGAGGTGAGAACCCAGCACACACAGCTCTCCCACAGGGCTTGCCGTGGCTGAGAGGTTGAGGAGCAGGAACCAACCTTTCCTCCAGCTGGCAGCCCAGGGGAATGTGCAATGAATAAAAATACAACCTTGCACCTTACCCTGAGGAAGGTGTCTAGCGAGCCGTTCTCCATGTATTCAGTAACAATCATTACCAATTTACCTGCAGAAGACAAGGGAGGTCAAGTTAGTAGAGAAGTCACCTTCCTCTGGGAAGTCCAGTGCCAAGTTTTTACTGGGAGAGATATGAATGCAGGCCTGTGGGTCTCTGGCAGCCACTCAGAGTGGTCTCACCCCTGCACTGGGCAGGACTGGCACAGCAGTGGGGATGCAGCAATAACTCAGACAGGTACCTCTGGCTCCAGGTGCTATTGATGTGGATAGGTCAGCTTTGTTATCCTCCTGAAATCTGCATGCCATTATCATAATGCTTTACATCAGAACGTGCCTTTTTGAAGAAGGATTTCAAATTATGATTCAATACAGGCAGCCTTTAAAATAAATGCTACTGAGTAGGACATTTCCCAAACCAATAACCTTGACCTGGTGCACACTGCAGAGCAAGGTGTGGAACTGCCAGTGGGCAGTTTGCCCTGTAAGAGGTGGCACAGGGGTGGGTGGAGGGCACCCCACGTAAATGTACATCTTAAAAGTCACTAGGGCAGCCGAAGGATGGAGTGCACCCAAAGTGAGCCCTGACCCCCATCTCTCAGGCTGCCCAGAGGGAGATACATCCCAGTTCTACCCCATCAAACAGTCCCTTCCCTGCCAACCACATACTCCTGGTCACCACACCCTCCAGGTGGATGACGTTGGGGTGATCAAACTGCCCCATGATGCTGGCTTCGCTCAGGAAGTCCCGTCTCTGCTTCTCTGTGTAGCCCGACTTTAGTGCCTTGATGGCCACGGGAATCTCCCTCTTCCCTGGCAGCTTCAGGCGGCCGTAGCACACCTCTCCAGACTCCCCTGCAAGACAAGGGAAGGTGAGGGCATGGAAAGCTCCTCAGATTCTCACACTCGCCTACAAACACCATGAATCATCCAGTCTACCAGTATAATCACAGCCCCTCTGGATTTCACCGGGGATTTCAATCCCCTTCAACCCCCCCAGGATTCAATCCTCTGAAGGGATTGCTCAGCTCTGGCTTCCAGTGCTGGAAGAGTGGGAACATCAGAAAGCTCTCTCTCCTGCCTTTTCCTAAAGGCAATGGGCCAAGAGCAGTGATTACAGTGGCACTTGCTTTACCGTTTTTAGTAAACAAATTTGGGAATCTCAGAGCAGCATGAATGATCCTTATCCAGTCTTCCTCATGCTGCTCTGGGTTAAGCCCTTGGGGTGTTGCTAGTGAAGTTCCAGCTCCATCTCTGCCCCACGCCTCCCTGCAAGTCCTGTTTCTATGCAAAATTCCCTTTTGTTCTGAAAATTTATCATTTCATTTACAATTTCATTTGCATCTTGTCACCCTAGGTTTCAAAGCAGGGTGGCAACGTTGGAGCACCCACGTGGGACAGGCTGAGCCATCTGCTGTGTCAGCCTGAGCTGTCGGTGCCACACCTGCTGACAAGCAGCCCCCTGCTCCAGCCTGCTTCCAAAGGGCTCATTTCATACACCAAAACCCCCACTCCATCCATGGTTTTGATCTCACAAGGATAAAGAGCAGATGAAGCCCTGTTGAACACTGTTATGGTCCCAGCGGGCCAGGGGCACAGCACAACCTCAGATCATGAATTCCCCTGAGCAGACATGATGCAAAGAGGCAGCTGGGCCCCAAGACTCACCAGACCCAATGACCTTCTCGATCCTGATCCGGGAGGCCTCTATTTCACGGGTGAACTCATGCACGGCTTGGCAGGGGTCCTCATAAGCATGGGGGTCCACATAGAACTTGGACTCAGGGAACTTCACTGCCAGGTTTCAAAGGGGAGACAGGAGATCAGCTCTCTCAGGCAGACCCAATGGGAAGGAGGGGCACCGAGAAGCTGGGCAGAGCCAGGACTTCAAGGGTCAAGAGGCTGAGGAATCACAGAGGTGCAGGCCAAGGCATCTCAAGTCACTCTTTGGCCTGGCAGTGTCCTCAGAACAGTCCAGGACCTGGCTACCCAGGTGATTGTCCCTCTCTATCACAAACCCACCCCCACTCCTGCTGTCTGAGATGATCCTCCTTCAGTCTCATTGCACACTGTTCAATCCTTCAACACCATTACCAGGATGCCCCTGGAATCAGAGCCCCCACTCAACTCTCCCCAATACGTGTTCCCAGAAGCAGGCAGTAGTCAAAACCCTTTCCCCTGGAAACCACAGCAGTGTCAGGGGGTGACAGCCCATCTCTGTGCCCATCAGCAGGGCAGGAGTCCTTCACAGGGAGAGTCCTACCTTGCCCATTCTGATAATGCATCTTCTCCTCATCAGAGTCCTGGAAAGCCTTGCTGTATCCGCAGTGCCTGCCACAGGAAGACAAGGGTCAGAAGAGATGCCCCTGCCCCTCACTCCCACAAGCATCCCAAAGGCAGGGTGGAAGGCAGTGCATGCCGGGGCTGTGGGAAGCCCAGGAGAAGCCAAAGCTAACATTTGACCCCCCACCAGCTGCATCCCTGCCTGTCTCTGGACTGACACTTTGGCCTGAATCAAGGTGCTTTCCAGGTACTCTCCAAGGCTTGGCAGTGCTAAAAGCTGCAGTTCTTTGGGGATGCATGCCTGGGCTCCACATGCTTGGCTCAGCCATGTAGCACAGCCTCCCCTGGATCTGTCTGATGGCAGAAAGTGCTCTCCATTTCTGAGCTACCCCCCAGCCCATCTAGTCGGCTCATACTGGTCGTAGTACTGCTCCTGGTATTGCTATTGTTAGTGCCACTCTGTATATTATATATATATATATATTTGTATATATATATGTATATATATTGATTTATTGCTGTTCTGCCTCCTGGCATGAGGGGAAGATCTGGAGACTGACCTTGACACAGGGAAAGCGGTGACCCCTAAATGAAGTATCTTGGCTGCTTCTTAACCCCTGACCTATGGACACTTTGGACAGACTGAAAGGAGAAAAGTTGTGCTCAAGTTCTTCCACCCCTCCTGCCCCTCTTGGAGACTTCCAGAAGACCCCACTGGCCTCCAGAAAACATTTACCTCTTCTTGCAGATCAGGACCACCAGCAAGGCGACGAGGCCAGTGATGAGTGTCAGGCAAATCCAGGCAATCGTCATGGTGTCATACCGGAGAGACACTGGGACAAGCAGGGTAGGAAGGAGGTGAGCTGGGTGGGGAGTGTTCTGCTGAGTTCAGAAATGTGTCTACCACAATGGGGTCATGGTCTTCAAAGATAAAACACTATCCCTGTCCATTCCCAGCTTTGGGCTTCTCCCAGTGTACAGGGACCATTTACACATGGGGAGACTAAGCAGAGAGCTAAGAAAGCCATGGTGACACAGCAAACCAGGACAGAGGTTTGCCCCATGGCCTTTCCAGGTCTTCAGTGCCCTAACTGCTATGTCAGTCCTCCCTCTTCTTTCTAATGTATAAGCATACAATCACAGAATTACTAAGTTTGGAAAATACCTCTAAGATCACCAAGTCCAGCCATTAACCCAGCACTGCCAAGCCCATTACTAGACCACGTCCCCAAGTGCCACATCCACATGCCTTTTAAATACTTCCAGACATGGTGACTCCACCAGTGTCCTGGGCAGTCTGTTCCAATGGCTGACCACCCTTTCAGTGAAGAAATGTTTCCTAATATGCAATCTAAACCTCAACTGTTGCAACTTGATGCTGTTCCCTCTTGTCTTAAATGTCTAAGGAGGGCAACCTCAAGCAATCCTTGCAGGCTGAATTATCAGGAGATGTGCCTCCAGGCTCCCTTCCAGTGTCACAGAGGAACAATGGCCATGGAGAAGGGCATCACTATCCTCCATGCTCTGTGCCCCACACTTCCCACACCCCACAACTTTCCATGCTCACCTGGCTTCTCAGTTTCGACCTCCACGGTCTGACTGAATCTCCCGCAGCCAGCCGAGGTGCGAGCCCGAACCTGGAAAATGTAGCGGGTTGCAGGCTTGAGCCCAGAGATGGTGGCAGTGGTGCTTTTGGATTTCAGAGTCGAATAGCTCTGCATTTCCTTGTCCTGGGGAAAAACAACAGCAAAAATCTCACTGCACCAGCACTGTGACCACAAAGTCTTCCAAAGAAGCCCTTTGTGCAAGGCTGGCTGACGGCAGGGCCTGGTCTGTGGCCACAAGCTCAGCATTACCTTCTCATAGTACTTGATCTCGTACTCCAGGATGATGCCGTTGGGCTGGTCTGGCTCTTGCCACAGCAAGGTGACACTGTTCTGGCCTGTGCTCTCCTGATGCACCACCACCACCTGTGACGGGGCTGGGGACACAGACACAGGGTGTTTAGGTGCCTGCTGAGAGGGTCCTGTGGGGGGACAGCAGGAGACAGCAGCACAGAAGGGTGGAACTGGAGCCCTAGTCAGGACCCCCGGTTTAAACCAGGTTTCTGATTCAATTAGAGTCATGTGGAGACAAGTGTGATGGGGATTGAAAACAGGCTTTTCTTTGCTTCAGCTCCCTCAATCTTTTCCCCATGGAGTGAGCAGCTTTGAGAAGATGAGAGAGGAGGGCACTGCCCCAGCACAGTCAGGAGGGAACACTGGTGTTTTGCTGTGATCTGGAGCCAGAGAGGTGAAGGGGCAATGGGGCTGGAGGTCATGGAGATCCCTAAGAGGACCCTGACCCCTCTTGTCCTATCTGGGGTAATGGGAAAGGGGCAGAGGAAGAGAGAAAGGGGAGATGATAAATGCCCAGAGGGGTGGTCATGAGCTGAGTATCAGTCTAAAGGTATCTCGAGTGTGCTCTTCTGTCCTGGGATACTTGTCACCTTCCCAGGCCTGAGCTTGGAGCCTGTGAATCAGTTCCTGTACCTGCCATGCCCCAGCTGGAGCTGTCACAGTGGGAGGAACCAACTCACCAGCCTCTTTTCCCAATGGGAAATTTCCTGCTAGAAGATCCCCAAAGAGTGCAGTGGGTGCTGTGATGGTCAGGTGTAGACATTGGGTCCAACTCACAGGAGGGATTCGGGCACCTCTTGTGTGCCAAACTGCTGGGGGGAAATGGGATTTGAGAGCTCCAGGGAAGACAGAACTACAGTGGCTGTGGTTGCAGGGCAGGAGTGTCATTGGAGCAGCACAGAGACCAAAAGAGGCCAGAGGGGTTGCAGAAGCAGTGGGGCATCTAGGGACTGAAAGGCAGCAGTTTAAACTCAGTTCATCTTTGGGCTGCCTTCTCTGAGAAGCAGAAAATGCTGTTGGTACCCTGGGCAGATGGGACAGGGTGGGATGGTGGGAGTTAGTTAAACTCCATGGACATGTGCAATGCATTGCTCCAAACAGCCCCAGGGCATCTGTGCTGCATCTGCCTCAGCTGTGCTCAGCTGTTGGGGCTGAGGAACAAGGGTGACCAGCACCCAGCATGGGCAGGACCCGTGCAGTGCATAAAGGGTCCCTAACCCCCCCGGGGGGCAGGGGTGCTCTGCTGTGTGCAGCAGCTGGAGCACTGCCCAGCAGGGCAAATAAACTACCAAATTTTCTACCCCACTGGTTTTACAGCACAGCACTTTGCAGCAGAGAGGTTGAAATGGGAATATGCAGCACTTCCTGAGAGCAGCTTCCTCTGAGACATGAGGTTGAGGCAGCTCATCAGCACTTGGAGGGATCCAGAGGGATTGAGCCAGCAGGACTGAGCCATTGCCACATGCTGCAGAAGTGCTATGGCCTGGCACTAGTGACAAAAGAGCCCGTTCTCATGCCATCCATGAGCTACCATAGTGAGGCTCCCCAAGTTTCTCCCACTGGCACCCCTGCCATGAAGAGCAGAAGGGGCTCAGCACCACAGGAAGGTTCCGTGGGGTCACTTCAAACTGGGAGGATTAACAAGGAGTGTCAGTCTCTCCCCTGATCTCTGCCCATAGCGCGCCCCATGGAAAAGGGCTCTGGGAGATGCCCAGGTGTCCCTAGAGCAAAGTCCTGTCCCGCCTGGGCTAGACCACTGCTCAAAAGAATTTTCAGCAGAAGGAGCATTTTGCAGCAAGGGATTTGCAGAGGTGAGACATGCACGGGAGACAGTTTTCCCAGGAAATGTTGCTGTCACCTGCCAGGGCCTGGCATGGGTGTGAGCTAAGGGTAGAGCATGAACTGCTGCCCAGCCCTTTGGGAAGGGACAAAAGGCTGGAGGAACAGCCTGAAAGATTCATGCTTCACTCAGTGTTCCTGCCAATAAACAAGTGTTCTCTGTGCCCCTTGTCTTCTGCAGAAAAGGAGCCTCCAACAGCAGCTGCAGTCTGAAGTGGAGGGAAAGGAGGAGGAAAAAGGGCACCATGAACCAGAGAAGGGTAACAGCTGCCTTGGGCATCAACTTGCCCCACCTCGGCTCCCTGAACCCACCTCCAGCAGCAGAGAGGACAGGGGTCACATGTCCCAGAGGTCCAAAGCCCATCACCAAACCAGCCCTTCTCTGTTAGAGCAGGTTCTGCCTCCCATAGACACTGGCTGGAGCAACATCAGTGCAACATCAGCATCACCCACAGAGGCAAAACCCGGAGGGGGGTGTCTGCTCCTCCTACCTGCCTGGTTTGTCGTAATGTTGGCGACCGCAGCTCTCCTGGACTCCAGGCTGAGGTCGGAGACGCCGTTGACGGCCTCCACCCAGAAGGAGTAGTTGGTGTGTGCCAGGAGGTTGGTGACGGTCAGTGCTCCCTGCACCAGGCTCATCTGCTGGGGCACGAAGCGGACGGCACCGCCGCAGGTCTCGCACGGCCCCGCGGCCCCCACGCAGCGCCGGCACCGCACGTTGTACACGACGTCGGCACGGCCCCCCTTGTCCAAGGGTGGGCCCCACTCCAGGGTCACCGAGGTGCCGTTCACACTGGAGATCAGGTTCACAGGAGCAGAGGGTGGGCCTGGAAGAGGGACAGAGGTTCGGGCAGAGCAGGTGGTGCTGGGGTGTTGGGAACGGTGGAGGGTGGGACCAGCAGAGAGATGGTACCTGAGCACACAAACAGTGCTGTGGGGAACACAGAACCGGCCACACACGGGGACGCTCCAAACACAACACAGCAAACACACAGGCAGGGCTCAGGGTGAGATGTCATGGAGCTCATGTACTCTGCTCAGGATGCCAAAGGCAAGAGCTGCTCTGGGGGAAGCAGGAAGCAATGGTGGTGCATGACACTTCTGGGCGAAGAGCCAAGGTGTTGATGAGCTGGATCTGCTCATCTAAAGGGAAGGATAAACTCACATTTTCCAGAGGGATTAATAAACTTGTGTGGATATCCCTGAGGGAAACACAAGTCAGACGTTTCTGACCTGTCTTTCACCCTGACCTCAGCTAGCAGCCCCACTTCTGTCCCCCTTTCTGTCCTCCTGGACCAGCTACAGAAAGGAAGACTCCTCCTGGGAAATGCTTGTCCCTTTCAGCAGCACTGGGCCCCTCAAAACAGATGACTGCAGAGAGCTGAGCTTGGACCATGGACAAGCTACAGTGCCACTGTACACCCACAGAGAAGGAGAGCACAGCAAGGCTTGAGCTGCCCCCACGGCTGCTCAGGGGTGTCTGACCACTCAGTGCACTTCTGCAAAGGAAAGCAGCAAAGCTGGAGCTGTGGACAATGGAGGGGAGGGGTGTGTTGGTCTCTTCTTCCTGGAAACAAGCGACAGAACTAGAGGAAACAGCCTCAAGTTGTGCCAGTAGTGGGTTAGATGGGCTTTGGAGAAAATTTCTTCACAGAAAGGTTGGTCAGACATTGGAACAGATCACCCAGGGCAGTGATGAAGTGTTCAAAAAACTTGCAGATATGGCATCTAGAGACACTAGTAGACATCCATCTAGTGGTGAACATGGTGATGGTACTGGGCTGATGAAAGGACTTGACGACCTGAAAGGCTTTTTCAACCTTGATTTCACGATTTTAAGACCCTGGCCAGGGATGTCTGCAGAGCAGGATGACACAGGATGAGAAGGACACAGAGGCAGGGAGGGAGTGCAGCTGAGGATGGTCTCAACTCATGCCCAAACAGAGAGTCAGGGCTCCAGAGTGCCTTGGGCAGCTTACACAGGGGCAGGGGTGAGCCAGGCTCAGCCAGGGAGCAGCTGCTCTGTCTGAGGATGTGCCACCGGCCCCACTGCAGCATGTGTGGGCACCGGGGCAGCTGGGGCAGGGGGTACTCAGAGGGCACCCAGGGGGTACTCAGAGGGTACTCACGTGTGCAGGCGGCCGAGGGAGGGTCCTGCACGGCCCGGTAGAAGCTGCTGTCACAGCGGCACACCCGGGCTGCCCGGCTCTCGGAGTGGCTGTGCAAGGGGCACTTGGCACACAGCTGGTCCCCGGGGGCGGACTTGTAAAATCCCAGCTGGCAGGCTGAAAGGGGAAGGGCAGAGGTCAGAGGGATGCACCTGGACGAGTAGCCTCCCACAGCTAAGAGGATCTCATCATTCCAAAGCTGGACCGTGCTCTCACTTAGTGCGTGAGAAGCCAGCCCTTTTCCCCAGCACCTGCATGAGTCCCCTCCAGCTGTCCAGCTGCAATCAGGACTCTGAAAACTTTTGTCTATCCTCTGGATTGCACCTACTGCCATCCTGGCATCTGTTCCCCCCTTGCTCCACAAGCAAACTTGGGTGTGTCTGCCACTCCTGAGCTGCCTGCAAAGCTCCAGCTGTACTCCTTGTGCCTCTGCCTGCTGTCCAGAGCTCTGCCTAGGGCAGCCACTGGCTAGCCCAAGGACAGGGAGCCCACTGTCCACTCTCTGTGGAGGGACAGTGAGGACAAATGAGCCAGTCTTGAAAAAAAAAAGGTTTTTTTTTCTTTCAGCACAATCTGCCTGTAGTTCCTCTGCCTTCTTCTGATGCAGGAGCTCATCCCACGCCAGGGTTGGCATTACTGAGCATCATCTCCCTCTCCCAGCAGCCTCTTGGGTGGATCATTTGTCACACAAACAAACAGCTCGTCTCTCTTGTTAGGAAAATCAATTCGTTCAAGAGTGACATGTTGCATGTCAGGTATCTGGGGGTGGAAGGATCTCCTCACTCTTGCAGATTTAGATTGCAAATAAGGAAAAGCAGGCTCTGTCTGGGTCCCTGTACTCATGAAGTACTTTTAGGATCAGTTTCAGTGATTCAAGGATTATTCCTGGCTCTGACTCATATCTGTTTTTCCCACTGAGGTAGTAATGTCTTCATTTTCCTGTCTTTACCTCCAGTGGCCAGATCTGCATACAGCCTCAATTTTTGCTTCCAAGCATTCCAAGCATGTAGAAGGGTTTTGTTTGTGATCCACATCCTGGGTGGGCTGGGTCCCTCCAAGCTGTTTGTTTTGTTTGTAGGTGCTGATTCATTTTCTTTTTAATAACACTCCTTTCCTTGCCATGGATCTTCCTGGACTGACTGCTGCCAGCATATTCCACCTATCACACATTACACAATAACACAAGAGCCCTTTTACAACTAAGCTACTTTAGCAATGGCAGCTGAAGGCAGTGCTCCAGACACACACATCCCTGGTGTGGGGACCTTTTGCTGGTCCCTCTTCAGACTCTGCCTCCAGTTTCTGTGGCACTTTTGCACCAAGTGCTCATGTAACAGCAGGGGAGTGATACCACGAGCAGGATGGTGATACATGTGCTGCATGTGCCAGATGTGGTACTGCAGGTTGGTGTCACAGGGTGATAGCACATCTTGGTACAGGAAAGGCCAGCAGTTCCAGAGTTTGCTCCTTGACTCTTGTTCCTCCACTACCCAAAGGGTATCAGAGCAGGGAGCAGAAATGCCTGAACTTGGTGCCAGGCTCTGGTCCTGACTGGTCATGATGATACCACACACCAAGAGATTCAGAGACTCTCTGCCATTGCCAAATGCCCTCTGATGCTGCAGCACCCTCTGATCTGCAGCCCTTTGATTCTGAGTGCAAGACTGACATGAGCATTGACACATCCTGTTCTGAGGTGGAGACAAATTTGGGACGTAGACAGCTGATGAAAAAAAACCAAACACCCAAACAACAAAATAAAACTGTAAGAAAGAAAAATTCCCGGTTTTGCCATGTGGGAAAGGACGAAGACACAGAACAGACATAGATGGGAGTCGAGGAATGGGACAGCCCCAGTTGGTCCTGGGCAGGTGCAGGTCAGGAACTGCTGCCCTCAACTCGTGTGAATCTCCCTTAGACCTACAAACCACCATCATCTCTATCCATGCAGAAACCAGCAGCCAGGGACTCATGATTCCAGAGGCACTGGAGTGGTTCCCTCCACCAATATTTAATTAAAGGCAGAGAAATCAGTGCTACCTCAGGTATGGAGAGACAGGCAGCAGGAAGGATGGGAACATGAAGCACAGCAGATTTGCACAGAGCAATTGTAATCACTTAGCATTTAATGCTGTAAAAAAACCATTAATTACCTGTAGCAATGAGTCACAATTATTTTAGATGCACTCAAGGGGAAAATTATACTAAATGACAAATTGCAGGTGAATTTGTGCATCAGGGCAGAGCCATCAGGAGCCAGCTCCCAGCACATGGACAGCATGAACACACAAGCAGGACTGAGGAGCACCTGGGGATGGGGCAGACACTGCTCAGGTGGGTCAAGCACCTCTGGGCATCTCAGTGCCTGCTTCAGAGGGGAGCAAGACACATGTGCAAAGCCTGTCACAGGCACATGAGAGGTCACCAACTTGAAGCTGCACATGGTATGAAATCCCTACAGTAGAGGATGCCAGGCAAGTCCTGCTCTGGATTGAGCTCTGTCACGCTGTCATGGGTTTCTGCAGCTGAATTTTAGTAGAAGGGGGGGCTTCCAGGGTGGTCTCTGTTAGAAGCTGCCAAGAGCTTCTCCTGTCCTGTGGAGCCAATGACAGACAGGTCCAGGAGGGACTTTCTGCTGGTGGCCAAAGTTGAGCCAATTAAGAATCACAGTCATGCCTCTGTGATAACATATTTAAGAATTTAGGAGTGTTGCACAGTTGAAATTCCAGCCATGAGATAACAACGCAGAGACCAAGGTCAGAGCAGTAGGAGGCAAAGGAGGGATCCCACGCTGGAGCAGGGGGGGAAGGACTGAAAGCTGTGCCCCCTCCCCCCTCCCTGCAGTCCCTGGAGGAGCAGGTGGATGNGACCATGGGGGAGCAGGTTGTCCCCCTGCAGCCCACGGAGCCCATCGGGGGGCAGAGACCCGACTGCCCCCCATGGAGTGACCCCCAGGACAAGAGCAATGGCAGCAACAACACCCACCTGCAAACCCCCCATTCCCTGCTCCCTGGAGCTGCTGGAGGGAGGAGAGGGAGAAGTGGGAGGACAGGGGTGTTCTTAAGACTGATTTATTTCTTTCTTTTTTTTAGTTTTATTACTTTTAGTTTTAGTTCTTATCTTGTTAGTAATAAATATAAGTATTTAGCTACTTTGAGTCTGTTTTGCCATTATCTCTCAGCTAGCTTTTTTTCTCGCCTTTCCTCCTTTTCCTTTCCCTCTGGATAAGGGGGAACCTGGAGGTTTGGGTGGACACTGGGTGAAAACTGCCACACATGCCAGGCCAGTGACATGTGGAAGACCAGGACCTCCTGGGTTAGCTCTGGGAAGAGCAAACAGCAAAGAAGAGGCCAGCAGGAAAAATTCAATGAAATGCACCAGGTGTAAAATCCAATGGGCTCCATGGTTGGGGCACACACAGAAGCCTCTCAAATCTGAAGCCCCCCACCAGTGAGGGGCAGAGCAGTTGTCCCGCTGTCTTCAATGCAGCAACTACCTCTACCTGCCAGAAGCGCCCTCCCTGGAGCCCTGCAAAAGGTGGTGTTTCTTTTTTCCCCATTACTTCACGAAAATGATGCAATGTGTCTGAGGAGCTCAGATCCTGCCTTTTTTGTGAACTACCAAAAGTCCTGCAACTGGTGTCCTCCTGTCCCCAGTGCCATTCCCCTGTACCACCCAGCCCAGGCTGCCTGTCCCTGCTGTTTTATCTCATGGTGTGCTTTTGCAGTGCATGTGGGACAGTAGCAACCATTCACCCGCCACTCAGCTCAAGATTTGCACACCTACACTGAGCCTGCAGACTGTGCAGACCTGGGTGGTCCCAGTACCACCAGCAGAGCTTACAAATCCCAACACTAAACCTGCGCCTGGCAGAGCACATCTCTCCCTACATCGCATAGGTGAGTACCCAGTGATCAACATCAACCCTGTCTGGGTCACTTCTATGGGGCTTCCACTGAGCCCCCCACCCCACACAGCACTTCTTGCCTGTTTTCCCTGCCCACTATACCCACTTGGATGTGTCATCTGCCCAAGGGAGCAGCAGGTTTGTCTCAGGAACAGTGAGCATGGGGAGGGATCTGCCAGCCATCTGGACATCGGTCCATTTGTTTCCCTCCTTCTCCATCCTCTGGGGATAGGACAACATCTGCTAATAAGCTGGCAGAGCTCAGGAGATGATGGATGGACCTGTCAAGGATACAGTGGCCAGGAACAAGCTGCTCTTCTCACTCTGATGTGGCTGTTTGGGACTGGGGCTCTGCCAGGGGCCCTGGTGGGACCGCCAAGGGCTGCTTTGGTGGGGCTGCAAATGCAAGCATTGACCCTGTGTCACTCCCTCTCAGTTCCATCCTCAGCCCGGGAGGTTTGGCCAGAGTGAGGGCATGGCTGAGAGGGTGCCATGGGGCAGTTATGTGACACCTGTGCCACCAATTGCCCCCTTTCCTGACCCTTCAACAGATCTGGGTATCTGCAAGCACCAGAAGAGCAGTCATGTACCTCCCTAGCACCATGCTGGAAAGAGATAGAGATGGAAATAGAGGTGTCATAGCCACTGTGACAGCCAGAGATAGGCACCAGTCCCAGAGCCCTCCAGGCTGTAGAAGCCAGCACATAAAATCCAGTTCCTTTCAATCCAGTTTAAGCATGATGCCTCCAATTTCAGCTCCCACATGACACAGACGCTGAAACAGAAGCAGGTTATTCTCAGTCATGTCTTGAAAGGAGGCATCTGCCTCAGTGCCCAAAATTTTGTGCTTTTGCATGGCTGTGCTCCCCTTTCCCTGCAATCTCAGGTCAGCCCAGGCTCTGGGCTGGTCAGTGGTCTGGAGGGGCTTTTGGGGCCTGGCTGGGCTGATGCTCTCAGGTAAACTCCTTGATTGTAGATCATGCATTGCCTCACAGCCCTGCTGATGTTCACACATCCTCTGTGTGCTCTTGCCCCTGCACCCCCTGGTCAGTGCCTTACTTCTGGCTCCCCCTAACCACAGCTCAGCTCCCCGCCCTGCAGCCCCTTTCCATAGCACACAACCTTCCCACCCCCAGTACAGCCTATCACCCCACCATACACCTCTGAACTTTGCTCTGTCACCCCAGGTTCCCCCTCACGTCACTGCTGATTGGCCCTTCTTTCCACAATTAACCCATCTCACACTCCTTTGCACCCCCGAGAGTTTCAGAGGAGGAAACCAGAGCAGCTTTTCACCCATGAAGACTTTGCAAAGCCAGCAGAGTCCTGTGCATCAGGCTGCCAGCAAGTGGCACACACAGCAAAGGACAGCCTGCACCCTTCTTGCTAACACCCAGACTTCACTGCCACCAAGACAAGCTGTATAAGGATGGTCCTGCTCTTTCAAGTGGAGTAATTCCATCTGCAATGCTGGGCAAGCTGGATCATCCAGGTCCCCCACACTGCCATAGGCAGGAACACCTTCCACTAGACTAGGTTGCTCAGAGCCCCAACCAACTTGATTTCAGCCCTGTTGGACACACACTTGACTCTTTTCTGTTCTTCTTCCCCATCTCATTAAAAAAAAAATAAAAAAGCTAAGAAAGAAAAGAAAGAAAAGATCCAAATCTCAGTTTGCTACAAGTGCTGCTTCTGCTGCCTGGTGCAGACATCCTTCTGTGGGAGTGAAGGTGATGCTGTGCAGACTTGTGTAGGTGAGACAGCCTGGCTTGCTCAGAGCAAAGGCTTTTTTATAAAGCTTATCTGGGGAAATGCTGCATCTTGCAGGAGTCAGACAGAAACACGCAGCCTAATGCCAGAATTAGAAAAAGAGCTGTTTCTCAAACTCAGTCTTGTCAAAGGGTTTTACACAGAACTATCTGAAGCTTCTGAAAAAAACCTCACAGATTTTATCAGACCAAAACCAGACCTGTAAAATACAGTCTGAAGGAAGGAGTGGGGCCAAACAGGAGCACCCCTGAAGGTAACAGTGCTGGATGTAACCCTGTGTCCCTGCTGCAAGGCAGAAATGAAGAAAGGACACACAAAACACTAAGAACTTCATCCCACCACTGGCAGGAGCTGGAATGCAGCTTTGGGGAGCATGTGAGCCCTCTCACCACATCCATATGGCTATGGATGTGTAGAGGGGCTGAGCTGTAAAAGAAGGCTTCCCAGCCCTCCAGCAAGTGGAAAGTATCAGAGGGGCCAGCACAGCACTCCCCCCGCCCACAGCTGAACTCCAGCCACCTTTGGATCCCTTTCTCCTTCATGGAGAAGTGTCAGCAGCAGCAACTTGTTTTCAGAAGGGGAAGAAGTCATCACACGAGCAGTGATATGGTTGGGACCTGGAGCTCATGTCAAGTTGTTATAGTGTTAGAATCTAGTGGAATTTTTCTTCCCCCTACCACCAGAATGAGGGGTGAGTGGGCCTATCTTCGTCCATTTGCCTCTAACAAAAGAAGCAAGAGGATCTGTGAGTTACGGAGTGGGGGAAGTGGACGCTCTGGTTTTGCTGTTGGCAGGGGAGAGACGGCTCAGAGAGAGACCTCTGCCTGACTTTGGTTTCTTTCCTTGTTTTCCTCACGTTTTGTTTTTCCCAATCCCTGGATTTTGCGGAGTTCCTTGTGCCCAAGAGAGAGGGAGCCCAGCGGAGCCCAGCCCAGACGTGAGGGATCTTTACATCGGAGGCTCCAGCCCAGAGGGCAGCAGACCACAAGCCGAAGGAAGAGGATCCCAGCCCTTTGCCCTTCCTGAGTGGCTTCTCTCCACCGGCCCCACAGAGGGATTTTGCACAGCNCAGTCCTGTTATTTTGTTTCCCTCTTGAAAAAAATATATATATATATCATAGCTAGGAACTGTTATCCTTCCATTTATCATATCTTAATTAAAAATTTGTTTTGAAATTAAAGGAGGCTTTGTCTCCCGGCTTTAGTTCCTAGTCCAACAAATTTTCTAAGTTCCCTAAACTTAAACACAAGTACATAACAATTTTTTGGCAGGGTCCTACTGCTCTGTGATACGAGGAGCATCTTCCCCATGCAAGACAATCACACCAAGTCTCTGAACATGCTAGTGGGGAATTTGAGGTCCCCAGCCCCTCACTGTGGTACACTGCCCCCAGTGTAAGGACTGGTGCAAAATTCCAGGTCTTTCCTGCAGTTTCTCTGTGTGCAAACTCTCAAACAACTGCTTCCCAGACATCTGCACACTGGAAATCCAGAGCAACAACCTGTGTTCATTACCTGAACTTGGCCAAATTCTGTCGAAGAGTTCAAACAAACAAAAAAACCCAGACAAAAAAAAAACAAAAAAAACCCCAACAAAAAAACCCCCCACATTCCCAAACTGGTGAATGTTTTTGAGTGCTGCCAGCTCAGTTCATCACAAGCCAGCTGCTCTTTGGCACTTCTTAGAGGGGTCACAGACACCTACTAAGCACAAATGACATTTGTTTCAGCTTCATCACTATCCTGAACTCCAGCCTAGCATCATTCTCACCCTTTATCTCTGTCAGTAGAGAAACACAGAAAACTCAGAGGAAAAGTGGCAAACGATAAAATATTCAGCCAGTGACAAAACCTGTATTGTTGTGTTGGTGGGACAAGGGCAGCTCCTTAGGTACCTCTGTCCTTTTTTTTTGTTGTTGTTCCTTACCAGAAAGCTAAACAAATGGGTTTGGGTGCTGGGGTGTTGCTTTGTTTTATTTTCCAAGTAATTGAAATTAGTCACTGGGTTTTCGACAAGGCAGTGAGGGTGCTGAGATATTTGGATCATTTTGTCCTATCCCCTACCTTCTCCAGCATCCTTCTTGGGCTGAATCAGCCACACACAAAGCAGCACCTCTTGAATACAAACAGACCAGTAACTAGGGCCGTGACTGTGAACTGGAAGTCCTGGTATAAGGCAAGTGTGAATCTAAGGATCCCATCCCAGGACTGGATAAGCCTCTAGGGGAATAAGTCTTTCCTAATGAAAAAAAAAAGGGAATGACAATAGGTCTAGATTAGACACTAGGAAGAAATTCTTACCTGCGAAGGAGGTGAAGCCCTGGCACAGTCTCTCCAGAACAGCTGTGGCTGCCCCATCCCTGGAAGTGTTCAAGGTCAGGTTGGACGGGACTTGGAGAGCACCCTGGTCTAGTAGCTGAGGGTGGAACTGGATGAGATTTAAGGTTCCTTCCAACTCAAACCCTCCTATGATTCTCTGTTCCTGGACAGTCCTACCTTATGTGTTTTGGAAAACAAACAGGAGGGGTTTTTTTTAGGATGCAGAGCTTTGGGATATGCAGAAGGCCATATGGTCTTACCAGCCAGTACTGCCCATACTTTACAGAGCAGCTGATGGCCTTGCAAACCACAATGAAAACCCTAAGAGTCACTAACTTTCTTTGATTCCCTTGTCTGGCATCAATTAAAAGACACTTGCATAACTCTCACAGCATCACTTCAGGACTGTTTCTGCTCCTGCCCTCGGGAGCTTTATCTTGGTACACTCATGGCAAAACCCCTCTGTGGGGGACACCCAGGGCACTGGTGCCATCAGCTCTGGGTGTGACAGCCAGGTACCTGGCCAGCAGGCACGGGGTGATCAGAGCAGGCACCACTAAGGTGCAGCAGCATCACCAATCCCTGGACTGTGGCTTGGACCTGCCATGTGTGTGCTGGGACTTGCACAGAGAGTCATCCTGACATCCATACCAGTTTGCAAAGAAATTTGAAACATATCCCAAGATGTTTGCTTAGAGCTGCAATGACAGGGTATTCTCATAGAATCACAGAATCACTAAATGATTTGGGCTGGAAGGAACCATCTGGTTCCAACCCCTGCCATGGGCAGGGACACCTCCCACCAGCCCAGGTTGCTCCAAGCCCCATCCAATCTGGCCTTGAACACTTCCAGGGATGGGGCAGCCACAGTTTCACTGGGTATCCTGTTCCAGGGCCTCCCCACCCCCACAGGGAAGAATTTCTTCCTAGCACCTGATCTAAATCTCTCCCTTGTCCTATCACTGCATGTCCTTATACAAAGTTCCCTCCCCCTTTTTTTATAATCCTCCTTTAGACACTGGGAAGGACTCTACGATCTCCCCAGAGCCATCCCCAGGATGAAAAAGCCCAGCTCTCTCATCCTGTCTGCACAGCAGATGTGCCTCAGCCCTCAGATCACCTTTGTGGCCTGCTCTGGACTTGACATACATTTTGACAAACATGTATCTGACATCTTGAGATACAGTGTATGTGCTTCCAGATTGGACCTGAGGGAGGATGTGCTGGACCAAAGACAATGGATACACTGAGATCCCAGGTTTGCTATTTGGCAGAGACATGTGTGACCCTCTGGCACATTTTTCAGGGCCCTGTGTAGTTCAGAGCCAGGAAAAAGGGGTTTTACTTGAAGTCAGCCCAGCAAGACCTGTTCCCTGTTTTCAAGTGAGTAGTCTGTGCCATGAAGGTTGCACTCAGTGCACAATGCACTGAGCTCATGGCTGCTCTGGGATGGGGGAAAAATCACTGTTAGGAAAAAAGGGGAGAGAAGCTTAAGGCTTCTCAGAGCATCTCTAACTTTGGAAGGAATAAGAAGTTTGGGGAGAGAAGGGAACAGAGCAAGGTTCCGGTGGTCTCTCACAACCCACTAGACTGTCTTTCCTGATCCCTGTTTGCTTCTCCACTCCTCTGCATGCAAGTAAGGGAGCACAGGTTGTGGTCTCCCTGGGTAGGTACCCAAGGCAAGCACTGCACTGGGTAAAGGGGGGGTCCCCTCATTCCCAAGCTCAGGGAGAGCAGGTCACATCTCCACCTTTCCTCCCCTTTGAGCATCAGCATCTGGACATCTGTTCACCCACTTTGCTGCTGTGGCTGCAAGTCAATGCCCAGCCCAGCTGGAGTCTGTGACTCTCACCCTCCTTCCCTTGCCAGCGGCTTCATCAGGGACATTCTGTCCCCACATGTGTGGTCAGGCTGTGCCCACCAGCACGGTACAGGGGTGATGGTGTTTCCCAGCTGTGGGGCAACCTCCACTGACTGTCTTCATAAAGGTCCATGGATGCAAAACTGTATTCACAAGCACATAATTGCCAAGCTGGGTATTTTCTCCTATTAATTAGCAATGCTGTAGTTCTTTAATTCCTCGATTAAAGTTGCCCAGAAGGAAGGTTTAAGGTATGCTAAATCTGCTGATTGGTTCATCAGCATGAATCCCACCAACCGGAAAAAATTAACTGGCTTCCAGATTGCTAACCAGACTCTCCAGATCCATCTCCACCAGCCGTGTCCCACAGGAGGCACAAAAGAGCCCAGCAGTCCCTCCCTTACTCCCACACTCCTTCAGTTTGCGAGCTGGAGGGCAAAGAGCAGTGGCAGCATCCCCCTCTTCTCTTGTCCAGAGGGCAAAGGCCATTTCTTGGCTGAAGCAGAGCTGGGTAAAGTCTAACCCAGGGCCAGATCCTCATTCAGCCACACACATCAGACCCAAGCTCAGTGACTGTTCTCACTCATCCTCATATGCAAATGAACTGATGGAGCAGGAAATGGCAATTGTTCAGTTGCTGCTCCCCCATCACTGTTCTCCATCCAAAGGGAAGAGCCAGGCTGAAGACACTGAGCACAGCAGAGAAAAAGCAGACAGAGGATAAGATGTTTGTTCCCCAACTTTAGACAGAAATGTCTGAACCACTCCTGAAAGCCAAGGATATACCACAAAGATGCTCTTTGGAAATTTCTGCCAAAGTCTCATCCACCTGCTCTCACAACAGGGAAGAGGGCCTGTCCCTCTCTTCTACCCTTTCCTAACACTTCCTGGGAGATTCTGTGCTCCTGGAATCTCCCAGTCTGGACAGAGATTCCATGGCTGGATGTTGGATGGGTTTGTGCCAGTTCCCAGGGAGCAGCACCATAATCTGCAGCCATGGCACTGCCACTGATGCTCCAAAACGATTCTGTGTGTGTACAACTTGTGATCAGCTGAACAAATTTTGGCTCAATTTTAAGTTTTGTTCACTGATAGCTGGTGAGAGATGCAGTTCAAGGAATAATTCAGATCCACCCCAAAGGGTGGACCCTCATGCAAGGATCATGGATTTACCAAGGTCCATCCACCAAGGACCACCACCACAACATAAGGCCTTGGTGGTTCAAGAGCCTGGAAGCCCTTCCCAAAAAGGGACTGGCAGGAACTGGTAGGAGGGATGTGGTTGAAGAGCCACTGTTCTCACCTGCTTGAGCCTCTCTGTCCACTCCATCCACTCACAGGACATAGTACACATCCCAGCTCCCAGCCTTTAAGGACGGGGTTATGAGTCCTTTCCTTCCCACAGAAGTAGAACCAGGGTTAATGTGCTCCCCTTTCCCATCTCCCTAATTGCACTGACCTTATTGAAATGGGTATCTTATTTGTCCTGCACAGCAGCTGCATATCAATAAGGTGAATTATGCTGATTGCCTCCTTATCTGATAAATTGCTGGGACAGAGCCTTTTCTCTCCTGCTCTTGCTTATTCTGCTGTTTAGGCAGAGCAGTTGCTATTTGCTGTGTGTAAGAGATGTTAATGTGTCATGTGTTGGCTGATGCATTTCAAAGAGGAAAGAGCAACGAGTCTGAGGCTGTGGGTGACAGGGTGGGGGAATCGGAGTCCTTCAGAACCTGGAAACCAAGGAAAAAACAAGTGGGACAGCAGGGCTATGCTGTCCCAGGAGGGGTTTCATCCTTGGGATGGCTGTGACTGAAGATGCCGTGGGCCTAAATGCTGGGAATTTTAGGTCCTGTTATATCCCAGGATGGCACCAGGAGCTGTGGGAATTCCTGCCCAAACCTGATTCCTGCCCAGTAAGGCACTGCAGCATATGTGCCCAGTCACAACTGGAGAAGGGGATCCCGTGCCTCTGAAGAGGAATCAGGCAGAGGCACTAGGCACAGATAACGGGGCAAATGACTGGTGTGATGCAGGGCTGTGACACATCTGATGCCAAGACAGCTGGTGTCATCAGGTGGTCTTGATTCTACTGCCCTTGTGCTCAGATCTGGCCCTCTTGATGCCATGGAAACCGCCCCTCATCTCACATCCTTGTGGCAAGTGGCAGGACATCAAAACAAGGTGAAATGTGTGGATCCCACTGACATTAGTGCAGAAGTCAGAGATCCCAGACACCATACTCCTGCCCCAAAACAGGGGTGTCCAATGTGATGGATGACATCAAAGACCCATCCCCAGGAGTGTTCATGGCCACACTGGATGGTGCTTGGAGCAACCTGGATAATGGAAGGTGTTCCTGACCATAGCAGGGGTGTGGAAAGAGATGAGCCTTAGAGTCCCTTCCAACACAAACCAGTCTGACTCTATGCCTCTGTAAAGGGGATGAGAGACAGAGAATTTCCCAGTGTTCCTACACATCCTTCACCATGTCACACGTCACCCCATCCTTCCCAGCCTGGTGGCACAACGTTTCTTCTCCTCTGAAGGTCTGGGAACAGCTCTGGCTATGGTATGGTTTCCTGAGCTGTCCTCCATCACTCTGGCAGGTCCTTAGAAAAATGAACATTAAAGAGGAGAGGGAGAAACCACCACTGTTCAAACATCTTTAGCTTTGACAAATAAGGCATCCGGCTGTGAAAGGCAGAAGGAAATTAATTTGGAATCACATTTTAAACACTGCCATAGAGGCAAAGTATCTCCTCCCTAATGTCCACACATCCCTCCGCTCCCCCACCCAAGCAAAAAATGAATTTCCCTGATATTTATAGAAAGATTATTAGGGCCACTGGGAGTGATTTATATCATCTCATCCCTGTGACCAAGAATGAAAAATTGCTGGGGCGACAGCCGCTGGAATCCTGCTTTTGTTCGCCTGACAATTAAAACGGCTAATTTCCAACTCCAACAGACCCACTGGCATTATAAATCACTCCAGAAAGGCACTTTTCAGCCTGAAAAATTAACTCTGCCCTATTCAGGTACAAGATCAGAGATTTGCATCTATGTGCTTTCATGTGTAAATACATAGACTCTTGCTCCACATCCACCCACCAAAAGAAGTGTGGGGAAGGAGGTGCTGCCCCAGCTCACTTGATGTTGGGTCATCAAGCTGTGCTGGGAGCTGGAAAAATGGGACAGAGAAAGCAGGAGGGGGAGACAACACTGAGGTCAGAGAAAGTTTAGTGATATTTCTGTCTTGTTTCTGATGCCACAAGAGTTGAAGAGTTTTGTGGGGTCTGAATCCATCTCCAGGCAGAAGGGTCACCTGAGGACACATGTTTGACCACACTTCCTCCTGTGCATGCCTATGGTAAGAGTAATCCTACCAGAAAAGAGCAGGAAGGCACAGGAGCTCTCCCACAGCTTTGCTCCCAGGAGAGAGCAAACCTGCCTGAGGAATCACAGGAAAATGAGGCAGTCAGAGCACAGCACTGATGCCACAGCTTCCCTCAGCCTCCCGGCTTTGGGATCTCCTGGGGCAGAGTCTGCAGTACAGGACTGCTGAAGGGGAATACAAGGAAGATAAGTTTGGTCCTCCTGAACCAACTCGTAGCTCCTTGCAGTGGTGGAGTTGGACCAAATGCCCCAGGAGACCCATGGTGGTGCCACAGTACCACGTGCCTGGCCCCACACACACACCTTGCACCCACTCTTTAACACCCTCCCTGAATTATTAGATCTACTCAAGAATAACTTTCAAATTAATTCCTGTTGCAGACAGGAGGAGTTTTGGCCGGAAATGTTTATTCTGTCCATGCTTCCCAGTCTGTGTAGCTGGGGACCTGCAGGAGGCAGTGGAGGTCCCAGCAGTCCCTACATCTATTCCAGTCCAGTGTTGGACATCCTAACCTTGAGTTAAGTCTCCCTAAGACAAATCCATCACTAGACATTTCCATGAAACTCAAACAAAGGCCCCGTGCTCGTATTTGTGCTGCTCCCCTCCCCACGTCCCATGACGAAACTGAGAGCAAACAAATCTGTGAGGAGGGCTCTCCTGGGGACCCCAAGTGCCGTGCTCTGTACACACACATCCCCGTGCCAGCTGCTGGTCACCCCACTGCCTTATCACAATTTGTACAGTCGGCAGCTCGCAGCCTGCCCAGTGGCACAGAGGGGCCCCAGGAAGGCTCCCCGCACCCCCAGATGCAGGGCTATGCAGCAGCCCTGGGAGGGTGAGGGATGGATGCAATGACCTTGCTTCTTTTTGATTTCCTCCCTTTCAAACCCCTGCCAGCAGTGGGGTGTTTAGGAGAGGCCAAACAACACATTTTGGAAGCATGAAGTCAACCAGCAAAGACTTGGACAGCCCTGGGCCTCCACAGAGGCTGGCTGTGTCAGTTTTTGTGAACAGGTATCTGTCCTCAGCCCTTCCCCAAAGAGGCAAGAGCCCCTTGCAGTCATCCCTCCCCTTGCAGGCACTGCAGGCAAGAAGCAGGGACTCACCCATGCAGGAATCCCGCTGCTCTTCGTAGCCAGCACTGCACACGCACTTCCCGATGGGCACCAACCACTCTCCCTCGGCACTGCAGTACATCTTGGGGGTGTCCCTCTCCTCTGAATGGCCCACACACTCTCCCCGCACTTCCACCAAGGAGGACGAGTCTGCCCCAGTCACAGCCTCGGAGAAGGATGCCAAGTTCCTCACTGTAGCCGGGCACTTCTTGTAGTACACCCGCACTGAGACGATGGCGATGCACGCACCGATGTCCTGGAAAGCCAGGTAGAACCCCCTCTTGCTCAGTGGCCCCACACCCCGCACCTCCGTGTTCAGCTTCAGGCGCCGCACCCCCAGGTCCACGTTGGTGAAGCTCTCATCCGCCGCGATCGTGTCGATCTTCATGAACTGGCTCTCCCGGGTGCTACTGCCCAGGTCCCTGTCGGACTCCATGTAGTAGAGGGTGAAGGTCTCCTTGCAGGTGCCCAGCACACCTGGCATGCTGTTACAGTCCCTCAGTGTGAATTTGATCTCTGCATAGACGCGCCGCGCGCCATCCCGCTGAACCCAGTTGGTCCGGAGCCAGTTGTTCTGGTTGGGGGTCATGACATTACAGACCTGGTAGGTGTGGATGGGGCTGAAAAACTCATCCATTTCATTGATTGAATCCCACTGTGTGACAGAGAGAGAAAAGGTCATTCCAGATGTCCCTGACCACCAGGTGAGCATGGAGCATGCAGGAGTCTGCCATCTCCCACCCCAGGATGAACTCTCTTCTCCTGCGTCTGGTTGGGAGGTCCCTGTTGCCACAAGGCAACAGGAGATGAGGAGAAGTAGACTTTAACCAGCACTGATTTGGGCAGTGACTGTCTCAGCCTGTCCTGCTGCAGTGCTCTGTGAGGAGCACCCTGTTTGCAGACAGGAATGCTTGCATGAGGCTGATGTGCTGGCAGAGCCTGACAGCAGCATGTGCCCAGCAGGGCTCCAAACCCTCCAGATCATGTCTGTGAGTCCCTTTTATTGGTGCTCAGGCTGTCATTTCCAGCAGCAGCAGGAATCTCCTGCATGGTGCTCACCTGGATGTCCTCTGGCTCATGCACTGTCCATGCACAGACTAAACGGGATGCTTTCCATCTGCAGAATGAGT
The DNA here is from genome assembly GCA_013399695.1 of Formicarius rufipectus. Taxonomy (NCBI): domain Eukaryota; kingdom Metazoa; phylum Chordata; class Aves; order Passeriformes; family Formicariidae; genus Formicarius; species Formicarius rufipectus. The sequence continues at coordinate 359,664 of VXAU01002542.1, forward strand.
TTCAGGGTGGATAGCAGAGGGTGAAGGGGAAGCATGCAGAGAACACGAGACTTCCAGTGAGAAATGGAGGCCTATGGGGGCTCAAAACCCCCTTTCTTCCCTGCAAGGTGATGTCAACGTGGCTCCTCGGTGTGAACCTCTAGTGCTCAACCCTGCTGAGAGCCTGGATGGGAACACGGAGGCTCATGGCTTGACAGCTCTGGGGTGTAAATTTCATGTTGTAGGTTGTGCAAGCAGGATTGCAATGGAGGGTAGTCTGGCTAAGTTTAGAGGGATAGGGGTGTCACACAAGGGAAGGATACTAAGTGGTTTTAACTGATGAGAAGTGAAAAGTAGTGATATTTGGAATACAAATGAGTTCCACAGCTGAGGAACAAGGAGAAGTTGGTTGTTGAGACTATGGGACACTTCTGGGGGCTCACTCATGCCTCTCGCCTCCCTCTCGAGCCTCACCAACCTCTTGCCAGGACCCACAAACCTTTCTGGGGCTTCTCACCATCTCTCCTGCTCACATTCCTGTCCAAACTAGGTACTCTGATCACACTACAACAGACCCCTGAATTTTTATGGGAAAGAAGGAGGAAGAGGAGCAGAGGAGAATTTCAAACTTTCTGACTTTTCTCTGGACCTAGAAACAGATTTCGAAGATGTAGGAACCTCATGCCCAAGTCCAGCTGTGCGGGCAGCCCCAGATGCAGTGCTGCAGAAGCTGGGGAAGATACTGGCACTGCTACAAGCGCTTTCTCATCTGCCTTCCAAATCATTGCCCTCCTCTTCACCCCAACTTCACGCCTGCACGCCCCTGGGGCCCTGGCTCTGCCTGGGAGCTGGCAGGGAGTCACCTCCACCTCCGCACCGTGTGTGCCCATCTGTCTGGGCAGACTGGGGGAGCCAAGCAAAACCCCAGCCCTGCTGCACAGAGCAGGAAAACAAATCTTTTAAGCAGCATTACAAGTACATTAAACTGCCAGTCTTGCTCTGACAGGGCAAAAATGGTGTTTTCTTATGCAAAGGTTGACCCATGTTTCATTACAGACACAAAACCAACCACAGCCCTGAGAGAAGGATGCTCAGCTCAGAGGGACTGAGCCTGAAGCCTTCACCCCAGTGACTGTGGGAGCTGACAAGGATGAGATTCACTGGCAGAGGCACTTGCCAGCCTTGTTGTGTGGCAGCCAGCACTGCAGAGACAGGACACAGCTAGGAGAAGGCAGCACACCCCCAGAGCACAAGAGATACTGGAAAGACGTACCAGTGATACCTGTAAGACAGCCCACTCCCTTCTCCCCTCTCAAACTGGGAATGTCCTTCCTCATTTGACTTCCTCATGACCTGCAGCTCCTGGGGAGGTGTTGTGGTGCCTTCTGCTAGCATGAGGGTGATCAGAGCACTCCTTTCAGCAATGCACATCTTCAAAACTCCCCCAGCATCTTGCATTTAGGAGAAAACTCTGCTTCTCACTCCTAAAGAACTTAAAGCAACCTGGAACAAGCAGTAGTCCCAGATGCAAACTAACACAGAAACTAAATCCAAGGGGAATCTGCTGGCAAAGGGGGTAAAAGTCAAGCCACTGTCAGAGGAAAAAAGTGTTTCTGGTTCATTGTCTTATGAATTCCAGAAATGCCCAGGCTTGTCTGAGGATCACTGAGCTAAGGCAGCAACAAAAAAGGAGCTGGTTACTGATGTGGTTGGCTGGAGGGGTGAAGACAGAGCCCCTCAGCTTCTCCCACCACAAAGATGAGCTGTGACACCCAGGACACTCTCCTGCTGCTCGGCCAGGGTGTACAGTGGTGCTCAGAAGTGTGGGCAGCATCAGGCATAGCACAGCCCTCTGGCCAGGGCTGTGTGAACCGCTGGCTCTCTGCTCCCACACTCACCTGTGCACATGCTGAGGCTCTTCCGAGGGTGTGGAAGTTGCTGTCGAAATTAATTGAGCACAAATTAACACAACATCTGTTTCCTGTCTTTTCCCTGCTGAGTTTCCCAGGGGAAGCGAGGCAGAGCCGTGCATGGCAGAGATGGGGGGTGAGCAGAAATGCCACTGTGATCCAAAGCCAGCTCCTCTCAGCAATGCCTGTGGGGCCAGGGCTCTCCAGGAGTGGCCAGTAAGGGAAAGATGAGGTTATTGTGTGCATCAAAATGCTTTGGCTCTAGCTTGTGTGGTTGCTTTGGGACTCCAGACATTCACTTTATTCCCAAATCTGGCAGAGGAGATGCAGCTCATGACTGCAGTGTCCCCACACCCTTGTGGCACTGCCAGAGCTGACAGCATCCTCACTGCTGGCAGAGCAAGGAGACAAAAATGCCCAATTCCAAGCATGGGCAACAGTCAGCATCAGGGAACGTGCTGGCCTGCAGCTAGAGTGGTCTGTGACCTGTGGAAACACACAAGGGGCAGGCAGGCCACCTGAACTCAAAGCTTAGAAGCCACAGGTGAATCTTCCCAGCATGTCACAAGGCAACTGAGGTCCAACAGGCTCTGCCAGGACCTGCAGGGTATTTGGGATCATAGGATCACAGAATGCTTTGGGTTGGAAGGGACCATTTTGTTCCACCCTCTGCCATGGGCAGGGACACCTTCCACCAGCCCAGGTTGCTCCAAGCTCCGTCCAACCTGGCCTGGGACACTACCAGGGATGGGGCAGCCACAGCTGCTCTGGACAACATGTGTCAGGGCCTCCCCACCCTCACAGGGAGGAATTTCTTACTAATATCCAATCCAAATCTACTTTCCTTCAGCTTAAAGCCATTCTCCCTTATACTATCATTGCCTGACCTTGAAAAAAGTTCCTCCACAGCCTTCCTGTAGGACCTTTTAGACACTTGGCAGGGGGATGGGAGGGACCTGCTCCAGGAATTCCCATGACTGGAGGAGTTTTTCCGTTCATCTTACAGGCTCCATGGGTAGGGAGAGGTGTCTGTGACACTGGGTACCACTGGGTGAAGAGCACAGGCCCCATGCACACCCCCAGCATCCCCGCCTCTTGGCTGCTGGGTTGAAGTGGTTTTATTAACCAAAGCTCAGCTCGGCCCCACCACTGTGATAAGATCCCCCAGTGAGACAGAAATGAGGACATCAAAATTAACATGGTGAGCACACGTGCTGGGGGGGACACGATTGCATCTGCATTCAGGGCTTTTGCCTAATAGTTTAAATTAAAGTCAACACCAGCTATAAAAAAATTTGCCAGATTATGAAAGGCAAAAGATGCAAACACCAGATATCTGGGCAGCTGAGCAAGGTCTTAGAAGTCTCCCAGGGCTTGTGCAGCACAGCAGAGGAGAAGGAGGAGGAGCAGAGAATAGATTGTGTCCCCCTGGAGCAGCTGCTCAGCCTCCCACCATCCTTGCAGTGCCAAGGGATGAGGTCTCCCCAACCCGGGGACAGCTTCCAGGAGGCACGGCAGGTCTGCCTGGCACAGCAAAGCTTTTGTGGCCACTGAGACACTCAGCACTCTCCTTCCCGCTGAGCCACAGCACGTCCCAGGAGCTGCCAAGGTCCCTTGCACCACTGTCACTGGGAGAAGAAAAAAAGAGAAGGATGTTATTGCAGCTTTAAATCATTAGATGGGAGGCCTTAATGGAGATAATCCCCATGAAATCAGTCACTGCTGTGGCTAAGGAGGGATTTGTCAGGCAGTTAACTACCCTGAGCTTCACTGCAGGTGATTAACTCCTGGTAGTGACCAGCATCTGGGGAATTAGCAATAACCCAGCATTTCCTGAACAAGCACTGGGAGATGAGCTTTTATCTCAATTACTAGTCTAAATCTTTATTTTCCAGTGTTCTGGTCCTAACAATTTTTTTTTTTTCAAAGAAAATTAATTTCACCACAGCTTGAGCCATAACTTGGCTGCTATTCCTGGATCCAGGTAGAGACTTCAGCTTGGAAGAGAAACCCAAGAAATGCCACAAGGACATCAAAGTGAGGGAGGGCAGATGGGAGAGCCTCAATAGCTCTTGTTCTGAGGAGAAAGAGGTGATCCTGAAGGGGATTGAAAAGGAAAGGACATGGCACAGCTTAGACTGGAGCTGGTGTTTTACAGGATGGGCTTGGGGCAAAGGAAGACCCTGTTCTGTGACAGTCAGGACTCATCCAAGCCATGAACTGGTTGTTGGCTGCAGAGCCAGGCAAACGAGTCCCCTGGTGCGTAGGCTTTTCTCTGCAAACATCTTGTTCCCAGGGTATTTACAGCATCATGAAATCCCTGTCCCTGATGCACAAACGCTGCTGGGAAACAGTCCTGCAGGCTCATCTGTGCTCTCAGCCGGGCATTTCAGCAAATCTGCCTTTCTGACAGTTTTCTCCCTCAGCACTGTAGGATGAGGGAGGAGCACCCCTTGCTAATCGTGCCCAAAGGCCTCAGGATACGTGCACTTCCAAGGAGCGAAGAGGCAGAGAATCAACTCTGCAGGTCTTTTCTGGTGCTCCCTCCAGCAAAGCCAACATGAAACATGCCAGGTGGGATTGTTTGGGATTGTGCAGGGCCGGCAGTTGGACTCGATGACCTTTGTGGGTCTCTTCCAGCTCAGGACATTCTATGATTCTGTGATAGGCACAGGAGCAGCGGGGGCAGATGCCCACCAGGTCTCTGGGCTGATCCCAGCTGTGCAGTGAGGGGTGTTGTGGGGCCAGAACACGGAGGTGCTGACGGGTGGTGGATGAGGAGGTCACGGGCAGCAATGGGGAGCCTTCCTCCAGCACTCAAGGTACTCCTGTTCTAATAAGCTTTTGCAAGGCATCATTCAAGCTCCTTAGATACCCCGTGTCTGAACAGAATAATTTCCTGTTTGACTTTGTAAATCAAAGTAGACAATACAATAATTATTAATAATATGTTGACTTATCAGCATTTTAATTAGTCAGTAGAAAAGCAATTTGCAGAGGGGCCGATCAGGCTCCCTCTGATCCAGCAGGTCATGTGCTGAGCAAGGAGAGGGGAGAGAAAGGCACTGGGGCACTGGGACGTTTTACTGGGGAGAACTGGAATATGGGAGGTGTGGGAGGGGAAAGGGCAGCCTCTTTGATGGCACTGATAAGAGTTTAATTTTCAATGTAAAGGGAATTGTTCTGGGAAAGGAGTGAGCTGCAAAGCTCCTGGGAGCCCTTTGAAGTTATAATTGAGAGGAGCCGCCGCCTGCGGGACAGGGATGCTCCTGGTGACCCTTCCGCTTCCTGCACGTGTCTCCAGGATGGAGGTGATGGGGGGTTTTGATTAAACCCCTGAGCAGCAATTACAGCCAATTACCCCTCCGTTAATTGTCTGGCAAGAGAAAATGTCAAAACAGGCCAGGCCTGGCTCCCTGATGGCCTGACACTGCCCAAGGCCCACAGCTCTGCTGACCCTCACTGTGCTCACTGCTCCCAGCCCCTGCTCCTCTGCTCTTGCTGACCCATAGCAAACCCAGAAGGGAAATACCCTTCCAGTGAGGCAAGTTCACTTTTTCCACAGGTGTGATGAAAATATCAGGACTTTGCATGTTGTACTCTGCAGTGCTGATGCTTTGGACTGTTGCCCTGACTCTGGGCAGCTGTGGGATCTCCCAGTCCAGAGGAAGAAATCTCTGAGGCTGCTGTCTTTCATCTGACATTGCCAGAAAACCCACAGAGGTGAGACAGGGCATGGAGGTGCTGGACAAGCAGGCCATAGGGCAGTAAGGACCGAGCTAGCAGACATAACCCCCTTCTGAAGCTCCTGTGGTGGGAGACCAAGGCTCTGTGATGCTTAGTGCCATGCAAAGACTCAGGCAGAGACACTCACCTCCCAGTGTCACCCACGTGGTGGTCCTGGGGGGAATGGAGATGTGGGTAAAGTAAAAGAAACATGGCTTCAGCTGGGGAGCCAGGGTCAGAAATTCTCTTCTTTGGAAGGAGGATGCTGTGTCTGTCCATGGAGGGAACAGATATATTGTGAGGAAGTCCTGCACCCTTCAGCACCCAGTGCATGCTCCAGCGTGGCTGAGGCAAGAGAGCTGGCAAGAAGCAGGGGTGTGGCAGCACTGCCATCAATTTGTCAGCCAGAGTAGCTAAATTAAGGAAATGATACGTGACCTCAAAGAAAATTTGACTTCACAGTACCTCTACAATACCAGCAACTGAGCTCTACCGTGCCCAGGGCTTCCAGAGCCACAGCACAGTGCAGTGGGCAAGGACAGTCCCAGGGACACCAGAAACACTGGTCACAGATGGTGACCAGCAAGCTCAGTCCATTTCTCAGGGCAGTGATCACACCAGATTTCTCCCATATGAGACCAAGTCCTGATGTGGGAGCCGCTCAGGAGGCAGCTGCTCAGTGCCAAATCATCACCAGTGAGAGTGAGTGTCCTACAGCAGTTTCTCTGAGACACCAGAGCCCTATTCCACCTCCTGGTGAGGGCAACTGGATCCAAATGCAAATTTACTACTGAAAAAGGACCTGGAGCTGAATGACCAGCAGGAAGACAAAGGAATGAAATGCTCCTTTAGGATGATGTGATGCAATGGCCCATGGAGAAAGAATCATGGTCCAGACAAGTGCTCAGAGGAGCCATTAAAAAATATCCATCAGGAAAAAGATACGCAAAATTGTTTGTGCAAGAACATCACATCAAAACACACAACTCTTGGCAAGGACTCTTGACCACAACTATCTTGTTCAAGATAATTTTCACACAGGTGTGTGGTAACAGGGTCACAAGTTGGGCAAAAGCACAGGCTAAGTGCAGAGTGGAGTTAGGGACACAGCAGCATGTCTAAGAGGTGGCTTTGGCATTAGGTGTTAGACAACACCTAATGTTGTCTTTTCCTTTTTTGGGGATTCAGTATTACTATTAATTTTTATTATTTATTATATAAGATGAAGAATTCAGATGTATTAGTGTTCAGGAGCTGCTGGTGAAGGGCTGCTGGGATCTGCTGTAAAGGAGCAGCAAAGCAGTGACTGCCCTGAGACCCAGCCCCAGCAGTCACATAATGCATGACACCTGACAGCACGAATGGGTTGGATCACAAATCTCCTGGATTTGTGACTGTACAAAATGCGCTGCACCTTAACCACTTATGGAAGTCCCTGATGTGGTAAGAATGAGGCTCCTTTGGACTCAAACCTTTGTCTGCTTTGGGAGGTCAAAGCCCTGCCCAGGACAACCAGCTCAGGTGGATTCATCTTCACTCAAGTCCTCTCGGTGATGCAATGGGTCCCACCTGCATGACAGCAAGCAATGGGCATGAGGATGTGGTCACAGAGGCATTGGGAGAGCTGGACTCATGGAAAAGGACCCAGAAGGAGAGTCTCGGGCAGTCTGTGAGTGGTGGAGGATCTGACTATGGGGAGGAACTGCCTAGGGAGCGATGAAGGACAGAGCACTGGATGTGGACAAAGGAAAACAGTCCTGACTCACAGAATGTCCCAGAAAAATTCTCCTTCCTGGGGGAGCAGAGGAAGCCCTGGACTCCGACTCCCTGAAGGTGTGCTGGGCTCTTCCAGGATTCCAGGATTTGGCAGCAGGGCTGAGATGACAGCTGAGTACTGACAGGACACGAATCCACAAAACAAGGGCAGCCTAATGAATAATGATGAAGAGGACAATATCTGCCTCATTCAGGCGGTGGCAGAAGAAGGTCCAGTGGCTGGAGTCTGAAGACAGGCAAACCCTGCTAGCGACAGGTTTTTAACTGGGGCCTGTTAACAGCATCGCCACAGGACCTGGAGGATTTACTAGCACTAGCAATTTTGCAGCCAAGGATGTTTTTTCCTAAAAGCTGAGCTGCTCTGAGAGCTGAATGAACTGACAGGTCTGAGGGCCCGTATTTATGCAGGAGATCACATCACATTAGTTCCGCGGTCCCCTCTGACCTTGTACCTCTCAATCTATTGCATTCCCAGGATACTCATCATTGCAACAGCTAACTGCTAAAATTAGAGCTGAGTTAACAATTTAATATATTTACATATACGATAAAGTGTGATAGAAATCTGATCATTGGTATTATTATGAATTCACCGTTCTGATCACTCTTGCTCAAGCAGCGCAGGGACTGAAAGTCTCAAGCAACAGATCAATGAAAATTATTAGAGGCCTGGGAAGATTTCTGTGGGAGGTGGAATTGAAAAGATTAGGAGCGCTTGGTTCAGAGAGAGGATGAAAAAGAATGGACATGAAAAATCAACACAGCAGCCACAGCCAGGTAGGCACCCCAATTTTGCACGTTTTGTGCCTGCAGCAAGTCCCACTGTGCCTTGCAGTTGGTCCTGTGGGTATTTATGGGATTGTTTCTGTTCTCTAAATGAATGAGAAAAATCCTTCCAGCTAGGTCACTCTGACATCTGAATGTCACTATTTCCAGAAAGTTGCTGTGGCAGGAAAACCTGGACATGGAAATGTAAGTGAAGGGGGCACGCAGAGGGTCCAGCCAGTGACAATGATAGTCTCACATGGGCATCACCACCCCAACATCCCTCCTGACCATGCCACAGGGCTGTGTGTTTGCATTCCTATTCCCCATAAGGAACTACCTCCAGGGGAAGCCCCCCTGAGCCTCCTGCCCAGCTCCCACTGAAACTCCTCTGATTGCAGGAGGTTGGCAGCTTCCCAGTCATTTGTGGCTGTTCCCTCTGCTGCAGTGAGGAATGAAATGCTTCTTAGCATGAGTCCCAGCTCTTGAGCACCCTCAAAGCTCAGGAGATGGTGACAACCTGGCCCCTACCAAGGGACACGGGGGTTTAAATGGCATTTCCAAAACAGCTGCATCCCACTGCTAGACTTTCAGGCTGGCATTTTCCGAACAAACTTGTTCTCTTTGTCCTACAAGCACTGACCTGGGACTGAGATGTCCATTCCCTGTCCGTTCCCTGACTCTCTGCCAAAGGGACCCAATGGTGACCTGTCCCACTGGGTTCCCTCTGTGCCAACAGCCACTTCATACTTACCCCGTGTGAGGGATAAGTCATCCAGCCCCAGTCTCCCGGGATTGTTGATGTGTCTAGCAGGTTCACTGGAAAACATGGGAGTAAAAGGCTGTGTTAGAAAGCTTTGTCTCCATCTCCAAAGGGTGAGCAACTGAGCCACCAAGAACCCATCCACACATGACACTTGCTTGAATGTTCTTTGCCATCAAGCTGCTGACAGGGACTGCCAGGCTGGACATGAGGCAGCATGGATGCGGGGATGGCAGCAAGTGATGCTGCCCAGAGCTGGGAGTTCACAACAGCGTTCAGTCCTGGCCCTAGGACAGAACAGTGTGACCTTTACGAGGAGATGGAGCTGCAAACAACAGGTTGGAAGGGATGCAAAGAAAGGAAGGGCTGTGGAAACAAACTCCCAACACCAGATTGTCAACCATTCCCACCCTAGGCCAACACTGATGCACCTGGCACATCGTTCCTCAGTTGGACTTCTCCTCTGGAAACCCTTTAGGCTCAGCTCCCTCCCAGCACCACTGGTTTGAAGTCTGCACTCCAGCAGCTGCTGTAATTGCACACTGCAGTGCCCAGCTCCAGCACAAAGTGATCCCCCATGGTCCTGGCTGACACCCCACTGGAGAGGACCATCAAAGCCAAGCCTGCCACATCCCTGCCACCACCAGGAGCCCAGCTTAACGAGGAGTCACAGGCAAACTGCAGGAAGAGGAGAGCAGCTTGTGTGGGGTGAGAAGCGAGGACCCCCTTGAATGTGCTCAGGAGCTTCCTGTAGAAACCTGTGCAGTGTCAGAAGCAGGGGAAAGCAGAATGCCACAGCCCTGCTGCCTCGGACTCATCCAAGCCTCACACCCAGATCCCACAGAATCAGGCAGAGGAGAGCCTTGCTGATGCCTGATAACCCCCTGACTTGCTCAGCACCTGGGGAAGGAGCCCAAGCTCCAGCTCCACAGTGGAAGGGAGACTTGGGAGAGGGTGTCCTGACCCTTGCGAGTGAGTGCAGTGGGCACCAACAACAGTGCCTCGATGCCTCATCACCACTCAACAGCTGCAGGCTCCCACAGGGCCCTCCAGTGTCTCCAGCTTTCCCTGTTACTCTTTGTCCTGCAGCCGCCCAGTAATGTCAGTCCCACTTGGGATGCTGCATCCACACTGGCTGCCTTGGGCATCCTCAAACTGGACCTCAAGGCACCTTGTCACAGCATCCCTCTGCAGCACCAGCTCTGGGCTGGTCCATGGGTTCTGGAGGGATAGCACAAGGACTGGCTTGTCACAGTGGGGACAGAGCAAGTCAGGACAGTGGCTCCAGCCCTGGCAGAGCTTGGGCTCAGTGTGAGGCTGGTCCCTGCAGTCCGAGGAATGGGTGCCACTTTCATTTACTATTGCCAGGCAGGGAAGGAGAGGAGGGGAGAGAGGAGCAGAGACGTGAGCTGGCTGTGAAACACCCGTACGTCATGCTCCTGACAGAGCAGATTAGGAGCTTTTGAGGCATTTATTAATCTTAGCAGAACAATTTGAAAGAATTTCCAGGGTTTCTTGTATGGCTCCACTGGCCCAACAGCAGGTCCAGCCCCTCCACTCTCCACACGGCATTGCTCCCACTGCTAAAGAGGCCCCTTGCCCTCAGTATGGAGTAATTACCTCAGAGATCTCAAATCCATTTTTATTTGTTATTGTTAATCTGAAGATTTTCTGCCTATTTTCCCTGAGTAATTTGCCCAGCAGGAGCCCAGGCTTGGGAGTTTCCCTGCTCACAGTGCAAGAGCACGGTCCTGGTGACCCTCAGCAGGCAGGTTGCAGGGAGGGGACAGTTTTCACAAACCTTTTCTCTCCCCACCCCACATCATGGTCTCCGCACCCTCTTTCCCACGCTGAGATGCTCTGTGGGTGTGGGTGCCTCCCACTGCTCCCCAGGCAGTACGAGAAGCCTGCATGGACTGGGATCCAGTGGGAGCACCATGTGAGGAGCGATGCTGAGATCACACAGTGAGGTGTCCCCCAGACTTGCCTGCACAGCACTGCGTGTGACACGAGGCCAACTTGCCACAGCCCATCCCACCATGCTGACTATGTGGTTGTCACCCAGCCTCACAGAGGTGAAGGCGTTGTCTCCTTGTGGATGCTTTGGTGCCCATCATCTTGCAGCCCTGCATCCTGCCCGTGGTCAGATTCCTTGTGCCCCTTTGCAGGAAGAGAGATAAGTTATTTCTGTTATTCCCTCTCAGACACCTCAGCCAGGTGCAGGGGATCCTGTGCATTAAGCCCACCGCAGCAGGCACTGCACAAACATAAAGGCTCTTGCATTAGCTCTGGGTACAGCACACACGTCTGTGGGTACGAGCGCCCCTCCAGCAGCGCCGCGGCACGCTGGGCTCCCATATGGGGAGACTTCTGAAACCCAACGTGTTCCAAACCAGGCTCCAACTCCAAAGGGAACCTGCCGCAGCACGTGAGACAAGTGCCCATCCAGCCCTTCTCGCAGGTGATCTCCTGGCTGCGCCGCTTCTCCGACGGTGATGCTCAGAGCCCACCCTCAATGCTGGAGAGCAAACGAGACCACCACAAAGGGCCCCTTTCAGCTGAAGCGGGTTTTTTTGAGAAAATATGTCGTTTTGGGAGACCCCTCTCCTCCAGCCAGGCAATTCTGTTTGATGTTATGGACTGTCTGCCCGTATCAGTCTCAAACTGCGAGCTCCATTTTGTTTTCCCGAGCACCATTTTGTCGTTTCCCTATTCTGTGCCTTGGCCTTGCCTCGGCGTATTGAGCCAAAACACCAGGAGGTGTCAGGGGAAATTCTCGCCCTGGTGGAAAGGCTGTCAAGCCTGATTGCCCGTTCAAATGGAAGCACCTAGGAGCAAGCAGGTCACTTCTCAGCACCGAGGTCTGGAGACGCAGCCTCACGGAAGGCAGACCCTCTCGCTACAGAAAGTAGCATCGTGTAATGGTGTGTGAGCAGTGCTTGGTGCAGCCTCACAGGTACAGACCAGACAGGAGTCAAAGACCACGTGTATGAATCTGTATATGACATACATGTATACTGTATTTATACCTATACCTTTATTTTTAGATCTGCATCTGTATCCATACCCATAGCTACTAAATTCTAAACACTGGGATGACTGAGGAAGCTGAGGTAGGGACTAGCAACCAGAGGATGTGCATTTTTCCTGGGACCACCTGTCTCTTGTCATATATCTATACCTCTATTTTATATCTATATCAATATCTGTATTTATATCAATATCAGCTATAATGAGCGAGTGCTCAGATACCCTTCCCAACACTTGCACCGGTGGTCACAGCTCCTGCAGGGTTGTATTGCATCCCTAAAAACAGATGCCTGGGCACTTTGGGGTCTCACATCCAAGCATCCTAGGCTCAGGAATGGGCTCGTGGTATCTAGGGGAGCCTGTGGTTCTTCAGCTCAACCAGAGCTGCATGGTGGGGTGGTGGAACAAGTCTGGGGCTGACTCGCTGGGGGATGCACTGAGCCCCAGCCTCTGGAAGAACAGTGGGAAACCAAAGAGAGCTCTGAGCACCTTCACTAATTGTTAACCCACTGCAATCCTTCCTCTAATTACTCCACCATCTCCCTCCTAGGCAGGGGCTTTGTAGCACAGGCATTGGAAGGAAGGGTCAGTGGGAGCAGCCCTGTTCCCTTGGGCTTCAGTTCCTCTCCATCACAACTTCAAAGGCCTCCCAAGATTCACAGCAAGGCTCCCCCCCACAACAACGCCTTTTGCATTGATAATTAAACTCTTACCCGTGCAGTTTGGCACTCCTGCTCCCCACTTCCCAAAGAGCAGCAGGCTCAGCTCTGCAGCACCAAGTGTGTCTGCACACACCACACCGCCCCCACTCCACGGGGGAACAACACGGGGAGGGTTATCCACAGCAGGAACAAATCGGTATGGGAAAGGGGCAGGGAGAGGCTTCCTGAGAGGAGGGGAACAAGAGCCAGTGGCATTCATTTTCCATAAGCTCGGGCAGATCTTTGAAGGGGCAGGTGGGGCCAGGGTGGGTCAGCTATTTGTGTCCCACAGTTTAATCCAAGAGCCTGCTGAATAGCCAGCCACGACCTTTCCAACTCGTGAGGCAAAGCTGAGACACAAAGCTGAGACACAAAGCTGTCTTTTACTGGCATTGGAATATGGCAGCGGGAAAGGATGGGAAGCTTTGCTTTCAGCTTTCTGGTCCCTGGGACAATATTTATCTTTAAGGAACAAAAAATAGCCATTTATTCCCCAACACAGCAGGCCAGGCACTGAGGTTCAGAGGGAGGAGCAGCAAGCCTGGGAGGTAGGTCAGCTCCCCTCATGTGGGAGAAGAGGGGATGTTCCCCACAGATCTGGGTCGGTACAGAAGCAGTGGGTGCTGCCCTGACAGACCAGAGACTGGATACAGGTGGGATTTGCCCAGCAGCTGCCCATCCACAAGGCTGCACGTACAGAAGACACAGCGAGGATGGTGCTCATCTCAGCCCCCACCGGCCTCGGCTGCCCAGAGAAGGAGTTTAGAAAAACAAGGTAGGTAGATCTAAAAAATATCACCATCTGGCAGGAATGTGGGATTTCCACACTTCTGGAAATGGCAGAACCAGGCTGGGGGGAAAATTAAAAAAAAAAAAACAACAACCAAAACAAAACCAAACCAAAACATGCAACCAACAAATACCCCCCAAAAAAGAAGCTAAAAAGAAACATTTTCAAATTAAAGTCATGCTCCTTTTTGGTCATGCCCTAATTCCCATTTCAGGATTTCTTCTCAGACCTCCAGGATGTTGCTGTGAACTTTCTGTATTTAATTTTATATCGTTTTGTAATGCATCAGGAGCAGCAAAGCCCATAAGGACTGCCCAGAGGGTCACCCCTTTTCACTATACCCAGAGTAGGAAACACTTTGATGTAGGAAGAAAGCTTGTTTGTTCAATCAGTGCTAACAAAAAGCCACACTTCAGGTTTTAAAAATAAAGTTATCAATCTGATCCTTCCAGCCCCTGCATGATATCAGGTAAGATAATGTGCAGCGCAAGAGCATAACCTGCAGTAGGGCTGAGGTGTTGTGAAATAATGTAAAAAATGAAACAAAACAAACCACCCTGAATAAAATACTTCTAAGGCTAGAAACCTTGAAATTATAGGGCAAGTTTTTTATTTCCCAGAAAAAAAAAAAAACACACATCAAAAACCAAACAGCAAAGTGATGTTCCCTCTCAAAACTACAGGTGAGAAAATAGAGATGTAAAATGGTTGTGTTTCCTGCTCACTTTGAAATTCTTGATGCTTCTATGGTGGGACAGGCAAAGATAGCTGGGCACACGGGCTTAGGAGACCTGACACTACCCACTGCTGGGTAGGGTGTTACAGCACTGGTGCCTATCCCCAGTGCTGGTGTGTATCCCCAGTGCTGGTGCCTATCCCCAGTGCTGGTGCGTGTCCCCAGTGCTGGTGTCTATCCCCAGTGCTGGTGCGTGTCCCCAGTGCTGGTGTGTATCCCCAGTGCTGGTGTGTGTCCCCAGTGCTGGTGTGTGTCCCCAGTGCTGGTGCGTGTCCCCAGTCCTCGTGCAAATGTCCCTGGCACTGGTGGCAATCCCCCGTCCTGGTGCGTGTTCCTGCACTCACAGCTTTCAGTGTAGGCAGCGTGTGGTCAGAGCTGGGCACAAACAGCTGAGTGGAAACATTAACGGCCCCAGGCTGTCACAGGGCTCAAGGACGGCGTGTGTGGGGCCAGATATGGATCTCATAGAGTGGGGTGAGCACCTGCATCGATGTCACTAGTCCAGGAGCTTGTGCCAGTGGGGAAGGAGCTATTTCGGACTCAAGGCATGGCTGGGCTCATTGTAATTCAGGGCAGAAGCCAGAGGAGGAGGTGGGGAGGCTCTGGGGATGGGGGGTGAGAAAGGTCAGGGAGGCAAGGAACTCCATGGAAACATCCAATGTGAGCAGAGGAAGGAGCAAAACTGTGGCGAGGCTGGGAAAGGGACAGGCATTGGGGTCGCTGCAGCCCTGTATGAGGGCTCGGCACAACTGGTGTCCTCTGGTCTGAATTTGGCCATCTGGGAGTCACACTAGTCCTTTCCCCAGCCTGAGGGATGGCAAGATGACATGGCCCCATCCTTCAGCAGAGAGGAGCCCATGCCTTGCACACCCACCCCTTGACATCTCATCTGGCTAAAGACCTGCAAGAGCTGATCCATTCAACCCCCATGCCACCAACGGGTGGCTCCTGGCATCCCTGACCTGGAAGCCTGAGGAACAGGTAATGGTCCTGCATCCAAACCGGGACTTCCCACCAAGCTGCAGCCCAGGTACAGGGACAGAATAAACACCTCATGCCACCAGTAACGCAGTACTGTGGCAGCCTTTAAAAACAGTACGGATGTTTTCTAACACAAGTACATGTCATCTGCTTGCAGTCCGCAAAACCTGAGTGGTACAGACTCAAAGAAATGGGAGTCATGTCCAGAGGGGTTTGTCTAAGTGTCCTCACACCAGTTGTGTGTATGCTGTGACATGAGCCGTATCCCAGATGGTCAAAACCTGACTCCCTCTTCTCTTTTCTCACAGCGTTTGGGTATAATAAAATTGACACAAATGCATTTTCAGCTTTGGGCACTGAGGCTTCTGATCTCTGTGGCATTTTTTAGGCATTGAGGCTCATGTCAGGTAAGCTCCTAAGACCATCCCAGGTCCTTATCCCAGAGCATTTCACTCCCCACCTGTAAGCTGCATGCCCACTCTATTATCTCCCGCCTGTTTGGCATTTTGCAGATTTCTTACCCCATCCCATCCCATGCCACCCGCAGTGACTCAGGTGGACCCGGCACTGGAGATCAGTGCCCGTGTCAGACCAGGGAGTCCAGGAGCAGGACAAACCATGCAGCACCCTGAAAATGACATCCTACCCTTCCCCTGAACCCCTGTGTCCCAGCAGTCCCGGCAAAGATTTGTGTTATCCTCTCCGGAATTCTCACTAGGGAAACATGGGGTTTACAAATGTGCTCGCTCATCTGGATTATTTGGAGGGGCTTTGCATGGCAGTTTTTCAGGCTGTTGGATGCTTTTCCCCTAATTTCTGTGAGGATGTCTTTGCTCTCACACCAGTTGGCCACTCGGAACGGTGCTGAGCTGTTTGTACCTCAGTGACATTTTTAAAGCAAGATAATTTCTTTTAAAGGCTTTTGCCTTTGCTCTCTTAAAAATAGCTTTCTAAAATGGAACATTTTCACAGACAAAAATACCAATACTAACTGCGTTTGAGGGGACAGGCTGAATATCTCATACCACTGGTAATTAAATATCACAAAAGTCCTTAAAAATTGCATGGGAGGTACGTAACACAGAAGGTACTTCATCCAAGGAAGGATCTGGGGGCTTGTGGCATTGTTGATGCTGGGATGAAGCTGGTCTATCTAGCTGCAGCCAGCACTGTTGCCACACACTGATGTGGCTAAATAAACATTTTAAATATGAGAAACTGGAGACAGAGAAGAAAATACCACAGGCACAACTATGATACCAGGGCTGGAGGTAAAAAAAAACAAATCAGGGAAGAGAAACTGCAGAGCCCGATCTGCCCATGCCCACAAGGGCTGTGAGGCTCACGGGTGCGCTCAGCAGACTTTGAGACCCAAAAAATACGGGCTCTTAAATCCTGCAAGAAAAGCCTAACAAGGACAAATGGCTAGAAAATGAAGCCAAGCAAATTTTTATTAGGGAAAGAGGAGGCCAAGATTTAAAGGCTGGGACTGATGAGCCCATGGAAGAGATTGTTAAAGGCAGGGCTGGGTCTGTCTTTGCTGATGTCTTCAGATAAATGGTGAATACTTTTCTGGGTGCAATCTCTGGGCCAAACACACTTCATCAGGCTTTATTGCTGTGCCTGGATCTGATCACTTAAGGAGTTATATCCTTTATGTGGTTATTTATGACCCTGAGTGCCACACATCGTCATGGGCAGGACATGGTGAGTTTTGTTTCATTTTGAAGGAAATACAACTGCCTGATCCCACCACTCACTTTTGAACTAGCAGGGCTGAAGGGGTTAATCGCTTCCCTGTAACCAAGGAATCACTTTGAGTGTTGGCCAGACAAACAGACTGGGTTAGGAGAATGAACTATCAGAAACTGTCAGGGTATGAATAGAGTTATCATATGAATAGATGTACCCCTGGAGATAAAGGCAGCACCAAAGGCTGCCAGCAAGGCCAGCATGGATGGACAGAACACAGGACCCGAGCGGAACGAAGAGCAGAGGTGTCGGGATGTCTCCATGAAACCAACCCTTCCCCAGGTTCTGTCTGTCAGGACCCAAGCACCAACCCTGGCAGGACGTGTGGGACGAGCCGCTCTCCTTCCCTCCCTTCCTCCCTGAGCATCTTCTGGGGCTGAGGTTTGTTGCTGAGTTGTTGCCTTTCTTTTGGGTAAAATATTTTTCTAATAATTTCTCAGGAATCGAAAAAGAAATAGGGAATTTCTACCTCCCTGTAGCAACTAATTAGGTTTTCAGTTGTACTTAAATTTGACTTCATCAGATCCATTTCCACTGTGACCAAAACAAATGGGTGTCCATTTATTGTCACTCTCACAATTTCAGGAAACAAGAATTCAAGGAGAACGAAAACCCTCATAGAGCAGGTGTGTTTTGTGTGCTGTTGTGTTATTTCTCTGCAAATTTGGGGGTTTGATTTTCAGAAGTTTTATAAGCTATTAATACAAGAAGAATGGAAATGAAAATGAGACCAAAACCATATCCCTGTGAGCCTATCTAAAACTGTGCAAATATTGGCTTTATTATGAGCATTTTGGAAGAAATAAAAACTTCAACATCCCCCAGATTTTTTTTTTTTTCCAAACATAGCCCAATTCAAATCTCTGTTTTAAACGAATGCTTCTCCATCCCCCATTATCTGTATGCCAAAACTCTTGTTTCCTATTCTTATGGAGGAACACACAACCCACAGCCTTTTGAAAACGGAAAGGGCGATTTCCTCTCCCTTTCAGCGCTTTGCTTCTCCCGCAGCCCCGACTTCGGCATTGCTGCAGAGGGGTAGGAAAGTCGCATTGAATGAATGTGCAGATGCGTTTTTGCCTCTTTTTCTGTTTGAGCAGAGGGGCAATTAATGTGATTACAATGAGAGATTAGTGGAGGAGATCGCCATAAATTCTTCCTCTGGCCCCTGTTTTGGCAGCACGGCAAGCGGCTGGGTTTTCCTAAGGATCCTGGTGCTCTCCCACACCCCATCCCTGTTGAGTGGAGGAACAAAACACCTCCATCACCAACCCTGTGGTGCGAGGAGAAGACAAGCATCCCCCTGCATTCTCCCCAGTACGTGCCCTGTACATCACCCCATTCCCGTCACTGGCTCTTTGCTTCGACCAGCCCTACATGCCCCAAAATGCTGGGGCAGATGTTCCCCTTCCCTGCTGCACCATGTCCCCATTGCGGTCCCACCCAAGCTCATCCATGGCCATGGGGTCTGTGCTATGAGGGGGAGAAGATTGCCCACCTCACGGAAGGAGGGCAGAGCTGACCTGGCGGCATCACCTGGGATGGAGCAGATCCCAGCAGCAGCATTTAAGTGCCATTTTTTGGCAGAAAATACAATTTTCTTACCCCTCACCCAGATCTAAATGTAGTAATTTTTGCTTGTCTGATTTTCTTTTGATATCACAAAAATACCTCATATTTTATTATTTAACTTTAATTCCTGGTATCATATAAAATATCCAATTTGATATTTTCACCTGTGCAACTCAGTGTGCAATAGTGTAAATACTTTAATCTCTCACACTATCTTCATATTATTAAAAATAACTTTTATACCTCCCTTCTCTAAAGCAATATAACAATTTCAGACAATTCTTTTTTTCAGTGCTCCAAATAAAAATCTTCCACATTCTGCAAATTTTCACCCCTCTATATAAAAATCTGAGTTTTGGCTTTCAAAGCATTTTGCAATGGCTGCCGTGCTGAAATGGGAAATTTCCCATGGAATGGTGATTCCCTTTTCCTCCTATTTCTTGGGCACCCACCAAAGGCAAGACTGAAAGAATGAAAAAATATGATCTTAAAACTTCTTGGAAAAAATATTTCAGGAAATAGAATGGTGCTGGGCGCTCTTGGAAGAGGCAAAAAATAGGATTGAAACTGTTTTTTGGGGTTAATACATGTTTTTATACACCAATTGCCTCCCAATATGCGCACGCGAAGTGCAGCGCACCCGGCCTGAAATTTGCTTTGCGGCTGTAATTTTCTACCCTGCAGTTCTCAAACCAGCACTGAGTTTGCTGCGGAGCACAGCCAGAGATGCAGGGCACAGAGGGGCTGTGGGAGCAGACAGAGGTGACGGGCAGCGTGGCACCCTTGTGCCATGGCTACACCCTCACCCTGTGCCCGCACACACCAGGTGCTGCAGGAACGGGGTGGCCAAGCCTGGTACAACTGCAGTGCAGGACACACCAGGACCATCTCTCCACGTTTCCAGTCCCATCCTCGTGCCATGGTGCTCAATGAGTGGCACCACAGCTACCCCAGAATGGATGCCACTACCCCAGAATGGAGCCCAACCCTGCACCCTGGGACACTGAGAGCTGCCAGGAGCCTGCAGCCACGTACCCAGCCCCACTGCCTGTCTCGTGGAGCCCAGCTGGAACTGAGCTGCCCCATCCCACAGCACAGCAAAGCCCCAGCATCCACAGAGAGAGCAGCATCCTCATAGGTGGCACACGGAGCATCAAGAACTTCCTCCAGGGTCCCACACTTTTTCCTGATGCCACTCAGCACCTTCTGCCCAGTCTAACCCAGATCCAGTCTATTTGGTCTGTCCCAGAGCCCAGCCCATCTGCAGCCCTATGCATCCCCAAGGCTGTTATTGAGAATAGCTTTTTTCCAAGTCTTGCGGGAAACCCAAGTCTTTCCCAGGTGGGAGCAGGCAGACAGTAGTCCAGGCCTGGTTGTCCATGCAAACATGACAAAACCCACCCCAGCAACCAGTGATCTCCTCAGCAAAGAGCCCTGGCCTTGCTTGCCCATGCCCAAAGTCTGCCAAGTCCAGGAAGGGCTGTTTGGTTTTGTGGGGCTGCAGCACCGAGAACCCAGGGCAGCATGGGCAGCGTCCTGCAGCACCCTCTGCGCGGGGGCTCGGGTACAGGGCAGCATCCTGAACTGCTGAGCAGAGACCAAGCAAGGAGGTGTCAGGTTGCTGGAGTCCCATCCTGCACCCTCACAGCCCATCCCCAGCAATGCTTCCCCCTGCACGGTCAGGGAAGTCGAGGGGTAAAGGAGCAAGAGGAGGGCCAGGAAGCGGGCAATGGGCAGAAAATGGGGTTAGGAACAGCAAATAGCTGGAAATGAGGAATAGAAGTGAGGAAGATGCTGGTGGGTGTTGGAAGATGGCAGTAATCACAAGGACCCAGCCCAGCGCATTGCCACAAAGTGTATGAGGCACACAAGTGCCAGCCCACGGGCCTCAGCATGCCAGAGAGATGGCAGGGATGCAGGGACAGGGGAAGTGAGAGATGCCACTGTCAGCATGGGATAGAGACATCATCTCTGGGGCTCACTGCAGAGGGCTACGCTGTGGCTCTCAGGCACAGCAGAAGGGAGGAAGGATGCTGCTGCCAGTGCCAAGGACACGCTCGGGAGCGGGAACGGCAGATCTCTGGTGATGAAGATCAGCAGAGCCGGGAAGCAGCCGTGCCGCTGCTGCCAGTGCAGAGGGAGGTGGGCGAGCGGGTGCATGGCAGGAGCAGGAGCAGCACTGCCAAAGCTGAGGGGGGCCCAAGATACCAGAGTAGGGACGTGGAAAAGGCCAGAGATGAGGGCAGCCGGCAGCAGGATGGAGCAGCTGGGTGGAGGGAGAAGGCCTGATGTGGCTGACACCAAGATGTCGGGAGAGGATCCCTGGCTGCATTCCTGCTTTCCACTTCAGAAGTTTCCAGTGTTTTCTCTCACGAGAAGTTTCCCACCTGAGTGCCCTTTCCAGCTCCCCGCATTCTCTGCACACCTTCCTGTGCCCACCCGCTCGCTCCATCACAGCCCATGCTGCTCAGCCAACGTGCACGGCCCCGTGCTGCTGCCAGCCCCGGTGACGGGGATGGCCACGGCCGAGCAGGTGCCGGTGTCCCTGTCCCCTCTGCAGCCACCTCCGCGTGCTGCAGAACCCTGGCAGGAGAGGGAGGCAGAGCTGCCGGCATTGCTGCAGAATCAGGTCCTTCCGTCCAGCTCCAAAGTTTTGCCTCTGGTGCAAAAGCTCCAGGATCAGCAAACTCAGGCAGGCAGGAACCCGGAGCTGCGCTCCCCTGGGAGGGTGGAGAAGCCAAGCCCGGCAGAGCTAAGCCCATGCGGACACATCCAAACAGCCGCAGCGATGCCACGGGTCCCCCAAGACTGCCCCGACGCTCCAGGGCCACCCCGGCTCCTACCTTCGCTAGTGGTGGCAGAGAGGCAGGCAGCCAACGCGATGACGATGGAGAGTGAGAATGTCAGATCCCCCTTTGCCCATGCCATGGTCCGGCGGGGCCACCAGGCTCGGGACGGGGCCAGCTCTGTCGTCCCAGCACCTCTCCGAGCGAGCTACCTCTGTGCAGAGCTACGGCACTCCCGGGCTAAGGCGAAGGCACTTTGCGCACATTGCTCGCAGCCACACGGGCGAGCGAGCAGGGAGGGAGCAGCCTGCCCGTCAGCGCTCGCAAGCCAATGGGCTGGGTGGGCTCTGCGGCGAGCCCCCCTCCCCGCGCCACACGCACGCTGTGCCCGGACCCGCACCCGGCTCGGGCTCCCACTCCCCACTCGCACTCGTCCTCCCACGCTCTCGGTGCTCCAGCAGTGCTCGCTGCTTTTCGTGCCGCCCATCCCTCTTTGCTGTTCTCGGCCGGCTGCGGCGAGAGACGAACTTGCAGCGCTGCGGGGAGCTCTGCACTCGGTCGGGGTGAGGTATGAAGGGGACGGGGTTACCCGTCCGTCCCAGTGTACATGGAGAGGAAAACCCCTTGTACGTGCATGTCGGGGGAAGACAGGCAGAACGCCCCCTCCCCAAAGCTTTCCACGGCACATCGTTCCAGGATACTCTCTGCTCGCCCTTGACTTGGGGCAGTAGGAGAAGGGGACAGCAGGAACAGGACAGACAACACCCTGTTTACAGCCACGCTGGCCACCTGAGAGAGGACCAGCCCTTTCCAAAGCAGTTTGAGAGGATGAAGCAGTTGTGCCAGGGCGGGAGGGAGGTGGGAAGGCCAGGATGCCCTGTGACAGGGGACTGGGCTTCCTGGGGAGCACAGAGCATCCTTCCCATAGCCTCTGCATCCCTCCTGCTTGAAGCCGCCAGAATTGCTGAGCCAGGTGAGTACCTTGCTCAGCATTAAACACTCGACATCTGTCAACAGACCCCCTACAGTGGCCACGACTGCTTCCCCATCTAAATGCTGAACAGTCTCTGATACCTGCCTGTGGTAACCACAGATGCTGACTCCCACCAATGCCACGTGCAGGGGTTATTTGCTCCTTCCTCTCTGTGCTCATGGCCAGGGGACTGACGTGCGATTGCAGCTCTCCCCTGTCCCGGGAACTCACCTCAAGGCACAGGGGGCAGGATAGGCATCTTTTTCTGTTGTTTCTCTGTCAGGCCATCCCTCAGATAAAGCCCACCTCAGGCTTGTTTAGTGGGGTCAAGGGAGGGAGAGGGTGTTGCACACCCTCCATTCCACCCTGTCTTCCAGTGTGTTCCCTGAAGATGCTACACCCTATGCCAGGACACCCCATGGCACTACCAGCATCTTCATCCTGAGCTGAGAGGGGCTCCCTGGCCAGCTCACAGCATGGGGTGGCAACAATTCCTCATTCAAAACAGATGAGCATTGTGCCTGCAGGGACTTGTCTGCACCACTCATCACCAGGACCTGGGAATGGCACAGGGCCTCAGGTCCCTTTGGGTTTTCACTCTGACTGCCTGGGAAGCTGTCTGTCCGGAGACAGTGCTGGAGAGATCCTGTCATCAGCAGGATCACGGGATGGGCTTGCAGAGCAGCATAGGCAGGAACACAGCTGTGGCTCAGGAGGGTGCCAGACCTTCCTAAGGCAGCTGGCACAATCTGAGCAGTGCTGTCGGGCCAGGGCTACAGCTACACTGTGGTCTTTGCAGTGGACCCTGGATCAGAGGGGTTAGGGCTGATGGTCTCCCAAATCACACCAAGCCACCAGGAAGCCCCAGATGACTTCCCAGTAGTTGCATCCCTGCAGTTGGTGGGAGAGCAGATTTTCTACCAGCTATCACATTGCTACTCTGACCTGGACATCTCCTTGTGCTGAAAGGGCTTGTCACAACTCAGTGCTGGATCCTTCAGCTCTCTGTTCCCAGTGCAGAGCCAGGCAAGCCAGAGGGACACTGCCACCATCTCTTGTGAGATGCCACCTGCAGAGCTGCCTCCAGCTCTGGGGCACCAACGTCAGAAGGATGTGGATCTGTTGGAGTGAGTCCAGAGGAGGCCACGACGATGCTCCAAGTGCTGGAGCCTCTCTGCTATGGACACAGGCTGAGAGAGTTGGAGGTGCTCAGCCTGGAGAAGAGAAGGCTCCAGGGAGACTTGAGCCCCTTCCAGGGCCTAAAGAGGCTTCAAAAGAGCTGAAGAGGATTTTAGAAAAGGACCTGGAGCGACAGGATGGGGGGAAATGGCTTCCCACTGCCAGAGGGCAGGGTTAGATGGAGTACTGGAAAGAAATTCTTCCCTGTGAGGGTGGGGATGCCCTGACACGTTGACCAGAGAAGCTGTGGCTGCCTCATCCCTGGAAGTGTCCAAGGCCAGATAGGACAGGGCTTGGAATAACCTGGTCTGTTGAATGGGGGGTTGAAATGAGATGGTCTTTAAAGGTCCCTTTCAGCACAAACAATTCTATGATTCTGTGATCTCAGTCCAAAGCTCTGGAGACAAAGCTCTGGGGAGGCAGAAGACAGCTTTGGCCTTGCAGCACTCCCAGTGCCATGCTCCAAAGGAAGGGATTAACCCTGCAGACCTTCAGCACATCCTAGCTGTCCACATGGGCTCTCCAATCCCCTGATGCCATCCCAGCTTCATGTGTCACAGGAGTTTGGGTCCTCCTGTCTTGCAGAGGTGCCAAGAGCTACCAGATAATGTACCTCCCCACAGTTTTTGGTTTTGCCATGACCCAGGATCCCACAGAAGCTGTGCTGGTTGGGCACTGTTACAGACTGTAAAGCAGCTTTGCAGGAGCCAAGACAGTGACTCCACAACAGCTTGCCCCAAATCCATCCCAGGGAATGGAAGGCCTTTCAGAGATGCTATCAGCTCTGGGAAGAGAGGACGATGTATAAAGGGGTGCCTGCATACAGTGGTGGGTGCAGAGGGGTACTTGGGGTGCTGTGAACTCTGTACCATAATGCAGTGCACGCACACTGGGAACAGAAGGGTTGTGGGGTTAGGGGCAGACATCCTGGTTTCCTTGGACACTTGGTTTTGTGGTCAAGATGTGCCTCGTGCACAGTCAATGTGTGTGCATGGGGGCTGGTCATTGTTTGGGCTATTGGAGCAGGAACAGCATCAAACACTTGAGAAAGAGCCTGGGATACTCCTGCCTGGGAATGCAGACCCCTTCCATACGAGGATGCATGTGCAGTCATGGGCACAGTCACAAGGCATCCCAAGAACCCCAAACAGGCCAGGAAACAGAAGCATGGAGGGCATCATGCCAAGATCCCTGGCCCCTCTTCCCACCTGCAATCCTGCCAAGGCTCCCAGTTATGTCTCCCTGGCCAGAGCTGGACAGGGCCCACCGTGTGCTGCCGGCTGCTCCCCCTACCCTGCTGAGTGCTGCTGCCCCTGCTCCTTGGTGAGTCTCTCACCATGTCCCTCAGCTGTGGTCCCACACCAGGCTGTCACAAAGATGGGAAGGATATTTATAGATGCTGCAGAGAGAGGAGAGCACAGCTCAGACAGGGAGGATCAGCAAAGCAGGGGAGCCAAGCCTGGCTGTACCCCCTTTTAGCCCCACCCATGTCACTGTGCATTTAGCAGGGAGAGTACAGCCTTCTTACTAACTCAGCAGCTCAGACCTGAGGGGTTTTTGCACTTTACACCCAGGGATTGCCCATTACAGCTCTGCAAAAGCAAATCTGTGCCTGGGTTGGGGAGGGAAGTCCTGCCTCTGTTGTCCTGGCACTTCTCCAGCACTTTCAGGCATTTCTGTTTTCCTGTAGCATTTGCAGGGTCACGTCCCTCAGGGCCAAGACTGGTGGAGGCAGCAATCAGGAGAGTGGCACCTTCTCCACACCCATGCCTGCAGAGCAGTGATGCTCAGGGCAGGGAGCAGAGCCATGCTGGACATCTCTAACCCCTGACACTAGATCATCTGTCAGTCCCCTGCAGTGCATCCCCTTCCCAAGAGGAGGAGAGCTGATGAACATGGGTGCCCTCTCCCAAGCCTGGGGTGCATCCCTGTCCCACTCATTAGGCTGTGGGAGGAGGACGAGGATGAGCTGAGTATGACCCTGAGCAGAGGTCCAGGATCCTCCTGGCAAAGTGCTGACCACTGTTGGGTGAGGGGACAGAACTCCTGGGGGACTTTCCCCACCCAAATGGCCATGAGCAATGCTTCATCCATGTCTTTACCAGGCAACATCCCTGAAGCCAAGGACTTTAAACACTGGGATTTAAAAAGTTGGGCTCCTATTGTCTTACCCCCACAACCCTGAGCCCTCCACCCTGACTCTATGGCAAGGCCCCAGAGGTCCCGGGATAGGAGGAGTGTGTGGGACTCATGCAAGTGGGACACTCCCCCACTGCACTTCCACATCGCTGTGGCAACACCCCAGCAAAACTTGCATTTGGTGTCCCAGCCTGAGCTGTCAGCAATAATTCCCAGAGAACTAAAGTGAGCCACAAGTACTCATGCTTGTGGACAGCCCTTTAAACTGGCATCTGCTACATAAACATGCTGACAAGTTATTCACATCCATATAACAATTCTCCTGGAGCAATCAGAGTGCCTCATCACTTCAATTCCTTGTACTGTGTCAGGGCTGGGACAGATTGCTCAGCTGCAAGGTTGAGGATAAAAGGAACCATATCTCACCTCCTTCCTGCCTCATGCACAGCCTGACAGGTTCTTTTCTCTCTCCAGTGCCCGGGGTTGTTCTTTTCCTATTGTATCAGGACCCTTTTCCAGCAAGGTGCCTGCCCTGAGGAGCAGGTGGTGTGGTTCCTTCTCTGCTTGCCCAGCACTTGCTGGGGCTCAACAATATTCCCATCACTCCCTGACCTCCTACTCAGGGGAGCAGTCATCAAGACAGGGTCTTGATCTGACACAGCTGAAGATCTCTAGTTCTTCAGCATGGCCAGGTGGAGGGTGCTGTTCCTTTCCCCCTTATCACAGGCAGGTGCCTGGTTGCTTCCATTCATGCCAGGGAAAGGGACAGCCTTTGGTATCAATCATGATGAGGGATGACTGTGGGAACCACTGGCCAGCTGAGCAATCAGAACCTGATCAATTCAGGTCAAGGCTGGGGAGGCCTGGCATGCCTCTCCTTCTTGTCATTATCAGAAATGCTGTGTATTAATATCCTTTATACTAAAAGAAAAAAAAAAAACTTATCATAATTTTTCCTCATTGAAGGAAACAGTTTGGAATTGAAATTGAGACAAATACAAGTCAGGAGCACCAGCTGCAGAAGGGGAGAGTTTAAGAAAGGCCTTTTGGTAATATCCATCGTTCCCTTATCAGTGAGGATATTAAACGTATTGAAATGCTAAGCAGCTCTTTAAAGGCTGTCTCTGATTTTCATTAAACAAGCAGGGGATGAGCAGGAGGGAAGGGGATGCAACACTGTTCTCTGTCTAAGAGATTCTGATTGCTGGATATTAACGGCATTAATGTCCTTTTATCCAAGAGTGCCAGGGTTGCCCTTGTCTTCTTGCCTATTTTCTCTCTTTCTGAAGTGGAACTAAGTCTCTGCTGCCTAAGGTGGGCACACAGTCACTGTGGGGCTGTTAGGGATCAGGGCTGTACAGAGATGCAAAGCAAGAGTCTCCTAGGGACCATGAGTTTTGTATCAGCAACTTCTAGTCCCAGTATGTCCCTGCTGACCAAAAGAAGATGTAAGATCATGCCTTGGTGTCTGGTCCTGAGAGGAGATGGGGATGAGCAGTCAGAAGTTTAGCCTGAGTGAAATCACCACAACAGCCACAGGCCCAAGCTGGAAGTATCACCTGAGGGATGGTGAGGGATAGGCTATACTGCTGAAAGGTATATGGCAATAAGTTCTGGTGGTGCCCAGGCATCTCCAAGCATGGAGAAAAATGCTTCTGTGCTCTGCCTGAAGGGAGTTGAGGGAATACATCTGATCCACCTCTGCTGCGGACACACAGGGACAAGCAATGATGCTTTGCTGGCTGAAGAAGCAGAGATGCAACACAGTCAAGTCCAACCAGCTCAAAGACACATCAAGAAACAAAAACCATGAATTAGATGCCAAAAAGGCACAAGAGCCACAAATATACCTCACCACTCTTAATATCTCCCCTTTGCCTTCCAGTTTCTAACCCTGGCATATGCATGGCTCTGCTGGGTATGGTCACAGAGGCCAAAGCCTCTGCTGCTGTAACCTCAGGCCTCCGGGAGCTGAGGGTTGAAGGCACTCAAGAATAACATGCTGCCTGTTGTGTTTGTGAGAGACAGCAGCCATGGAGGAAGGCAGGTGACCCTCATCAAATGTATATGCATTTGGAAAAGAAAGAGATACAGGGATAGCCCCAGAGCTCTCTAGGGAAGGGCTGGTACAAACAAACAGAAATTAGTTGGAGCTAATAAAGCAGGGGCTGTCACAAGCCCAGACAGCACAATGTGTATTTAACCCCAGTCTCCAGAGCCCAGTAGCTCCAATATTGCCAAAGGGAAAGGCTTTGTGGGCTTAGCAGACGGTTTGAAAGGCTCAGTCTTTGGGAAAACACAGAGTCCTTGCAGGACAGCTGAGTCTGCAGCCCAGATCAGTACCCCTCACACGTGGGACCCCAGCATCTCCCTAGTCTGGGACATCACTGATGGCTGCACTTGTGCTTCTTTCCTCCCAATTTATTCCACACTTTTTTCTTCACTCCCCTCTGTCCTTGCTCTCTCCTTTCTTGTGCATGGTTTGTTCTGTCCTGTCTCTGGGGATTTATCCCACATGGACAGATGAACAGCTTTGTGACTGCCAGATGGCTGTGGCACCTTCATCCCCATCCCCTGCCACCCACCACTGCCTCCTCTGTTCACATAGCTGGTCACCCCTTTCATAGAATCCCAGAATGGTTTGGGTTGGGAGAGGCCTTAAAGCTCATCTTGTTCCACCCCACTGCCATGGGCAAGGACACCTTCCACCAGACCAGGTTGCTCAAAGGTTGCTTTGTTCCCTGATAGATACCAGCTCAACTTCCCTCTGCCTGCACCATCAGGCGTCTCCAGCAGCAACAAGTGCCAGCCAAGGCACCCAAAAATCCTGCCAGTTGTGCTATAGGATACAAATCCTCCACAGAATCAGATGGGACATGTTGGTGGTTATTTCTTCTTGTAGTTTCTGCACCAAAATACTTAAGTCTGTTTCTGGACACTGTCATGAGATGGAAAGGAAAGTAGGACAACCCACCCCAGCCACCTCCAGAGTCTTGTAGCTTGCCTTGGAAGTATATTACAGCAAGAGTTAACACCCTGCCACTCCAACCTGAAGATCTCAGCTTGACCCCAAACTGTTGGTGCTAAGAGCTTAGACACAAGGTGGGCAGAAGACACCTCCAACCCCATCTCAGACGTGTTGCACAGCCAACAGAACGCTCTGATGCTGCTGAAACTGTTGGCTTTGCTACAAGCACATTGCTTCTGCTGGAAGTGGAAATCTCAAAAAGACTTAATTACAGAGCTGGGCAGACCCAGGCATAATCCTTTTGAAAACTGACAATGAGACACTGTCCAAAATTAATTTTGATGTTATAGAAATAACCAAACAAAGCTGCATTTAAAATGGGTGAGTGATGAAGGAGCAATAGTGAAACAAATGGGAACACCCACAATCACTTCAGAGCCCAGAGAGGGTTTTCCTGTGCAGAGGGAGGCACTGGTCAGGCAGGAGCTGCCAGCAGATCAGCTCCCTGCAAGTGGTACCTGGGTCCTGCTTACCTGGGCTATGCTTTCCCAGAGCACAGCCTTTGTCATCTGCCACTTTAGGGAATTAGGGATCAGACCACCAGCATGCAAAGGTGAGGCTGGCACTGGCAAAGGACAGTCCCAAGTCACAATCTTCCCCTCCAGTTTCAGTTACACATCCTGGAACTCCCAGCTACAGCTTCAAGTTTAATATTTGCTCTCTCTGACGACAAAATTCGGCTGTAGCAGGACCTGTGCCACCAGCTGGGCCCATCTATTATCCAGCATAGGCCTCTGTGTGCTCAGTGTGGAGCCTGCCTCCTGCCCAGGAGTGTTCCTTCATGTGGGATGTTGAATGCTGGAATATTTAGGAAGAACTGAAACTACACACCCAGGCATGACTATTACAGAAAGTTATAAATAACCTGGTGATCTTGGGTAGCCTTGCAGATTTGCAGCTTGATTTTTTCAAACATTCACCCCTCCACCTTATTTCATTGAGATTTAACTCCCTGTGGGATGTGAGGGGTCAGTGAAAAGCCCTTTATCTGTTCAAGGGTCATCAGAAGAAGAACAAACAAATTGAAATTTTGTAAGGAGAATGCATTCAATTAATACCATTGCAGGAAATAATTAACAGATTCACTTGGAAATTGTCTCAAATATAATCCATATTTCAACAGAAGGAGGCAAAGGGTCAGGGAGGACACAGTATGAATTTCACATGGAGAGGACTAGGGTCTGGCAATTAGAAGTAGACAAAGCCCAGCCTTTGGCCAGGAGCTGAGGCATCGCTGCAGGAAGGACCATGCATGACCAGGCTGTCACCACAGCCATAGGCAGAGGAGAAACCACATCACTCTCCCAGAACCTCCTTTGCTTGTGGTCAGCAGGAGGCTGTTGGCTGCTCCTGAAGGCCAGTGCAAGCAGTTGCAGCTGCACAGAGGAACAAGAAGCTGTTTAACACAGTCCCGGTGCTTTGGAGAAGCCAAGGTTGGCAGCACACAGATTGCCATCAGCTCTGGCTGCCAACCCACAGCCTCTTCACTGCTAAATCAGCTGTGATGTTGCTGGGTCATATCACAGCTCCAGCTTTGCCCCTGGATAGTCTTCAAGGGTTTGACCAAACTTGTGTTGTGTTGCTACCTGCTCAGCTGAAGACAGTGGGATCAGCAGCCAGGTCAGGAGCAAGGAGTCACGTTCTGGCATCACTTTTCCCCAGCTTGAGATTTCCCTAAGCAGCATCATGGGGGAATCTTATTTCTTCTCTGGTTTGAGGAATTTGTGCTAAATTGAAGTCAAGTGGCTTCAGATGGGAGTGCCATCAAACCCCAGATACTGCAGGGCATGAGACATGTGCCCAGGAATAGGCATAGACACTCCACAGTCATCTTGCTCTTGTTCTGACTGACAGCAAGCTGCCTCTAATTTTTAAATATATACAGGTTTTCCCATTCTGTCTCTGGAAACAGTCTCTCCATAAGGCAAAATAAACAGAGCCCCAAGCAGAGCTGATTTAATCACTCCATCTTCCCTATAGCTTCTCTCCAGTAACCCCATCTCGAGAACACTGCAGCAAACCTCCTCACCTACTGCCAGCAACCCCTGCATAGGCCCTGTTGTGCTGTGTGAGGTCCCACAGGGCACCAAACACTGGCATGAGCCCACCCAAGGCTTTGGTCTGCCTGCAAGGCAAGACTCCGTTTCCTACTTGTGCATTTCAGCCCACCAAGGCACCATCCCAAGGTCTGTATCTCCTTTCCGATCTCTCTTTGGAAATACTTCTCAACAGGATTGTATTTCTCCCTCATAACAGTGTGCCAGGGGCCTCGAGGTGCCCTAATTTAGGCAATAATTTCCCTTTGAAGATGGTTCTGCTGTCAGTTGCCCTTCTGACTGTGTCATGCCCTGAGGGTCTCTCATCCCAACCTAGCCACTGAGAGCTATGCAGTCGACTCTATGCCCCTTGTTCCTCTCATCAGGTTGTGCAGGAGGACATTCCCTAGCATGTGTCACTCCTTTCATCCTCCAGTTACAGCACTCGGGTGCTGATGTTAGCAGAAGTAGGTTCTTATCTGGTCAGTGGCACACTCAGATGATGTTCACACAGAGCAGAGACCAGTCTCTTCACCACTCTCAGAGGTGGCTCCTTTTGTAGAGGTACTTTCTGGTTTGCTCTCAATTACCTGTATTCAAAGTAAAGCAAGTTGCCTTGACCTGGAGATTTAGTCTTTGCCTTCTGCAGCAGTCCTTTCCTTTACTGCTTTGAAGAACTCATCTGAGCTAATAGCATGGTCACTTTCTTCTTTATCCTGCCCATACATCTGCTGGTGCTTGCAGGCTCCTGCATTTGCTGCCTCTCCCAGTCATGGGCCCTTTTCTTTTGGGGCTTATCACAGCCTGTGCAGCATCCAGGTGCTGTGCTGGCTTCATCCCTGCTCTCAGATGTGCTCTCATCTCTGCCACGGATCACTCTGGTGGTGTCAAGTGTTTTCAACCATGTCTCTGAAGGCTCCGTGCTGCTCACCCTTCAAAGGTGTCTCTCTGGACAGGGTGACTTCTGCTGCCTGGCAGATTCTAATTGCTCTTCCCAGCATTAACTCGGCAACCAGACCTTGCTCACTGCCTCTGCAGCCCTCTAAGTTGCCAGTTCTCCAGCCACGCATCAGTCACCAGCTTTTCTGAGATTTCTCTTTCTTTCAGTCTTCTCTGATAAAACCGTGTCTTTTTTATGTTCCGTTTTTTCCCATGGTGTTCCCACATGCCTCGGGTTTCTCTGCAACTCTCTAATAATTAGTTTCCTCAGCCTCAGTCAGCTGAAAGCTACCAGAGAAATCAAATGCTTCAGAAGCAGTCAGTGTCAAAAATAAGGCCTTGACATCTGCCTTTTTACTGCAACCTACCACTTCCAGTGGCTATGAGAAACCTGCTTGAAGCTCCGGCCCTATGCCAGGGAGGTCCAGCTCTGAGGGAGCTCCAGCATCCTCCCAGGGACCAGGCTGCACCCCAGCAGCTGGAGGAGCACATCAAGAGGACAAATGCACCTGGTTATATGGCAGCACAAGTGACCAGCAAACTCACATGTGGTATGGGGCAGAAATGCCACATCTCCGTCTTCCCAAGAGGGTTCAACTTTTGCCTCTCCAGACTGGGCTCCAGCCTTTGGCAGATGTTTCTCCCAGGTGCATGGCCGAGCACCCCTTGGGCAGTGTTTGCACATCCTGAAGTGAGCCCTGAACACACAGCCTCGTGCAGCAGTTCACCCTCCTGTGAGGCTTGGAGAGACAGATTTTGTCCCAATAAGGTCCCTGACAGATCAGGTCCAAAGACCACGTTCAGAGGATCTCTCCAGAGTTGGGGTCATACTTGAGGCATGTCCCAGCCTTAGAGAGAGTAGAAATTTTGGCTTGTCAACTTTTCCCAAGCTCCAGAAGATTCCAGCCTGTCTTGGCCTCATACAATGTGCCTTGGACTAGGCAGGTGGGTTGCACTGATCATGCTGGTTTTGTGGTGCCAAAATCCCACTAAAGATGTTGAATACAGAGCTGAGGCATAGCAGAGTGAAGTGTACTTGGCTCTAACCAGCAAAGTAAAAATTGTATGTCCCTGCTTGTCTTGGAAGCTCAGTCTTGCACAGCAGATCATCCATAACATGAACAAAGTTGATGATTTCTAGAACCATATTTTTCCTCTACTCAGAAGAAAATACTGCTGCTTACAAAGTTATTAAATAAAATTACTGAATAAAGTGTACTGAAGAGCAGGGAAGGGGACAGAGAGGACAGAACTGCCTTTGCACAGCAGATGGAGACCTTGGTCCTGTTCTCTCCTTTGCTGACAGGTTTACACCCCAAGTCTTGCCTTGCCTTAAAGTGCAGGGAGCAGATGTCTTGGCCAGGGTACCACTTCTCAAGTTCTTCCATATACACATTACATGGAATGCCCTTGTCCTGCCCCATAGGGTTGGAAAATCATCTTTCCAAAGACACGTCTGTCCCAAAGACACTGTGAGTGCTTCACGTGCAGCAGAAGAGAGGAGATGAGGACAGCCTACACCCGGGAGTGGCAGATGTCTTAAAGACTGGACTCCAGCCTGGCTCCAGGGTCTCCCACAAAGGGGACATGTTGGAGGATGTAAACCTAAACCAGCAGGAACATTTGTCCTATCTAAAACATTTGGTGAATATGGGTAAGACATACACATCACCAAGGAAAAGGCTCAGAAATCAATGGGTGAAGTTAAGGACTGGGCCAGGGACTGTGTGCATGGCCCCGATGAATCCGTTGTCCCCATCTCCTTCCCTGCAGCACAGCTGATGCCCACCTGGGGCAGTGGAAAGGCACTGCAGCAAGTGTCACTGTGCATGAGAACAGCAACAGAGAGCAAACAGCTTTAAACTGGATTCAGAATTGTGATTTGGAATCAGAATTAATGTCCCTGTAGCTCTGGGATTATCTTCAATCTGTCCCACTTCAGCACAAAGCTGTTGACTTTACCACAAAGGCATTCCCTGCTCCAAGAGGTGGAGGGGAGCAAGGA
Organism: Formicarius rufipectus; assembly: GCA_013399695.1. Taxonomy (NCBI): domain Eukaryota; kingdom Metazoa; phylum Chordata; class Aves; order Passeriformes; family Formicariidae; genus Formicarius; species Formicarius rufipectus. The sequence goes on from VXAU01002542.1 coordinate 393,230, forward strand.
CAGGGGCTGCTGGGGCTCTTTGGAGACCCCCCTTCAGATTTCTGAGCCCCTGGGAAAGCAGAGCAGCACCCCCACAGCTCAAAGTGTTTTCAGAACCCCGAGGTCCCTGATGAGCAGGAAGGTGATGTTGGGAGGGGAAAGCAGCACACGAGCTGCTGCAGGCTGGCCTTGATGAAGGTTTGCTCGGAGTTGTGCTGTGGGTGCTGAGCTCAGTTCGCAGCATCCCTATGGACTCGCAAGGTGGGAGAGGGGGCAGGCAGACAAATGTTTGAAGCTCTGCAGTGAGATGCTGTGGACCCCCTTCCCCTGAAACGAGCTGTCAGACCTTCCCTGAACAGCCTTGTCAAAGCAGCAGGCTCCGGTGCAAGCCGGGGCGGCGAAGCCCCCAGGGAAGGGCTGATGGACAGGCACTGGTGGGGATGCAGGGGCAGAGCTCCCGAAGTCAGGGCCAGGGACTGCAAGCCTGCCCTTGCTGGCCCCAGGCCTGTGGAACAACAGCCCAGGGCTGTCAGCAGCACATCAAGCTGCAGTGTGGTGTGGGGCTGAGGCTGGCAGTCACGTCTGGACATTCCTGCATTCAGTGAAAACCAAGTTCCTCTGGTCCTGCCAAGGGGATGAGGTGCCTGCACAGGGGTGTCCTGGCACCAGAGATACTCCGAGACCTATGCATGGTGTGATGCCACCTGCACGTGCTTGTCCTCTCCTTGTCCTTTGCCTCCTTACACACAGATGCTGAAGGTCCACACATGAGTAGGAGTTATCTTCTGTGCTCTTTGCTGCTCCAGTAAGTAGTGAAAAAGTCAAACTGAGTTTAAATTGAGAGAGAGAAGGCTTAGATTAGGATAATGGGAATAAATTCTTCCCTGTGAGAGTGGTGGGACCCTGGCATGGTTTGCCCAGAGAAGCTGTGGCTGCCCCACCCCCAGAAGTGTTCAAGGCCAGGTGGGACTGGGCTTGGAGTAACCTGGGCTGGTGGAAGGTGTCCCTTGCCCATGGCTGGGGGTGGAATGAGATGCTCTTTAAGATCCCTTCCAAACCAAACCATTCTGGGATTCTATGATGATTACAAGTGATAATTTAGTCATTACTGCTTAATCCACTTATTCTTTCTTAGGCTGTTCCTCATGAGCTGGAAGACAGGGCCAGGGAGAAGAATGATGCTCTCCTAATAAAAGGGGTAATAATCAGCGATCTACACCACAGAGACGCACATGAGTCTGTGGGGCTGGATGGGTCCACGCAAGGGTCCTGAGGGAGCTGGCAGACGCGCTCACTGAGCCACTCTCCCATTTATCAGTAGTCCTGGCTCACTGGGGAAGTCCCAGTTGTCACTAGTGGTGTTCCCCAGGACTCCGTAGGGGCTCCAGTTCTGTCTAATATCTTTATCGATGATTTGGATGAGAGGCTCCAGTGCACCTTCCGTAAATTTACAGACAACACCAAACTGGGCAAGAGTGTGGATGTGTCAGAGGGCAAGAGGGCCATGCAGGGTGATCATGACAGGCTGGATCAGTGGGTCAAGGCCAATTGTGTGAGGTTCAACAAGGCAAAGTGTCAGCTAGCTCCTGCATTGGATCACACCAACCCCATAAAGTGTTGCAGGCATAAGGAAGAGTGTCTGGAAAGATGCTGAGTGGAGAAGGACCTGGGGGTGCTGAGGGTGCTGGTTGACAGTGCCTAAACGTGAGCCCGAGTGTGCCCAGGTGGGTAGGAAGGCCAATGGTTCCTGGCTTGTACCAGCCATAGTGTGGCCACAGGACCAGGCAGTGCCCATCCTCCTGTGCTGGGCACTGGTGGATGCATCTTGAATCCCGGCATCAGTTTTGGGGTCCTCACAATGAGAAAGACATTGAGGGGCTGGAGCGTGTCCAGAGAAGAGAATGGAGCTGGAGAAGGGTCTGGAGCACCAGGAGTGGCTGAAGGAGCTGAAGAAAACCTGGAGAAAAGGAGGCTCAGAGGGCACCTTCTTGCTCTCTGCAACTCCCTGACAAGAAAGTGGAGCTGGGGGCAGTCAGGCTCTGCACCCAGGGACAGGACGAGAAGAAATGGTCTTACGTTGTGCCAGGAGAGGTTTAGGTTGGCTATCAGGAACAATTTCTTCCAAGAAAATGTGGTCAAGCATTGGAACAGGCCACCCAAGGCAGTGGTGGAATTGCCATCCATGGAATTGTTCAAAAACTGTTGCTATGGCACTTGGGAACATGATTTAATTGTGAACATGGTGATGCTAGATCGATGTCTGGACTCAATGATCTTAGAGGTCTTTTCCAATCTAGACAATTATATAATGCTAAGTAGAAAACAAGGACCCAGCTGCCTCTCCCAAGTGGTCTCTCTTTTCCATCAACAATGACCACTGCGAAGCACGATAGGGGTTCAGGTCCAGTGTCCTCCTGCAGGCCAGAGATAGAGGGCTGATGAGCCAGGGAGGGGTGAGGGAGTGTGGCTGACTCAGGGTAAGGCTGTGCACTGCATCAGAAGGGTGCACAGGAGGTACTGCATTTCGTTGCAGAGAGATCATAGAATCCCAGAATGGTTTGGGCTCATCTCATTCCACCGCCTTCCCTGCCATGGCAGAGACACCTTCCACCAGCCCAGGTTGCTCCAAACCCAGTCCAGCCTGGCCTTGGACACTTCCAGGAATCCAGGGACAGCCACAACTTCTCTGGGCACCTTGTGCCGGGCCCCCCCCACCATCACAGGGAATAATTTCTTCCTAACACCTCATCTAAATCTCTCCTCATTTAGTTTAAAAACTTCCCCCTTGTCCTGTCTCTGTCTGCCTGTGCAAAAAGTCGCTCTTCCTCCTCCTTTTTTTTTTTTTTTTGTAAGCCCAGTTTATCAAAGTTGCTGCTGCTTTGGGATTTGAAAACAGGGGAAGCTGAGGCAGACCCGTCCCATGAGCAACATGTTCAGTGGCTGGCAAAAAGAAGGTTCTAAGCACCTGTGTCAGAGCAGAAAGTCTGGTACTGATGCAGCTGGCTGCTGCAACCAGAGCAGAGCCCAGCATCCCATCCAAGCACAGAACCAGATTCAGAATTAGAATGGAATATAATATGATGGAATGAATAGAATAGAATAGAATAGAATAGAATAGAATAGAATAGAATAGAATAGAATAGAATAGAATAGAATGACCTGAGGTAGAAGGGATTCACAAGGATCATCAAAGTCTCCTGGCCTTGCACCGACAGCCCTACCTCCCTCTTCAAGAACAAGGAACTGTCCCACAGAGGTCATGCCCGGGGTCAATGCCAAGATTCCCTTCTCCTCCTGACCCCTTGTCTGTCTGCCTGCAGGATGGCACTGCAGGGAGAAAAGGAGGAGGGATGTCTGGATGCAGTGGAGCGTCACGGGCAGGGCTGAGGGCAGGGCTGAGGGCAGCTGCCTGTGCCTGTGCCCACAGCTTCGTAAGAGGCCACTGCAGTGGAGCCCAGCCTGCAGCAAACTGCACACAGCTGCTCTGCACTGCCAGGCCTCCCACTGGGCACCAGTCTTCATCTCTTTGAAATCCACATTAAAATACATGAGCCACACTCTCTGGCCAGGGCTCCCAGCACTGGATAATTGCTTCTTAAGTGCTTTCTAAATGCAAACTGCACGTCATTCTTACCACCACTGCCACCTCCCCTGCACACAGCCTTTGAACTTCTGCACGTCATGACAATATTGCAATTACCCTGTCAGTGTCGGGAAGTGGAGGGGCTCCTGGAAGAGAAGTACAGGGATGCACTGGACCCTGGAATCCTCCCCTCCCTATCGATAATGATAAGGGGCTGGCAAGAGTCCTGCACACTGGCTAAGTCCCAGCCCGTCAGTGAATCCAGAAGAGCACTTGGAGGTCACCAGTGAGAAGCTCCAGTATCTCCTCAGGTAAGGAGATGATAGCTGCAGGTTGTGGCTGGCAAATGCCTGATGATGCAATGGATGCTCTTGTGAAACTTCCTGGCTGTGTGCAATGTCCTGCCTGTGTGCTCTCCTTCCTCTGCAAGGCACCTGCAAAGTCCACAGCCTTTAAAATTCAAACGGCTCCCTGTCTTTATAACCTTTTTCCTGAGGCCCCTGAGCTTTAAGTGATGCTGAAGTGCAAAAATCATTCACTTCGCCCCAAAACCAACTTAGAATTATAGAGTCACTGGGTTTGGAAAAGCCCTCTAAGATCATCAAACAATAACCCAGCACTGCCAGATCCACCTCTAACCCATGTCCCTAAGTACATCTACAATTTTTTTTCAACCCTTCTGGAGACTTTTTTCTGACTTGTTGTTTTGTGGAAAATGTTGAGGGAGAGAAAGAGAGAAAAAAAAGAAGGGAAAAAGAAGTCGATGTCATTCTGTACAGGTCCCAGGTGTTGATTTAAAGGCTCTGTTTCCAGACCTGTCAGCAAACTGAACTCTGATCCACCCACCTCATCCTGGGGGGACACAGCTCTGGAGGCAGCAGCAATCAGGCTTCCCCACAGCCTGCCCCGCACGCTTTGCCAGCATCACTCCTGGGTGCTGGGGGGCTGCTGGTGAGGACCTACCCCTGTGACCATCTGCAGCCACCCAGCCCTGCTGTCGCCACCACAGCCAGGCCATGGGGCAGGGAAGATGCTTTGCACAGAGGTGAAATAAGGCAGTGCTGTTTAGCAGAGCATGGCTCAGAAAACCTTAGAGGATGCTGTGGGGATGCAGTGAGGAGAAGCAGCCCTGGGATCTTTTCCTTCCCCACCTGTTTCATCTGGCCCAAACAGGGATGGTGAGGCTGGGACACACGTGGTCCCTAGCAGGGATCAGGGATTGGGATGGAAATGCTGTGGAAAACACCTCCCGGTGGCAGCAGAGCCTTTTGGACTGTCACACAAGCAGACCCAGGAAAACCACTCAAAATGATCCTAATGGAGCTCTGTGGGAGCAACACATGCACCACTTTACTGTTCACAGCATCACTGTCCTGCTGTCACTGCCACTGGGCAGATTCAAGGGTACAGGGCTGTGGACTGGCTCCTCCACCAGCCTCATACTGGCTTCCAGTATGCCCAGTATGCTCTGTGTGCCCCGCAGAGCAGTGCTGCAGGGAAAGGGCACAGGGACCTGGCAGATCCCCTCTACTCAGGGATAGGACAGAGCAACTTCTCATCCCCTGGGAAGCTCCAGGAGACATTGTTTTCTGACACTGGGGAAAGGGGACAGAAGGAATATACAAAAGATGGTATTAATACTGCTTTCCATCCCCATTCACCCTGCACAGGTAACTGCTTTCTGACTGTTTCTAAATCCTACAGGGATCCTCTGGATATCAATTTCCACATCACACCCACCTCTGAGCCTCTGTGCAATGCAGCTCCACAGCAGCTGGCCCCTCCTCACTCACCACCATTACTCTGGAGTACCCAACAGCCTCTCAGGCAGTATTTCCCAATTTCCAGAGCAGTGAGTGGCCGGGACTCAGCAGGGGACTGTTCTTTGAGTTCGCCTCAAATTGCACTCACTGCCTTGAGGTGCAACATGGGGAGGTGGGAATGTGCAGCTGGGGTAGGGGCACTCCAAAACTCTGTGGATGTGCCCACCGTGACCAGGTCACAGAGTCATTTCATTTGATGCCCAATTACTGTCTGAGAGCCACTGCATTTCATACCTGCCTGACTTCTCTGTAATGTGTCAGAGCCCTGTGGTTGTCACATGGCCTTTGTGCTATGAGCAGCCACAGCCACAACCGACTTGGTGTGACACCAGCGGAAAACACACACTGGTGGTGCTTTCCCAGGAGCTGCTGGGAATCTCTTTCATTTTGGGAAGCAGACAGAGCAGATCAGAGGTCCTGCCTTGCTCAAAGCTGGCAGGAAGGTGGAGGCACATGGAGTCATTGCAGGCAGAACCAGCAGAAAGTCGCCGGTACTTTGTCCTCTGCTTTCTGCTGCGCTGGAGCCCAGGGACAGATCACTTCAACCCTCTAGAAAGCTCTTTCCTACATCCATTTGCAAGAAAGGCCCTTTCAGCTCCCCAGGCATCTCTTGTTTTGTTGAAGGAGGGTGGTGGATGCATCTCCCCTGCCCCATTCATTATTCTCTCCATCTCACCTGTTCTCTCTCATTCATCACTTCTCAAACTAAATAGCTCCTTTCATCTCATGTGGAAAACGTTCTCCACCCATTATCATTTTCATGATTTCACTTTCTGCTATATCCTCTGTGATGAGACACCAGGACACAGCAGTTCTCTGTGCATTTCTGGGTCCGTGGAACATCTGCCTTCATGCTGGCGTGTCTTGTCTTAATGCATGTGGAAAAACTCATTTCCTCCCTTTTAGTGGTGATACCATCCCCCAGTGAGAGCTCCATGCTGCTGTTCCCAGGCCGTGTGTCGACCGAGGAGCATTGGAAATACACTGTCTTGTTTCCAGCTTCAGATCATTCTCCTCTTAGTTGTTGCATTGCCCTCTTTAATTTCCTTCTTTTCATTCTGTCATGCACCACGTGTCTCTCCATGGTTCCTCACCAGTTTACTCCTAGATATCAGGAGCATGGCACCAAGGCACCCCCTTCAGAGGGATGCAGTGACTCAGGGGCATTTCCAGCTGTGGGTCATGTTTGGTATGGTTCTGTCTCAGCCATCAGACAATTGCCAACGACAGACTAACAGCACCTTTTCCAGGCCAGGCTCATGCCCTGGCTCAGCCTCTCCATGCCACCCAAGAAAGCGGTGCTGAGACCCATCTCTGCTGCGGGGCAGGATCTCTCCCACAGCATCCAGCCTCTCCCAGGTAGCACCAAACCTGGCCACTCACAGTCAGCTGCTTGAAGAGCTGAACAAACAATTGGGCTGGTACATTCCTGATAAGGCTCTTTTTCATTCTGCAAAACAATGTCACACTTCTTATCTGACACAAATCCACAGTGTTGCTCCAGTAGCTCTCCAAAGCAGCAATTTAACCTCGGACATGTCAGTGTGAACTTGGGTAATTATAGCTGGAGTTGCCTCCAGCTCTGCGAGGGCTGTGGCTGTTACAGGTGCTCTATCTCAGCAAGGTGAGAGGGATTAGAAACATCATTCTCCCAGGAGATGGTAGCTCAGTCCTGGAATATAAATCAGCCTCTTCTGCAGGCTGATATGTCACTTTTCACATGACCCTCAGAGCATGGTACAGTGCTTTACACCAACGTCCTCTGTGACTAACCAAGGCATTAGCAACTGCAAGCCAGGCTCTAGGGTCTGCCAGTTCATGGCCAAGTGATTTTTGAGTGTGGTGTCCAGGTGATGACCAGGTGTCAAACCAAGCCTGAACAACACCACCAGCAGAGAACGACAGGGCTCACTGTGGCTCCTCCCACCACTCCCCTACTCGGCAAAAATTCAAGACTGAAAGCATAGGTGAACCTTTTCCAGCTTGTCCCTCTCTGGTAGAGCCAGGACAGGTAAGAAAAGGTCACTGCTAGGATGTTCTGTCCAATGCAGAGAGGAAGTACCAGCCTTGACGACTGCTTAGGGAGACTGTGCCCTGACCAAACACTTGCTGGGCTCAGGAAGCCTTTCTGAAGCTCAGACCTTGCAGTCAAGAGCATCTTGGCCCGTCATGGGAGATCAGCAAGTCTAATGCTTGCCCTGTTCCTCCACAACGTGGGAACAACCTTTGTGCTATTTGTCCCCAGTTGTCCACAGATGTCTGAGCCTACAGTGCCCATGAGCAAGTACCTGGGCTGGGCACGAGGAGAAGGGGAACAGACTCACACCATGATCCTCGGGGTTAGTGTAAGGGGCAGTGATATCTGTAGTGACATCTGCAGTAACACTGCCCCACTTGGGTCCAACCTTGGGACCAAGGGCAAGTGGAGTGGTGTGGGGCCACACTGGCTCTGCCCACAGTCCCATGGCCTCCCAGGCACTGGCTGCTGGTGGAAGCAGAGGGGGGCATGATCAGCCTGCAGGAAAGGAAGGAATGACCATGGTGCCACAATAACATTTGCAGACGGATCCCAAGAACCTTCTCAAATTCTGGCACATTCCGTAGTCACTGTCTGGTGGCAGACCTTGCTGCTGGAGAAAAAACCCACTCATCCCCCAGGCTGTGGCAGAGGAATGGGAATTTCCCAGAGTCAGAAACAAAAGGATGTGCAAGGACTAGCATTATGCACAGGGCTGGGACAAATTTCAGGTCTGATCTCTCCATGTCTAATGGAAAGAGGAGCTTCCCTGCACAGGCTGTTCCACTGCAGCAGGGACAGGCTCAGATGCATGCTGAGGGAGGCACGCAGATGCCAGCATAATTAGCCACAAAATAGACTTTATAGTATCACACAATGACAAAGGAAAATAAAAAAGGCCTGTGTGCTGATAATTCCTCAGTGCGCCTTGGTGACAAGGAACTGGGACAGACCGGAGCTTCCACTGAGCCAGAGGAAAAGGTATTTTTAAAAAGCAGATTATCTGGTTAAACAGAGGGCAGGGGGCTGAGCTGAGAGATAATGGGGGTGTCTGTGACAGCTTTATTAGGAAGTGCCTAACGTCAAAGTGATTTCACGGAGGCTCTCAGAGCAGAGGCTGACTCTGGGAGCTGGATCCCCACCGGGGAGCCTCGGCAGCACTGTCACAGGGGCTTAGATGACAACTGACCCTGGCTCTGTGCAGCAGGGGATAATGGCAGCAGCAGGAACGCACTGCAGGCGGTCACCACCTGTATGTCCTCCTGGGGTACCACCTGAGGGGTGCAGTGGGCGAGCACTGTATGCATGAGCCATCAGCAGGAGTAGCTTTGCTAAGCTGAAAAAGGGGAATGCTCAGAAACACGGGGCAGTGCCACTGCCCCCACTGTAAGGACTGTCGGTCCCAGCCCAAACACCTCCCAGGCTCAGCAGGTGCAGAATACAACCCTTCCTTGGCCTTGTAGCTGCTGTCCAGAACACTCTCTTGCCTTTTTGCAGGGTTTCCTCACTGCTCCTGTCTCGTTCCTTGCTGTATCGTCTTCTCATATGGTGCAAAGACCCCACAAAACTGGCACGGCATCCACGCAGCCAATCCCAGGCCAGGATGATTCTCAAGGGCCGTCAGACACGGAACAGACTCCCCAGGGCAGTGATCATGGCCCCAAGGCTGCCAGAGCTCAAGAAGTGTTTGGACAATACTCTCAGGCACATGGAATTGTTGAGGTGTCCTGTGCAGGGCCAGAAGTTGGACTTGATGATCTTTCTGAGTCAGCTCAGAATACTACATGACTATACTTTTCTCATCACATCTCCAGCACCTTCTGCATCCAGGGCCTGCAGTGAGATACCACCTCCAGCTCTTGGAGTGCTCCTGCCCACCCTGTAAGCCCAGAATGTCCCACAGGGGCACCTTCTGGCCCTAGCCCCTGCAGAGGTGGGCTCACAGAGATTTGGGAATGCACAACTCCACGGTGCCTGGGCAGTACATTGCTGGGATGGATGCGTGGGATGGGGGACATCCAGTCTCTTCTGTCAAGGCAGGGACCTGGCATCAGGGCACCATCAGTGTGCCCTAGCAGGATGCTCACCACAAACCCAAACTGGGATCATCCCATTCCCAGGGACCAACGAGCAATGCAGGGTACCAGGGAGCAACAAGGCTTTGCTAGCGTGACTCCTGGCCTAGGTTTCTGGAGCAGCTGTAATCAGGAACAGGGGCACTTCAACCAGACTCTAATCCCAGATTTTACATGAGCTGAACAGGTCCTGAGCAGCTTGCCTGGGGCTTACAGTGGGATTGACAGCTGCTCCCATGCTGCCTGGATGCCCCGGCCAGCCAGAGTAGACCTGAGTAGCTCCTGTCATCCAGGCCAAGACTTCCCTGTGAGAGGAGGGCAAACTCAGATGCTGGTACTGGCCTTGAATGTGCCTGGCCATGGCTCTGTCCACAGGCATCAGATGGAGAATGTAAATCTGGGTCTCTGGGAACAAAAGGCTGCAGAGCTTCTGCCCCCAAAGCTGCCAGCTCAGCATGAGAGGACTCTCCAGGGCTCAGGGGAGCCAGAAATGAAGCTGTGTCTGACAAGGGAAGCTAAAGATGTAAGAGGCAGCATGAAATCACGGGTGACAACCATAACAGGGGCAGCTCCAGACGTGAGAGGAGGAGCAGGAGCTGTGCCTCATCCACCCGGGGGGCTCAGCAGCCTTTGTAGAGAGCGGTGCCTGCCGTGGTGGAGAGGGGGACTGACACAGGAGGTGGAGACAGACCTTGCATTGGCCCCACTGCCCAGTGATGCCCTTTCCCCTGTCTCACCAGCACAGGGACTGGGTGACATGTCCCAGTCCTGTCCGTGACTGGAGCTTTCTGTCTAATGCTGCAACCCCAAATGAAACAGGAAAAGGTTCTTCATTTAGAAGGTGGTCAGGTACTGGAACAGGCTCCCCAGGGCAGTGGTCACAGCACTAAGGCTGACAGAGCTCAAGAAGCATTTAAATGTTACTCTCAGGCATGTAGTGTGACTCTCAGGGATGGGGCTAAAGGTTTGGACTTGATGATCCTCGTTGATCCCTTCCAGCTCAGCATTTTCTGTGATTCTGTGAGATGTATTGAACACAAAGGGGATTGCACCACCCAAGGTGCAGCATGGCAGGGGGGCAGCTGCTGACAGATGAACTGAAAACATGCCTGCCATCTTGCCCTGCTGCAAGAGCTCACCTTGGCTGGGCTGCTGGCCTGGGCACACACCTGGGACAGAAAACAATCGCCAATTTCCCTGTGAAAGCATTTCTGTGCTGTTATCAGTTAAATCCAGACTGCCAGAGATAGTGCACCATCTTCTCAACCCCCTGATGCTGCTGAGCATGCTGCCTGCGTGGGCAGAGATGTTGCCCGTGCTGGGATGCTGCCTGTGGTGGCAGGAAGGCTGTCCAGCCACACTCATTACCTCCTCCTACCCCTGGCTCCACATTTCCCCTTTGTGCACCTCTGCACAAGGACACAAGAATTTAGCCACCCTCTTTCAAGTTTTCTCCTCTCTCCTTTCCCCCCCTCTGTAACAAATCAGTGAAAAGAGGGAAGAGGAGAGGCTCCAATGACAGGTGGAGCTGGCGCTATCATCTCTCTTAACTGTCACTGAGAAAATCACATGGCAGCCACTGAAATTCAAATTAGAGTTTTGCTGAAGCTGCTAAAACTCATCAAAAGATATCTTTGAAGTCCACTGGCAGGCTGGTCATTTCTTTTAAATTAGTCCCTGTTGAAAATGAAATTGCAGGGAGTTGGTGTATTAGCATATTGGAGTGCGAGAGGCAGCATAATGCTGCCTTTCCAGGGAGCAGAGGCAGTTTAACTCCCACACAGAGCCCACACTCAAACTGGGCTCTTACTGCATTAGTTTAAATGAACGAGTCATTTCAAAGCTCCCATTAAGGGGGCCGGTCTGGCGCTCGCAGGGATGGCAGCAAAGACGGGTCCGTGCTGACCCCCTGCCCGTGCCCTCAGAGCCCACAGACTGGCCACAGCACCAGGGCCTCGTTAGCAGAGCCAGCCTGGAGACCAGCACAGAGGGGCACTCTCCAGCTCCAGTCCAGGGATGGGCCATTCCGAGTTGATGTGATGTTCAGGACATGCAGCTCATTGCATCCCTAGGGGAATGCAGAGCCAGGATCAGTCCCCTGCAGCAGGGACAGTCCCCTCCCCAGGATTTTTATGTTCTGTGCTTTATTTGAGTGCCTTCCAGACAGACTGGGGTCAGCATCCTGCTGTCCCAGAGGTAGCTGAGCCTGAAGGAAGGGCCCTGGAGACCCCCACACCACCGCTGCAAGGTTGCAGCAGTGCCAGCGGGAGCCCTGGACAGACCACCTCTGACCATTTGGCACTGAAAAACAGGATCATTTCCAGCAGTGGCTTCTCCTCACCTGAACCCCAGGTGCCTTGCATCCCAAAGATGCATGTTGGAGGTATTCATGGCCTTTGTGAGCCACAGATTGTGGTGGGACTAAGGGAAGCCCCCTGAGACCCTGGTAACCAGTGACTGGCCACAGTGGGGTGCTGACCAGTTGCCCCCAAGAACAGCTGCAGCATCTCCCATTAGTGGATATTTTCAACCCAGACAAAATTGGGCTGACATCCTACTCCAGCTCAGTCTAACCAGGCATTTGCCCAGAAATATTGTCTCTTAGGATGAGTACCAGTCCCTTTCTTATCTTCCAGGCTTGGCACCACACCACCCTCCCCTCTCCTGAGAGGCTGAGCACAACACTCCTCCTCTCCAGGAGGCAGCCAGACACTGCACCCTCTTTCCCCTGCCCCACAAGCAAGGACATCCAGTTTCCTCTGCTGAACCTCTAAGCAGAGGTTTCCCTGCCAGCCTGAATCCTTGAGCAGACAGCTGCTGTTGGATAGAGTTGTTTCTTTCATTCCTGAGCTGATGTGATGGGATTTAGAGCGGCGCTAGTCACACTCCTGCATCTTGACACAGAATGTCTTTGAGCCAAGAGCTATCAGCTACAGATTTCACAGGGCTCTTAGAGCAGTTGGGAGTGGGTCAGAGGTGAGCAGTGTGGTCAATTCCCCACTGAACTGCAGGAGAAGGCAGAACAGAACTTGCCCCAGAGCATGTAACCTGTGACATTTTCCTGGGCTAATGCAAATTGCACCAACCCAGGTGCAGAGCTGAACTCCTGCTGTCGCCAACACACACGGCACAGGCTGAGCAGAGGCTTTTGCTGAGGGTTTTGTCAGAAAGGTCACAGCATTCAGGGCTGAGCGTGTCCTCCAAATCATTAGCTCTTTACTGTGATTTTCCCTGGATTTCTCACAAAGAGTCACAAGGAGGTACACAACCAATCTAGCAAAAACTCCGTCAGGGTGCATAGTGAGAAATTTTTTCTCCATCACCTAGGTTAGTTTGTGGCATTTAACTTTGTTTCCCAGCCTTGGTGAGGTGTAATACCAAAGTGTTGGCTGGGGTGGGGATTCTCTGCAGGTCATGTGGCCTGTGCTGTGTAGAGATCAGCACCTCGACTTCTCAGGCAGGAGCAGCAAGCAGGGCCAGTGCCAGGGATATGAGCATGTGTTTCTGCCATGCAATCCCAAATCCCCTGTGTGGGAGGAGGCTTGAAGCAGCAACTACAGTTTGCCAAGGGTCACCAGCCTTTGACTTTGAAGAAGAAGCAGTGTCCTGGGATCACTGGGTACATCCACCACCGTTGTTTTTCATAGTGTCATAGAGTCATGGAATCCTGAGCTGGAAGGGACCCAGAAAGATCAGCGACTCCAACTCCTGGCCCTTCACAGGCACCCCAACAATCCCATCCTGTCCCTGAGAGTGTTGTCCAAATCCTTATTGAGCTCTGGCAGCCTTGGGGCTGTGGTCACTGTCCTGGGGAACCTGTTCAGTGCCCACCACCCTCTGGGGGAAGAACATTTTCCTGATATCCAGCCTCAATCTCTCAACTTTTGGCAAGCAGGTGGCCAGCTGGTCTGCAACTGGCGGATCATATCCCAGTCAAGCAAGGTACTGCCTCAGCTGAAAGTTCAAACCTCTGATCCTGGTTTTCAAGGTCTCATGCCGCCTCCTTGCATTCCCCCAGAAATCATGTCACTTAGCTGCCAGCAGTCTGGATGTGAAAGCAGTAGGATGTCCAGAAAGCCAAGCCAGAAATAAAACTTCTTGCATCTCTGGGCTGTTATCTGCCATCTCCCTAAGATGATGCCAGAGGCTGCAACCGCTTTGCTTTTCCCTGGCAGCTCACCATCCCTCCACAGGCACCGGCAGTGCCAACTGGACTGCGCCGGGGGCAAGGGCAGCAGCATCCTGCCCAGCTGGGGCAGACATCTCCATCACTCACCCAAGCACCAAAACCCAGAAGGCATCAACTCCAAGAGCTGCTGAACTTCTTATTGCTGCCATTGGAACGTTTGGCTCTGAGACAGTGGCTGCAGCAGGAGAGGAGGAGGCAGTGCAGGGCCTCTGTTCCCAGATCAGACACATGGAGGATCACTCCTTTCATCTGCTCCATGTGACAAGAGGAGCATCTGGTGCCTCCTCCCATCCATCCCTGCCCTGCTGCCTCCTGTCTTGACTAACACAGCCCAGCCCAGCCATCCAGCCACGGCGTTAATTGAGGAGCAGAGAGGACGGCAGGGAAGGGCAGAGCTCAGAGTCAGCAGGGCACAGCCACCATCAACTTCTCATTGTGAGTGCCACTGCTCTTAGGGAGAAAGGCTTTAAATGTCACCATTTTCTGCCATCCTGGCCCAGAGGTGACGATACACCGAGCACTCCTTGCATTGCAAGCCCAAGCCTGGGGGGGTTTCCAGTACATGGGCGTTGCAAGAGCAGACAGGGTCCCACCAGACTGAGTGCCAGCTCCCCATATACACCCTTTCGCTGAGCCCAGGGAACCTTGTGGGACACAGGAGAGTCTTCTCAGCTTGTTTCCTCAGGGATTTGAAAAGTCCCTGAGGAGGACAGGATTATTTTCCTGTGGGATCACAGGGAGAAGTGAGTCAGAGGAAGGGAGTGGGAAATTGATGTCCCAGGGAAGTGTCAGTCCAGGGACCAGCATGATGGCACAGCATCCCACAAGAACTCTCATCTGGAAGCGATTATGAGACTTTTCCATTTTTAGCTGCTTGTTTTACCAGAAAAGATCCTTTCGGTAAGCTCAAAAAGCAAGACATTGATGTAAACCCTCACTGGAAGACTGCATGAAGGGGATTTATGTAATGCCATTTTCAAGATGAACACATCCATTTGCCCCCAGCACCCAGTAGTGTCCATGGGTTCTGAGGAGAATCCCTTGTGCGTGACAGAGGGGACATGGGATGCCAATGCGCCTGTCCCAGCAGCAGTGACAACAAACTGGTTTTAACAGCCTTTGGGAGGCAGCTGTGGTTACAAGGTGATCTCTCACCTTGGGGTCTTGCTTACTTCACCCTCACAGACTGTGGGCCAAGTTGCTGCCCATTGCAGTGGTGTTCGTGTCCTTGTTTTGCATGGCCACAGCCACAGCCTTCCTTCTGGGGGTCTTTCCCAACTAGTCCCTCGACTGTGTGCTCTTCCCAGGGCAGGGCACAAAGCCTGAGTTTGCAGGGTGGACATGGAGGGAGAAGTCCTGGTCATGAGCTGTCTTCAGGGCAGGATCTGGTCTGTGCCCTATGTGGAAGGACAAGTTAAATTTCTGCAGGCTGGCAAGGATTTACCACTTGCTGCTCACACCAACAAACACAACAGCCTGCAGAGCTTCCCTTTAACATCTTACCCAAAGGAAGGATTTGTCAGAGAAGCAAACATAGTTTCATAGTGTTAATGAACAGCTTTATCATCCACGTGAGTTTGGCATCAGCCTTTGTGTCTGGTGGTGAATAATCCAGGATACACTGAGGCAGCTGGAGAGAGAGAAGTGGGGTGACTGCACCCAGAGTGGGGACAGATAAGTAGGAAACCAAGATTTCTTCAGTGCTCTCCAAGAATTAGAGGGGTTGAAAAGGACCTTAAAGCTCATCTCTTCCCATCCCCTGCCATGTGCAGGGACACCTTCCACCAAACCAGGTTGCTTCAAGACCTGTCCAGCCTGGCCTCAGACACTTCCAAGGATGGAACAACCACAGATTCTCTGGGCAACCCATGCCAGGGTCTCACCACCCTCACAGGTGTGGTGAGAATATATTTCTTCCCAATATCTAATCTAAATCTGCCTTCCTTCATCTTAAGGCCATTATGAAAGAAAGGAACCACATTCTCTGGAAGGATTAATAGTGGGAGTACCTCGATCTGTGCTGGGCCTAGGGAATCACTCTCACCTCTCTCTGTTGGGGTCTGACATTTTATCTGCCCAGGGACAGTTGAGTCTGGTGTGATGGATGGTCTGGCAGTGAGGTCCCAGAGCTCCATCTCTCTTTGGGCTGGATGCCTGTAATGAAGTCTGACAGCACTGCTTAGATCTGCTCTCCTGCTCAGCATTATCTTAATGAGAGGGCAGATGAAAAAGAGAACTACATGTATCTTATTTTCCCATTCAAGAGTTGAATAAACAACCCGTGAATTCAAGCAAGCAGAGTTTGGAGAGGCTGGTGCAGAACCTCATGCTGCATAGACAGGTTGGTGCATCACACCCCAACTCTTCTCGTGGGTCTTGCGTCAGTGTTCTCCTTCCAGAAGCAGAAATAACGTCTGCAAACAGCGTAGGCTCAGCAAATACTACAGTTCCACATGCACGTGAAGGACTGTGAATGAGTTTTGCATCTCCAGGCAGGAGTAGAAGAATCACCATTTAGCTATGGAAGCACAGACCAGCTCTGAACAAAGAGATCTTGAGCTTCTCCAATTTGATGTCTCCCAAAGAAGGGGCACTTTAGAAATATGGAACCTCTTGAATTCTATTTTTTTTTGAAAGAGGTATTCTTGCTGAAGCTAATTTTGAATGGTTTCAAGATTAGCAAATAAGGATTTTTTGGGGGAAAAAAATGCTAAACGATCCAGTCTGAGTCACTCTCCTGCATCCTTGATCCCACTGAAGGCACTATCAAATCAAGCAGACACCTCTACCATGTGTCCACACTGTGCTCACCAAGCATCTCCTCATCTCCTAAATCTTGGGACACAACACCATCTTGGACTTCTCCTTCCCGCTCTGCACTGCTGAGGGCTGCCTCAGCCATCCTTGTGGGCTGGCTGGCTGGCTGGCACAGGAATTGCCAAGTCTGGCCATGAGCCCCAGCCCTGTCCCTGCTGCACCTACAGGGATGGGGGTTTTGGTGGTCCTTGATGCAGCCGGTGCCTGAGCAGACAACTAATGCCAGAAGCTGTTCATACAACACATTCCTCAGGCAGTGACAGGGCCAATCAATACGGTGGCTGCTCCTTAGCAATCTCTGGCAGGGAGTGACAGCTCTGAGCTCTCTCTGCCAGGCTGGTAGGCAGCCTCGTCTGTGGGATGGATTAGGGACAGAATGCCAAGGGGTGGCTCTTCCCCCGCCACTGCCACCCACACACTCACATAGCAGCTGTGCTGCATGGAGCACAGGGTGGCCTGTGGGTGATGGGGATGAGGCACTGGGATGATGGCCTCATGTGTGTAGCTCAGGGCTGTGCTGGAGACAGCATTGGCTTGCTCAGGGCCCTCCTCATCTCAGGGTTCCACAGGGCACCATGTGCTCCCCAGTGAGACAACACACCTCCCAAACTGTGCTGGGCCAGTGCTGAGTGCACGGTGGAGGGCTCATGGCACAATGCCACCAGCATCGGTCCAAGCAAGTCATGTGTAGTCCCACTGTCGGCAGGAGGCTGAAGTACACCAGGAAACATACTCAGGGAAAGGTTTAGCTCAGCACCGTGGGTTTAAATTGGCTTAATCTATTGAGCTACAGAGCCAAAACCAACAAATCAAAGCTAGAGAGATGCAGCTAGCTGGGCCAGGCATTGCTGCCAGAAAGTCCAATGTCCATCCCATTGCCCTTTTTAGAAGGTAGAATGGCCTTAAGAGGAAGAAGGGTAAATTCAAACTGGATGTTAGGAAGAAATTCTTCCCTGTGAGGATGGTGGGACACTGGCACAGGGTGCCCAGAGAAGCTATGACTGCCCCATCCCTGGAAGTGTTCAAGGCAAGATTGGACTGGGCTTGGAGTACCTTGGTCTGGTGAAAGGTGACCCTGCCCATTGCAGGGGGCTGGAAGGAGAAGAACCTCAAAGTTCCATCCAACCCAAAGCATTCCATGATTCTATGATTGTGCAATGGATCTGGGTAATTTTGGCACTCTGGCTACAGTACTTACTCTTTGTCTGCATGAAGAATGTGCATCTCCCCTGCCCCTGGCTGCATCAGGACTTGGTACCCAGATCTTCACCCAAACCCCTGCATGCCGCAGAGCTGTGCCGGTCTGGGGACTGGCTCTTCCTTGTGGTGTGTGGCCAGGGCCAGCAGCAGGGTGTCAAGGGACCACACATGCCAAGGGGAGTCCAAGACACCCAGTATCCTGTTAGCCCTGCCCCTGGGGCTTCCAGAGGCAAGACTGTTAAAGGCTCCAGGGAAGAAAGGGAGAGCAAAGATCTCCAGCTGCCAGCACAGGTCCCACTGGCGCAAAGGACAAGCCTTGACACAGAGTCTGCAGGGCTGGCAACGTACTCAGACAACCACTTATGAAGCAGAAATCAGCCAAGGAAGGCAGTCAAGCCCATCCCAGGAGAGCCCACCTGTGCTCAGGAACAGTAGCACCTCAGAGTCTCTTTGCTGTCTGTGCCTGGGAGGGAGCATTACAGACCTGCAGAGCTGCCACTGCCAGGCAGACCCTGTCAGATGCAGAGCTGCACAGGGGAACCTGTGGTGCAGGGCCAAGGCGGCTGGGGTGGTCAGGACAACAGGGGAGCTTGCACGGATGCTGTACTCACATGTGCAGTGCTCCCAGGGCATGGGTTGCTGCACTGAGGCGGAGCCTCAGGGAGGTGCGGGCTCTGATCAAGTAAAAGCCTTTTCCTTACAGGGAAAGATGTGGACTGGAGGGGGTAAAGGGTGAATCAAAGCAATGGCACCAGTTCCAGAGACTGGAAGAATTAGCTGCTAAATGTTGGGGCTGCATCTCTTAGTGAAAATTCCACACCAGTGCCAACATGCAGCAATAACACACTCCTGCCATTGCAGCCACTTGGTACAGGCAGGGACCAGCAGCAACAGCACCAAGAGGTGCCCGCTAGCCCTGACAAGGAGCAGCCTCAATAGAGGCTGCAAATAGTGGCTGAGAGCCCTTCTGTGGCTCTTGGTAATGATAAATTTGACATTGTTTAGTGAAGATCCCCAGCTTTTCCTGTGCTGCAGAAAGGCACAGGCCATCCTGGTGTTTGTAAAAGGGATCTGCAGATGCAGACCTGCGGCAGCAGAGAGATACCAAGTGAAGATATGGTTAGATGGGACAGGTAAACTGCATCTACATGAAAAGTCTGCACCCTAGAGCAGCCAGAAACAAAATGTGTTCATTTTGATTAAATTGAAGAAAATAGTTTCAATGCAATGGAGTTCCCTTGCACAACCCAAGCCAGAAAAGGCATCTTCATCCATATCCAGAGGATCTGTGGCTACAGGGAAAGAGCCCTGGGCGCTCGTGATGCTGGATCTCAGCAGAAGTACAAGCAGGAAAGAGTGAGAGCAACATGTATTAAGCAGATTAACTTTGTGCCACAGCAGAAATCCCCTGAGGCAGCTGCTGTGCCACAGCTGGAGCAGGGAGCCTGCCCTCAGCAAGGCAGACCTTACTGCCATGCAGCAGGTATCATTTGACCCTCACTAGCTGGGTACTGTGTCTCTCCTCATAATTTCAAAGAGACAAAGAAAGAAGACTGTCTCTTCCTCCTGAAAGATAAATGCCTCCAGACTGTAGCCGTTCGACAGGTCCATTGAAATTCATCAGTTCTGACTTGAAATAAAAGCTGTAATAAATCTCCCCATTGAATAGGAGATCAAAGGCAGATCATTATAACTCTTGGATTACCCAGTGAGTGCACTTCCATCAGCTGCTGTGCTGCTGGGACCACTGTGTCCAGAATGACCCCTTTGACAGTACAGCTTTGACTCTAAAGAAAAGGACAATTTCCCTCAGAGGCCTGGATTGTGCCCCTCTCCTCTGCCCACCTCTTCCCTGATTGCTCTCAGACACCTCTATATGGCTCATGGCCACATCTTTGGCAGCCTTGTTGGCACAAGCTGTGGCCCAGAATGGAGTGGGACATTGTTCCATCTCACAGACACAGCAGAAGAACTTGGTGTCGATCTAGCCTCAGCAGAAGACCTTTACCACATCACAAAGCTCCTGCATCTTCTTTCCAGGGACAGAAAGTTCTTCCCAAGCTCTGGGAACTATCCCAGCTCAGATATGCTCCTTTAATTAAAGACAGACCTCGAAGCTGCAAGGCAGAACCCTGCAACCCTTCAGTGGCACCTGGTGTCCATGTCACTCCTGGCTCTGGAGGAATTTTCTGTGACAATGTTTTGCTGATTTTCCACTCTGCCCTGTGAATCCCCAGCAGGGATCAGGAGTAACCTCTATCTCAGCCTCTCAGGACAAACATTTGATGGCGTGGTGTTCATGGGCTGCATGTCCTCCCTTCACAAATCTTTGTGAGTTAACCCCTTCTCACTGCTTGGGCCATGAGATCCCAAACTAAGACAGTCTCCTGAGCTTCCTTCTTCCCTCATTTCAAGCTCAGTAGGCAGGTCCACACATCCAAGTTGGCATCTGCTTGTGGGTGCAGGGGAAGGTTGTGCAGCAGGAGCATAAGGTAAAGGAGGTTTCTAACTGCAGGTGGTGACATCCTATCAACCATACAGCTGCTGGTCCACTCTCCTGGCTTCTTGATCCTGCTGGGGAGGATCTTCTCCCAGCCTAATCCTGATCTGGTGAGACAGTTGTGCCTGAGCCAGCTGGAGGATGCTGGAGAGTGCATGCATCAGAGTCATCCCTGATTCTCAAGATGGTTTTAATTTCTCTAACTGTATAAAGCAAGTAGGTCTTTTCCAACAGCCTGGCCTGTAGGTTGATAGATTTGCACCAGAAGAAGCTGGCAAGCATCATCTGACATCCCTGTCTCAACACAGTTGGCACCCAGCACTTTCCTCCAGGTGCAGCAGAGCTGAATCTGGGTTGAGGGCTGCCAGCCCAGCAGTGCCTGGAGAGCTGGGGACAGCACAGGGACCAGGCCCTGCAGAAGCCTCACAGAGGGAGCTTTATCTCCATGCAAAACGTGTCACACATGACAGAGTGAATTCCCTTCCTGGAGAGATTTCCCCCCCCCTACGAGACCAGGTTTGCTGAGCTTAGGTCTGAAATGAGGAACCATAATAAGTCCATTAGCTTCAGAGGAGTTATCCTGAGCACACAGTTCGACCTGTGATCCCTCATTTTACAAAGGGCTAAACACAGAGAGGATGTAGCAGCGGAAGTGAGAGATCCTCTGCCATTTTGCACAGCTGTGATGTGAAAATCAGTGCCGGGGTGAAATCAGAGTTATGTGGGACTTATTTCACTGACTGAAACACGTGGTCCTGGCAATTGAACTTTTCACATTGTACCTGCTCTTCTGTAATACAGGAAGGGCTATGGGGTGTCTTACACTGAGGGTGTCTGGGGACACGGAATTTGTGTATTGGGGGTCTCTCATGATGTGGGGAGTCCTGCAGTCTGTGATACACCCAACCACACAAATTGTCCTCAATTACAGGGTACCCCAGAGAGTGGGAAATCCTGAGGATGAAGATGTTGATACAGGACATCCAGCACTCTGAGAAGAGACACTTTGGGTGGATCTTTACTGGGTACCACCCTGGCTAGCTGCAGGGAAATGCCTGCAGCTGGGCAGAAAGCAACCAAAATTATCCCAGGGCTGGATAATAAAGAAACAAACCTGCATTTTGTAGCTGAGTCCACAATTTTGGAAGCCCATCTAATGGCTTTTGAAGTGCAAACCAGCACGACATCACCCATTGCCCAGCCCACCCTGAGAACAGCCCCAGACCTTTATGTCACCTCCAGTGTAGGAGGTTTCCTGGACCTCCAAGCAAAGTCCCTGCCGGACACTCCCGCAGACGAAACTGCTGAGCAAGATCAAACGCAAACCATTCCTCAGGCTCCCCCCCCCCGCCTGCTCCAGCTGCCCAATAATCCCTCCGACTGAAAGGGAACCTGAACCCTGTGTGGTTTCGTGCACTGGGAAATGCAGCAGAGCTCCCGATCTTTCTTTGTGCTGGGATAATGGTGCCGGTGCCTTCCATCCTCAACTGTCCCACTCCCCGCAGTTACCGACCAGCTGGGAAGATGAGCTGGGGAGCTGTCACCGCTCAGAGCTTCCATCCAGCATAAACTAAACTTTTTGTTTAAGGTAGTAGTTAAAAAAAAAAAAAAAGGCAGCATATGTCTTTGATCTTGAATAAAGCTTTTATCACAGCGCCTTCAGTCCCGGTGAGCGAAGGGGATTATCTTTCTTTCGCACAAAAGTTCACCTCCTGGTGCAGGTCACAGGAGGAAGATTTCACTGGAGTGGGAGGTGTTTTCTCCAGGGTATTTACCCTAAGTCCAGCAGGCAGACTTTCCCAGAGAAACCTTTTTGTGAGCTAACCCACTGCCTCCAATTCTTTTACATGCAAAGGGAAGAGAAATACAAACCCTCCAAAAGAAAGGAGTGGGTGCAAATTTATTTAGCAGGACAGACCTCATCCCAGCATTCTGCCAGCTATCCTAACTCCCAGTGAACACCTAAGACTCAGGGAAGTCCTCGAGGCTGTGTCCTGACCCAAATTCAGCCTGAATGCAGCCAGAGCAGGGGCTGGATTTAGCCTTGCACAGGATCTGGTCTGAATCTGGCTGTGGGTATCCCCATGATGTTGTGTCCCATAACAAGCAGGGTGGATCCATGAGGATCATCCCTTTCCCAACAATAATAGTGCAAAAGATGTTTGCTGCCTGCACTGTGAGCAATGGGCCTCATTATCTGTGCACAGGGCAGCCTCCCTGCCCTCACCTCCCTTGCCTGTGCATCAGGCAGGCAGTGCTGGATAACAGGATCTACTGCCAGTGCCTGGAAACTGCTGCCTGCTCCCAGGATCTGGCAAGAGCTGTGGCCAGGAGGCAGCACCAACAACATGCTATAACCTGCACAGCAAGGCAGGCGAGTACAGTAGGGCTGCCTCAGGTGCAGCACCCACTCTCCTGCATGTATGGGGAGCCGTGGGGAGTGGGGCACTGTTGGCTGCCTCTGTGGCTGCAGCCAGGACTGAAGGGTTCTGGGGCAGAGGGCCAAGATCCCCCTCTCCCAGGACATTAATCGAAGTGACAAATATGCTTTGACATCAATTACGTTGCTTTCTTGTTCAGCCAAAAAATAATTAAGTGAAGCAATTAGGTAAACTTATCAAGTGAGGTTTGCAGTACCTTAAACAAACAACTAATTGGGCTGGGAAGGAGTGGAGATAAAAGGGCATGGGATGATACCCCCGAAGTGGACCTGGGGGTCCCCAGGGACTGAGGTTGCTGCCAGCATAGTTTCAAGGGGGAAACATTCGAAGTGAAACATTCCTCTTCCAGTCCATCCCTCTGAAACACCCTGTAGGTCACACGCCCACCCCTTGCTGTTCCTCCTCCTCATCTCAGAACATGGTCAAAAAGAAAAGACACTGTCCCAGGGGTCTGCTAAGAGCAGAGGTAAGAGATAAAGTGATCGATGGGGAGCCCCACCATGTACAAGTGTCCTGGTTTTAGTAGCCACGGTCAGTTTGTCACTGTGTGGGTGTGTATTCTAAAGCCTCTATGCCATTTTTTCCCATGAACTGCTCACAATGGCACATTAGCAGCTATTGTCTAAGGCACAACACACCCCTCAGGCTGCAGGCTGGGTGTTCAGGAACTTCTGTGAGATAAGGAAACTCTCCTGCCTCCACACCCACCTGAGGGGTCATGTCTGCTAATGGCCCATCAAGGGTGACAAAAATAGGACATTGTTTATCTCACAGAGTAAATCACCCATTGTTTAAGTCTCTGCCCTGGGGGAGGGACTGGGCAGAGTCTAAGTGGATATAAGCAGAGAGTTTGGGCCTGGGAGCTCTCTTCAGATCCAGAGGAGGACCAGGGCCACGAGCAGACTGCGACTGCCACCAGACTGCAACCATCACTTTCACCAGCAGAGGAGTTGCACTGCTCTTCGGAGGGACACGCCAAAGCTTTTTCTTCCCGTCCACCAACCCCCCTGGGGACAACCCAGCACCGGCTACTCATCTCATCACCTGCGGTCTGTAAAATACCTCCATGCCCGCCAGGGACAGAGACTGGGGGAGGGAAGGATTTTTGCTCAGTTTTTTTTTCTATTTTACTCGTTTAGTTCTGGTTGTTTTTGTTTATCTTAAATTTATGGCTAGGAACTGTTATCCTTCCATTTATCATATCTTAATTAAAATTTGTTTAGAAATTGAAGGAGATTTGTCCCTCTGTTTTAGTTATAAATTTTTCTAAGCTCTCTGAACTTAGACAACAAGAGACTCAGACAAACAGATCTCGGAGTGTTTGCTGATAATAGCAGGTGAGGCTGAGGATGGAGATGGATGCTCATTGATGGACTCCCTGCAGGGACGGCAAAGACACAAGTGACTGTGTCTCACTCCCAGCCTCCTTCACTGGAGGACCAAGAGGAAGGACTTGTATGGTCTGTTGGGACAGATGGTCACAGGGTAGTGTCCCGCAGAAAGGTGGGATGGTAGCATGGAGTCAAGTTCTGAGCTACGGACCTCCATGGTCCAGAAATACTCCTGGAAGCCCCTCTGCTGTCAGGACCCATCATTTTATAAGAGACTTGTAACTCTGCAAAAGCTGCCTCAAGAAGAATGACAGAGGGCCAGTGCAGCCAGCCCAGGCACCAGCCTCCTGTCATGTGTGGAGACGGATGGTGTCACCCCAGCCAGGGCCACCCGCTGCGCACAGGCGCAGACACGCCGTGCTGGGGTGCAGGCACTGAAAGACCCTTTCAGATTGTTTTCTCCATGGTGCTTCCAGCCCACTGCCCTACCTTTCAAGCCAATTCACTGGTAAATTTACAGATTTAATTTCCAGATTGCTGCAGAATCCATGGCACAAGCTACCTTTAAAGGTTGCTAAGGTGTCAAATCAAAAGGCAATGCTATAAATCATTAATGCACCCCCATGTCGCAATGAAGTTGGAATATTTTAATCACTGAATAATGAAGTCAATACTTGGAAATCTCAGCTGTCATTAGTAGATGCACATGCCTCCATGTGCCCAGTTGGAGAGGAAACATGGCAAGTGGACTGGATTTGGTCAGTGGAGGTGCAGGGAGGAGCACTGCAGCAGAAGTGGGACACAAGGGGATGGGTTTTCCAATCCAGTTTTGTGACCAGTGAGTCAGCAGACTTGTGGTATCTGCTCTGAGCAGTGTGATGGACATTTTAACAAAGATATAAAATTATAGGGCGCTGCGGGTGTTGGTCGAGTGGCGTACCCCCGCCTGTGGAGCGGCTCCTCCTCTGAGGACGCCGGTTCCAATCCCGAGGAACTCGCTGTCACCGTCCGAGCTGCTCGGCCGTGGCAAATGAACCTCAGGAGTGAAGGGGGTGGGGGCAGTTCTGCGCACACTGTGCCTCACCTCAAACATCCACTGCGCAGGCTGAGCCCAAGATCTTCGTTCACCAAGTCTAGCCAACAACAACAACAAAATTATAGGGCAAGGAGCAATAGCTTTAAATGGAAGAGTCCAGGTTTAGATGAGATACTAAGAAGAAGTTCTTCCCTGTGAGGGTGGGGAGGCCCTGACACAGGTTGTCCAGGAAAGCTCTGGCAGCCCCATTCCTGGATGTGTTCAAGGCCAGGCTGGACAGGGCTTGGAGCAACCTGGTCTGGTGGAAGGAGTCCCTGCCTATGGCAGGGGGTGGGATGAGATGGGCTTTAAGGTTCCTCCAACACAAATCACTCTGGGATTCTACGATTACAAAAAGAAAGAAACTCGACCTAACCTACTGCGTGGCTCCTGGTAGGAATAGCAGTGACCTAGAGCATTTACAGTTTGGATGAGTGATGCATTTTCAAAGTGAACACTACCAAGCTGCTGACCTTGGTATTTTGAGTCTTCTCCATTCCCACTGAGGACAGACTAGAGCCAGTGCAGAGTGGGAAAGTCCTGCATCTGAGGCCAGACACCACCCTAGAGCTGGAGGAGCCCTGGAGACAGCAATGTGGAGAGAACCAGAAAGGGCAAATCTGGAAGCTGGTGAACAGAAGGCAGAAAGGCAGACTTAAAAAAGCTCTGTGAATGCTGGGATGTGCCTGCAGGCAGCAAGAACTGCTGTGTCCCCAGCACAGATGGAGCATGTGGCTTGAAACTGTAGCAACTGCACGGGTGGGAGGATGGTTGACCCTAACAGGGAAAAGGGAGACAGGCATCAAGCACTACTAACACCAGCTTCCTCAAAGAAAGGAAACTCCTGGAAGGACAGCGTCAGGCTCGCAAACAGCCACAGCCAGCATGGAGGCTGAACATAGACAGAAGTGCTGATATCTCTGCCTGCCCCCTGTTAGGATGCTCACAGTGGTGCACTACTCAGGTGTGTGGTTCCACCACTTCTGTGACCTACTTTGTGGGGTCTTGCATTGTGACAACAAGCCTGAGGCTCCAAAACTGCAGTGCTGGAGATCTGGGCACTTGGTGAAACTGCACAGTCAGATTAACACCACTAGGACAAGAGAGCAGCGTGCTTCAGGATGGAAGAACCTGTCATTTGTTACCTCCAGAGCTCAGTTTGAATCATATTCACAGTAAGACAGAGCTGATGGGACCTGTGAAAGAGGTAAGAAACTGCCATTTTGTCATAAAGGTAGGAGCAGTCATACCAGTGTTCTCATAGGGTTATTGCATTGGGTACAGAGCTGTCAGATGGTCACTTGAACCATAGCAAACCTCCCTGGTGCTACATAGAGCAGATCAAAGTACCACACCCCCATTTTTCTGGAGAAACAGCATAACTGGGAGTTAGATATTCCTTCCTCAGTAACCAGGTGTGACAAATTGTACACCTTGAGTTGTCCTGCTCCATTCTGTCTTGACACTAGGATTGCACTGGAAGCCCACACCAAAGGTGTTTGGGTTTGGTCCTCTTTTTCTCTAGCAGAAATATGGAAGCAGCACTCTTGAATTTAGGGTTTCCTTAGGCTGGAGAGGAACATTTTTCAAGGGCATGTTGTGGGGGACAAGGGAGAATGACCTTAAGCTGAAGGAAGGTACCTTTAGTTTGGATATTGGAAAGAAATTCTTCCCTGGGAGGGTGGGGAGGCCCTGGCACAGGTTGCCCAGAAAAGCTATGACTGCTCCATCCTTGGAAGTTTTCAAGGCCAGGCTGGATAGGGGTTGGAACGTGGGATAGTGGAAGGTGCCCCTGCCCATGACAGAGGGGTAGAATGAGATGAGCTGTAAGGTCACTTCCAACCCAAACCATTCTATAGTTCTATGACAGTGCTCCATGCTGCAGTAGGGAAACCCAGACAAAGCCATGGACTCAATCCTCAGGGAAAAATGGAAGAGATCTGCCAAAAAATTGCAATCACAGAATTGCAGACTAAGTTGAGGTTGGATGGAAATTCTGAAGATCATCGAGTTCACCACAACCACCACTCAAATCCTTGCTGGGCCTTTTTCTCCAACATCACTGAGCCCTCAGAAATGTCACACTGGTGTAGGTGTCAAGCTGCAGGGGATAACAGCACAGAGGCACAGCAAGACACACAGCTGGCATCCTCCTATGGGTGGCCTCAACATCAACAGTACCCATCAGATATCACTTCTGTTTCCCCCTGTTTGAGGTTATGATTTCACAGCTGGAGCTTCCTGGAGCTGTTCCTTTGGATATGAGGGGCCTGAAGCAAGTCCTGCCAACTGATCCTTAAATTCATTCCAGTCTGAACAACACTATAGGCTTTGCAGCAGTGTAACAGGGTTTGGCTCGTCAACAGGGATGGCCAAAATATTTAGTTAAAATCTGAGGGGATACAGTGCTCTGAAGGGATTTCTTTTCCCCTCAGGCTACTGCAGAAGTGTTTGCGTGGGTGGCAGAGGACTTTCACCTTTGGTGCATGAGCCCTGTTGCCTCTGAAGACAGGACCCTGAGCGAGCTGGACCAGCATGGCAAATCCCATTTCCTCATTGATTTTCTTGAAGGATGCTCTGGAGGAAGCTGGGTGTATGTCTTTATGTGAGCAGGGGATATTAGAGACTCATGCAGTGAGATTATAACCGACATTGAAGGTTGTTTTCTCCTAAACCCCTATTTTAAGGTGTAAACAACTTAAAACAAACAAACAAACAAAAGCAAAAAACCCTAAAAGCAAACAAAAAAACAAACAAAAAAACCCCCACAAAACCAAAACCACCACAACAACAAAACAGAAAATAAAACAAAACAAAAAACCCACACGAAAACCAAACAAATTAAAAAGAAAAAACCAAACCAAACCAAACAAAAACCAACCAACCAACCAAAACCACAAAACAAACAAACAAAAAAAAACACAAAAAAAAACCCAAACAAACCAAAAGAACCCCCACAACAAAAAACCCCCCCAACCAAAAAACCCACATGAACTCTTTGTGCTGGAGATGTCTCAAGCTTCATCACAGGCAAAAGGGTTTTTGGGGGAAAACTGAGCCATAATCTATGTGGACATGTTCTGCATTATTTGAGCTTAGAGGGAAAAAAAAAAAAAAGCAATGGGGAGTAGGAGGACAGGGAACATTCCTTGGTAATACTGTTTGTCATAATGCTCTTCTTTGATCATACTGCCCAGCAACAACCATTTTGCTCTGCTACTCCTCTGAGACCAGGCAGCCTCACGTGAGCATGTCCCTGCCCTCCCCTTTCCTGCTGGAGCCCTCCAGACCAGGTGGGTGGATCAGGGCACTTGTGCATGTGAAATGCTCTCTCAGACCATTCCCTGGGCAGGCAGATGGAAGGTTCTGGACCCCCATCATCACCTCCCCGTCGCCTCCAGAGGACAGTGACCAGGCTGGTTCTCTGGTGCCAACGGGGCCATCGGCATTGCCAGGACAAGGCAGGAGGAACGTGGTCTCAGCAGACAGTTATTCTGTCTATGCTTCCACATGGTTGGGAGAGAGAACCTCATCCAGTCTGTCCAGCTCATGCAGTTCAGAGTATACAGGGCATGGAGGAAGACTGGCCAAGTGATACAGCATGGCAGGCAGGGCCAGAAGAAAACAGAGTAGCCCACTGTCTAAGTTTAGAGGAACTTAGGAAATTTGTTGGACTAGAAACTAAAGGAGACAAGCCTTCTTTAATTTCAAAACAAATCTTAATTAAGGTATGATAAATGGAAGGATAACAGTTCTTAGCTATAATATATATCTATATATGTATTCAAGAGAAACAAAACAACAAGGACTAAACGAGTAAACTCCCTGAACCAAACCCTTCCCTCACAGTCTCTGGCTCCGTTGGGGGCAGTAGTATTCACGGATCGTAGGTGATGATGCTGCTCCTTGGCCAGACGGTGCTGAGCTGCCTCCAGGGGGTTGGTGGAATAAAGCTTTGGTGTCCCTCTGAGGCTGTCGAGTCCCTCTGTGGGGGTCGGTGGGAAGAAAACCACTCAGGAAGGAAAAAACCCCAAAAGGCTGGGATCCTCTTTCCTCGGCTTGTGGTCTGTTGGCCTCTGGGCTGGAGCCTCCGATGTAAAGGCCCCTCTCATCTGGGCTGGGCTCCGCTGGGCTCCCTCAGGAAAGCCCGATGCAAAGGTCCCGGCTAGGGATGTCATCTCTCTCTCTCTTGGGCACCAGGAACTCCGCAAATCCAGGGATTGGGAAAAAACAGGAGGAAAACAAGGAAAGAAACCAAACTCGCAGGCAGAGGTTTCTCCCTGAGCCGTCTCTCCCCTGCAAACTGAAACCCCAGAGTGTCTCCTTCCCCCACCCCAGTGGGGGGGCATCACCAGGTAACGCCTTGCTTCTTTTGTTCGAGGCAATGGATGAAGACAGGCCTATTCACCCCTCATTCTGGTGGTAGGGGAAAGGAAAATTCCACTAGATTCTAAAACTATAACACCCACTGATAAGCAGAGACCTGCCCCAAACACACAAGCACAGAGGATGGGGATGACTCCCCACAGTTCAGGGAGGGAGACTGCTTTCAGCCTTCATAACTGCCTCTGAATTAAACAACTTCTGCAGGGGAAACTGCCAAACCCTTGCTTCAGTCTCCAGAGCACCAGCAGCATGGTTTCCCCCAAGGCATTAATGTCAGTGCAGGGGCTCAGAGAGGGCAGAAGACCAAGCCAGCAGAGGATCAGGGGCTACTGGAGATTCCAATGTCCAAGGCCTTAGGGCCCAGCCAATGTTCTCAAGGGATGGACAGATCCTACAGCTGCTGAAGCCCATCAGCAGCTTGAGGCTCATCCCCCTAAACTGCAGCCCATTGATTCCAACTCCTTTTGTATTCTTTTTGCTTCCCATCATGGCAGACAGCAGTTTCCATGTTTAAACCAAAACCAGTTAGTTCCCCCTCAAATTACAGGTCTGAGTAATCCCCGTAGCCCAGTGGAAAGGGATTGTTCCCAACAGGAGACCTCTCTCTGCAAGCACCTGGTCTGAGCACAACACCAGGAAGGAGCTTGTGACATAGAAAAAGGAAATTGTGTTCGATTTTTTTGGCAAAATGAGCCATCTGCTCCTTAAGAGGGAAGGGGAGCTCAGGATCCTTGCTGGGGCTGCAGACCTTTGGGAAGAGAAAAGCAGCCAGGCAGGCTCAGAGAGGGGAGCACAGGGAGGAGCCCGAGCTTGCCCAGGGCTGTGTCCCATATTCCTGAATGGAGTTGTGGCTGACACAGGGAGTAGTGCAGGGATCCTGATGACCCCATTGCTTCCCAGAGGCACTCCGAGATGCTCAAAATAATCCCTGGAGCATCTGCAATTCTCTGCCAAGTGTCGAATCATCCTCCTGCAATGTTTGCATTAGGAATGCAGGAGTAGCAGTCTTTTGCAGTAAGAGCCGGGCAGGGGTGACAGGTACTGACACAGGAGCAACAAGGAGTAGCAGAAGGAATGTGCTCTCTGTGCTACCTGTTCTGCTGGCTCTCCAGAGTGCCAATGCTTGGCAGTCATCTGTGCCCATCCCAAAGGGATACAGGCAGAGAGGATGGACACGTGGCAGGGCTCAGGGTTTGATTTCTTCATCATGAAATAAGTCACTGTGAACTTCCAAAACAAGTCTGACCTGTTGTCATCCTCCACTAGAGCTGTAGGGAAACCCAACCTCACCTGTGCAAAGCTCCTGGGATCCCAAATCCAATCACCCACCATTGGGTCCCATCAGCTGCAGCCGCACCAACAATCTGAAAAAGCCCATTGGGAGAACAGCAATGCCTCACCTTTAAAACAGAAAAGCCCTCAGAATGACGGACAAATGGATGAGTAAAAGTGATTTACTTATTAACACTTCCAATAAAACTTCAACAGAATCCTACATTGGAGGATTTGCAATCTTACAACATACCCTGGTTATGTACAAAGACACAAGAACTCGTGTGTGTTTAATAGGTCTACTGAGATGTGGCTGATAGCAAAGGATTATGTGAGTTAGCCAGTGTGAAAGGATGGAGGGCGCTGCAGAGGGAATTCTCTGCTCACAGAGCCCAGCTGTTGGTAAATGGGAGTTCTCACATGCTATAGAGAACATCTGACCTGCTCCTGCGCATCATCAAACTCACTGTTATCTATAACCCTGCTAGAGAAAGCCCCACATGTCACGGGACAACTCAATAACAACAGCTTTAAATACTTAGAGGCAAAAGAAACAACTTCAGGTCTGAAATGCAACATGCTAAACCAATGTGATGCTGTTATAGCATGAAGTATCCACTGATGGGGCAGCTCTGTTCTAAACAATGTCTCCCTGGAGCCTCTGAGCTGAAAAAAATAAAACCACATTTGTGGGGTCCTTCCAGCCACTTCACCCAGTACAGAACCCTCACTGTGATTCCTGCGGGTCAGAATTGGAATTATTCACCTGCAATTGGAGACTTTCTGGATATGCCTCCCCATGTAGCCGCTACAGAGAGCAGAGTCCTGCACGGAGCAGGCACAGGTCAAGATGTGCCACCACCACAGGATGAGCTTTGGGAAAGAAAGTCTGGGTGATGGCAGAGGTGGGGAAGGTGAGTGGAGCCTGCGGGTTTGGTCTCCTTCCCTTTTTCTCCCGCTTCCAATCCCTGGATTTCGGAGTTCCCAGTGCTTCAGAGAGAGAAACAGAGAGAGAGATATTTGCTACCTGGGGCTTTTGCAGCAGGTTTTGCTGAGAGAGCTAATGGCGCGAGGAACCCTGCAGTACAGCCCAGCTCAGCACACCATCCCTCCTCCAGCCAAAGACTAGGAGAGAGTTTTGCCCATGGAAGAGGATCCCAGCTCTTTCCCTCTCTGCTCAGCTTTTTTTTGTCCCACCGACTCCACCCCGCCCATCCCAGAGGGACACACCGAACCCTCTGCACCCACCCCGGGGTCAGCCCTGCACCAGCTGAGGAGCAACATCGCCACCTGCTGTCCGTAAATATTACTGCGCCCAATGGGAGCAGAGACTGCGGAGTGTCTGGGGGGGTTACCCACAAATTGGTCGTTTAGTTCTGGTTGCTTTGTTTCTCTTGAATAGATATATAGATAGATATATATTGTAGTTAAGAACTGTTATCCTTTCTATTATCATACCTTAATTAAACTTTGTTTGAATTTAAAGGAGGCTTGTCTCCTTCTTTGGTTCCTAGTCCAACATATTTCCTAATTTCCTCTAAACTTAGACAGAAGCACAGAGAACACAAGCAACTAGCCTGCCCAGATGAGGTTTCCCATATGCTTCAGGGTTCTAAGCATCCCTGATCCGTGGGGTGAAGGAATATCGGCCAAAAAACTTGACCCTGAGCTCCTTGGGAGCAAGAAATGAACTAACCGATCATGTTAGGAGTAGAAATGTCACTGTCTGGACTGCCCATAATGCTGGGCATCTCCAGATTGGCCAAGAGAAATAAGGCAATTTGTGCTCAGTACAAATGGGCCCTGGCTAACACTGGTGCCTGTCAGCACTTTCCAGAATGCAGAGATGGCAGTGAATACCATCCCCAGGCACAGAGGAGGAAGCTGCCACCAGGTCACTCCTCAGTCATAGCAATGTGAGCTTCTTTGCTCTCATGCTCCAAGGCAGATTTCCCACCTCTTGACTCATGCTGGTGGTTGTTTCCTGCACAGCCCTCAGTTTGCCGTTTACTTGTCACACACTGCTCTGGGTGAGCAGTTGTAGGCAATAACACCCAATGGCAGCAACCCTCAGAGAAAGGACAACTGGAAATGACTCCTGACTTCAGCCAAAAGCAGCTCCTAAAGCCCCCAAATGTCACTAAGGGCTCCACACGCCTCTAGTTCTGACCAGCAGCCCTCAGGATGCTGTCACAGACACTGACCAGTCCTCTCCTGTCCCCACACAGCCAGTGTGGCCTCTTCCCAGGCACACAGCCTGACATTTAGCAATGTTGAGTTTCACACAGCTCAACTGTACCTATATGCTGGGCAGTTCAGATCCCCACTGCTCCTTACTGCTCCTTCAGTCTCTGTCTCACCAGCAAGGGCTTTCTGTTTCCTTGCAGGTCACAGGTGGCATGGTCTGACCCACAGGTACTTTCCAGTCCCTCTCCCATTGTAGATGAAAGGTCTATACCACAACCTACACAGCATTCACGTGTCTGGTATTAAATGGACTAAGAAATACACGTTACAAGGTTTATTTAAACATTATTAGAAATCTGGGTAAATTTCCTGCTTGGAGTGACCATAAAGGGTGCAGGGAAGGCAAAGTAAGAGCTTCTGCTTGTGTAGGAAGCTGACTGGAGACCAAATAAAAGGAATTACTGTGTTAACATAGGAAATCAGTAATTGTGGAGATTACTGCAAGAAGAACCCATGCAGCTGACAGTGCTGGGGCTCAGGTACGTTGAACTGATGCTAGGGAGGCAGCCAGGCCCCCCATCAGCCAACCTGCTCCTCCCAGGACTGGTTATGAAGCACATGTCCTGGGGAAGTGTCTCAGCTCTCACTGTATGCAGCAAAACCCCAAATACTGGGAGAACTCTCTGACTGCTGAAGTGTCTCATCTCTGTTCTGTGAAAGGGCACTTGTGTTTACTGAGCTGGTTGGAGGCTGTTGGTGGCATCACTTCCCTTTTCCAGTGCCCAATTGGGAACATGCTGGCAGCCTGCCAGACCAATAATAAAATTTGCCAAGATATCAGCATCAGCTGGGGCTGCCATGGCTTGCTCAAATCACATAGAGGGTTTTCAGACCATTGGTACCCATTCTCCTCCTTCTCTCCCCCACAAAAGGCTTCAAGGAATGTCGAAACTCCCTCCATGCTCCTGCCACCTCCTTGTCTCACTCCTCATCAAGCAGCAGCATCTTTGCACCTAATTACAAACAGATTGGATTTAAAAATAATAAAATGTCAACCCAAAAACAAAGCCCAGAGCACTGAATTGTCATGCATTGTGTTAAAATAACACCTTGAGGCTGTGAAATGGCACATCACATGGGAAAGGTCATGAGAGTGCTGCTCAGGGCCACAGGTGTACACAGGGTACCCTGCCTTCTTCCAAAGGACCCCACAGCACCAGGACAGACATCAGATCAGAAAGAGAGTTGTGCAGAAAGCACACATTTCTGTTGGTCACAACCTTAGTCCTACACTCTAAATGGCACCAATTAATGCAAGAAGATTGTGCTGGTTTGGGCTGGGGTAGAGGTAACTGTCTCCACAGTGGCTGGTATGGGGCTGTGTTTTGGACTTGTGCTGAACACAGGATTGGTAATAATATAGTGATGTTTTTGTTATTACTGAGCAGGGCATACACAGAACCAAGGCCTTTTCTGCTTTCATATGGCCATGCTGGGGAGGGACTGAGGGTGCATGTGAGGCTGGGAGGAGACACAGCCAGGACAGGTGACCCAAACTGATCAAAGGGATATTCCAGACTATATGACATCATGCTCAGTATATACAGCTGGGGAAAAAAGGAGAAAGGAGGGGAGACGTTTGGAGTTAGTGTTTGTCTTTTCAAGTCACTATTACATGGGATTCAGGTCTCCTGGGGGTGCTGAACACCTGCCTGCCCATGGGAAGTAAGAAATCAGTTCTTTATTCTTCATTGCTTTTATGCATGGCTTTTGCTTTCCCTCTTAAACTGTCTTCATCTCAACCCATGAATTTTCTCACTTTTAGTCTTCTGATTCTCTCCCCAGTGCTGCTGATGGGGGAATGAGTGAGCAGCTGTGAGGGGCTTGGGGGCAGCCTGGGCTGAAACCATGACAGGAATGTATACATCATAGAATCACCACAGAATCATGGGATGGTTTGGGTTGGAAGGGACCTTAAAGCTCATCTGCTATGGGCAGGGACATCTTCCACTATCCCAGGTTTCTCCAAGCCCCCTTCAGCCTGGCCTTCCAGTGTCAGTCCAACACTTCCAGGGATGGGGCAGCCATGACTTCTTTGGGCAACCTGTACCAGGGCCTCCCCACCCTCACAGGGAAGAATTACTTACCAATATCCCATCAAACCTATCCTCTTCCAGTTTAAAGCCTTCCTACCTTGTCACGTCATTCCACCACTATCTGATCTAAAGTCCTCTATGGGATGTCACATCCCAGTTTGTTAGAGGCACTCTGCCATTTTCCCAAAAGCATCTGTCAGCTGCAATAGGAGAACACGGTGAAGTGCAGGATGGCACCATGCTCCAGCCTGACCTGACAATAGCTTCTCTGCTTCCTTAGAGGATGGTACCAAGGTCAAGGAGGGCACAGGATGAAAAACAGTGGGTCACCCAGAACCTGGGAGAAGACTTGAAAAAGTCATTTTTTCAAGGCCAAGGAGTTTTCCTTCCAGTGGATTGTTTCATGTGACACTCTGCAGCTACATATTTCCTTTTCCACACTTTATTTTTACAAATTAAAAAAAAAAAAAAGAAAATGCAGCATAACAAGGAATCACCAGTGATCAGCATCTCCAGCGTGGTGCACACCAGATCAGATGTATCCTGGGAAATGCATCTCCCTCCTGGCTAGGACATAGATGTTGCTAATTTTGCAATTTGCTCTGCTGTGCCTATCTCATCTATCAAGAAGGAACTGGAATGGGGGGAGTTATTATATGGGAGATGCTTGATGGGCTCTGTCAAGCTAAAGAGCTCCCACTAAGTGTGTGGTGCTGGCAGGATTCTACTGAGGATACATCCACACAGGATCTTGCTGGGCAGAAAGGCAGAAGAGATATCCCCAGACAGAGCAGGTAAGCCTGAACCACCCCTGAAGTCATATCTACACCATCCCCCTGCAGCTGTGACAACAATCAGGAATCAGGGACCAAAGGGATAATGACCAAGAGGCCCCACATACATGCTCTGCCCTGGCTGAGCTGCCTCTGCCCTGTGAGAGGGATAGAAAAAAGGCAAACTTTTCCACAAGCCCTACTAAACCTTTACCCTCCCTTCACAGATTTTCAGGAACAAAGTGAGATCAGCTTCACCTTAGCTCTCCCTGCAGACACCAGCACACACATAAAGGCCATGACACCTGCAAAGCATCATCTAGACAGTCCATTCCCAGAGCACTCCCACAGCTTGTGCAGGATTTCCACAGCTCCCAGAAACCATAGAGTCAGAAAAAAGGGAACAGTTTCTAACTCCACCAGCCTGTGGGACCAAATCCACTACTTTCCTCCCAACACATCTGCTCTGAAATCAAGACATAGTTCCTTTTTCTGTCATTATCCCCATGCATGTCCCAAGTGCCACACACAGTGTCCAGGCAGGTATGAGATGGACTCGTGCAGTTTCCTCTCTGACCCCTCTCCTCCTGTTTTTTTCACCCCTTCACCTCAATAACAAGTGCATTTTACCCTCTCCACAGGTGGCCAAGACCCGGCTTCAGGCAGTGATATCCAGGGTTTGGAAGTGACCTGCCCAGAGCTTGGAGCTCCCCTTCCACTTGTCAGTGACTCAAGATCTCTCCATGGCTGGAGCCCAGGAGTCAGGGAAGGCCTGGGAAAGCTCGGAGGAGCTTCCACAAAGGTGCAGTCACCTGGCCACTATCACTGATCCTCCAGGCCTCGAGCACCATCTCCTGGTCGTTCCTGGATTCAGTGGCAACTTAACCTCGCGCTTCCTCCACGTCACCATCCCTGAAAACCTTTGGGGGGACAAACCGTGTGTGGGAGCCCTTCAAGGTGTACAACACTTCATCAGGTCCTATGCTTGCTGACACACACACACAATGCAATGAGCTCCCCAAGCCCCTCTCCTGGGAGCTCTGCTGCTCTCTTTTTCCTTCCAAGTTTTAACGGGAACAAACTCTGGTACTGGCACAGCAACCTTGGCATGCTCCGGTGCCACCACCTCTGCGTGGTGGCAGTGAGCAACCAGCACAAGATGCTGCTGGAAAGCTCCAGTGTGTTCACCTCCCACGCTCCCGTGGCTCTGGGCTCCAGGACACTGCGGGGTCCCAGGCTGTGAGATCCAGCAGGATCACCACTTCCTGTGCAAATATTGCAGTGGCAGAGTTCAGCCTTCTGGCATGAGGGAAAGGAAGATAAATGCTACCAGTCCCCTCAGAGCCACAGGAACCCTGCCTCTACCTAATTGCACTTCATAATGGATTCAGCAAACCATTAATTATCAGATTATATTTTAGGAAGCTGTAGATAAAAAAGCTTTATGAAATTTAGCCTTAAAGGGATGGGTGTGCTGCAATGAAGCTGTTGCATCATGTTGGTGCCAGAGAAGCAAACTTTACAGTGGGTACCTGAATGCATTTTACAAGTCAGTGTCCCATGTGCCAGGGTAGTGTGCAGTCACAGCAGCTATCACACACACAAACACCTTCATTAGTGCCAAGCCACTGACACCAGTAATGGGGGACCCTGGCGTGCAGGTACATCTCCTTCCCCTTTTTCAGCATGTTCCTGGTGAATTAAGAGGGTGGTGGGAGACCTCAGGGCTGTTTGTTTGAAGAGGATGAGGATGCCCAGACCTGCCTCAGACCCTCCTTCCTAATAGACACAGCAAACACATGGATGGGATCAGACCTCTGCTGCAGAAGGTGGCACCTAAACAGCATTGAAGCAACCTAGCCCAGTTCTCAGGAAGTCCCTGCTGGAGAAGAGAGACTCAAAGGTCAGCTCTATGCTGAAGGAGGACTCTAGGTACACAACAGTACAGGTAAGAACAGAAGACACAAAGCAGCCTGCAGAGAAGATACCTGTGAGTACATCACTGATTCAACTACAAAAACCTCCATCCTAAATTCTCAGGACAGCTTTTTGGTTTTTTTTGGTTTCCCATATCCATATGCCCCAGCTTTGTCCTGCACTAGTCCCATCCCTCTGTTCATGGCAGCAGAGAATCACACCCAAATCCCATCTTTTCCTCTCTTCTATTTTTCATGTGCTGGGAGAGACAAGTGGTCCAGATCACCTGAGCTGGCAGCTACTGACTGCAGGGAGACTTCCCAGGCAGTGAATGTCTACGAATCTCTCCTGTCCCTGGTCATGCTGTGCTTACTGCCTGCTTGGGATTGCTTTCCCATAGAAACCCCAAACCTCCCCGCTGAAGCAGCATTTTAAGTCCCTGAACAAGTCTAGTGGACACCAGGTGCCAGTCACAGGCACCTCCCACTGTCTTTCACTTGTTTTTTTCACAAATCAGAGTTACTTAATCATCAAATAAGTACTCCACAATCACTGCCACCAGCTCAGAGCTACTCTGGCTCACAGGGAATTCGATGTTTCTCCCTTGTCCCTGAGGAGCTGACAGGGCTGAATCCCTGATCCTTGTTTCAGGTCTCCTTTTGGTGTGAATTCTTGTTCCCTTGTAGCAATGTGCTCCCACACACATTCCCTCCAAGGCATGCCACTTGTAACATGACTGCTTTTATTCCTACACCTCCTGCAGCTAGAAAATTGGGTAAAGGAGATTCCTGAGGGTCCAGATGGGCAGACATATAGCTCTTTGCAGTCACAGCTCATCTCTCCCCCGTGATCTGCCTTTTCCCTATGGACTCTGCCTCCTTTGCCTAATTTTTTCTCTCTGCCAACCCCAAACTGGTGCACGTGGCCCGGAGAGACACCTTGGTGCAGAGGCGGGCAACAGCAACCGTGGCATATGAGACCAGCTCCTGGCTGCACCATCTCACATGGTAAGTCTTGTCACAAATTCCACACGTAAAGGGCTTTCCCCAGATGTGGGTCATCAGGCAGTGCTCCAGCAGTGATGGGTGACATCATATGTTGGAGCAGGAGGGCAGGGGTGGTACTCCCAGGAATGGGCTTCATGGACATACTTGTGGTGTTCCTGCAGGGCAGCAAACCTCATCCAGTACTTCTTGCAGTTGTAGGGATCTGTCATGTCTGCCACCCAGAAACACAGTACAAACCCAAGAGGGCAAAGGAATTAAGGAGAAAGAAGAACTAAGAAGAAGGAAAAAAAAATAATAAAAAGGAAATATTTGTTACTTTCCAGGTGAAAACCAGAACGGAAGTTTGGGCTTTACATATAGGTGTTGCTGTTCCTGCTAACTGGCAGCTTTCCATGGTGGAAGCCACATGTGCCACTAAAGTCTCACTGTTCTTGAGAGGGAAGTCCCACGATGAGGCTCCCAGCCAGCCTGCAGACACCAGTGATGCTGCCATGGGGCTGCCCTGGCACCCCGTGCTCTGCAGGCTGCGCTGCCCACGCTGGGGAGGCAGATGGCCAAACTTGCTGTGGAAGGTCTGGAGGTGGACAGAGAGCCCAATGGCACGGCAAAAGCCTTTCCCACACTCCTGGCACACACAGGGCTTGTCCCCCACGTGAGCACCACAGTACTGGCACCTGTACATCCTCCCTGCAGGGACACCCCAGGGAGAGCCTGCACCCAGCAGCACAGCAGCCCTGTCTGGACTGTGCCTGATTTCAGAGAGAGAGGAAAGAGACTGTGAAGTGAACAGGCTTTCCTGAGGCAGCCAGAGCATCTCAGCACAAGGTCCAAAATGTCCTGCACGTGCTGAAGAAAATCACACCTGTATAGGTAGGATTAAATTACTACAGACCTCAGGTATCCAGAGGTACTAGACATTTTCAGGAGTACTGCACGCTCGTGTGTCTCATGTGCAAAACGAATTGCCCAACACCATCACACTCGTGAACCAAACATTTATTACAACCCCAGAAATGTACCCGCTGTGCCCATGAACTGGAAGAACCCTGTCTCAGTCCCAGGAGCACGTGGCACTGAGTGCAGGGGCAGGAGCAGCAGTGGCATGAAAAATATGTGAAATTCAGACAGAAAGAGGGGCAGGAGAAACTAGGATAACCAGAGGAAGGACACACCACTGGGTCTGGGTATGATGGGACAGAGAGGAGCTACTCAGGAGAAAAAAAACGAAGAGAGAGGAAGGGGCGGACTGCATGGCTAATCTGAGGACCTGTGTCATGGGTTTCTGTAGCTGAATTTTAGTAGAAGGAGGGGGGGCTTCCAGGATGGTTTCTATTAGAAGCTGCTGGAAGTTTCTCCTGTCCTGTTGAGCTAATTAAAATTATAGTTATGCCTCTGTGATACATATTCAAGAATTGGAGTGTTTGTGCAGTTGAAAATTCCAGCTTTGAGAGAATAACGTGGAGAGAGAGAGACCAAGGTGGGAAGAGCAGAAGGAGGTGAAGGAAGAACCCCACGTTGAAGCAGGAAGGAGGAAAAGGACTGAAAGCTATTCCCCCCTCCCTCTCCCTGAAGCCCATGGAGATCTTTTG
>VXAU01002542.1:439674-458096 GCA_013399695.1 Formicarius rufipectus
CAGTCTCTGCTCCCATTGGGCGCAGCAATATTTACAGACAGCAGGTGTTGATGTTGCTCCTCGGCCGGTGCTGAGCTGCCCCCAGGGTGGGGTTGGAGAGATGTCGGTGTGGGGTTGGTCGGAAGAAGCCGCACAGAGCGGGGAAGAGCTGGGATCCTCTTTCCGCGGGCAAAAATTCTCTCTCAGTCCGTGGCTGGAGAATGGATGTCACTCAGAGCTGCTGCTTTGCGGAATAAAACGCCCCTATAATCCAGTGAGGTTCTAGAGAGATATGTTTATTCCAGGCCCGGGCGCAGGGGGGATCGCTCCTCCAAAAGCATGCGCACCTGGTTAACAAAGGGTTTATGTGCAAGTAAGTTATAAATAATTAATTTTTCTTTTATGCATAAACATTATTTTCTTAGAGAAGGCGGGGTTATTATAATGAGCCTCAGGAACTGATTTCCATTTTCTCCGCCCTGTGCTGCTGCTTCTTGTGTGTGCACTGTTCCTCCTGGGAATTCAGGGCGGGGGTCTTTAGTGGTCTCTAGGGATGAAGTAAAGCATCTTCCTCCTGTGAACTTTTTACCTTTTGCTCAAAACTGGTCCAAACCAGTCTTGTTGGCAACTGTAACTGGTCTAATTGGACTTATCTTGTTCTTTTGACATGTTTCCTGATTTATCATCAGGTATCCTGGCTGTTTGAATTGTCCAAGAAACTTTAAGCCTCTTGGTATGGCCCTTTCAAGGACACTGTGTGAGTTTTGCTGTAGTGAATTTCATACTACTAAGCAAATTCTATGATAAGTATAAAAGCAGAGAAAATAAGCATAATAGGCATAAACAAAATAAGCATCATAAGCCCTAGGTAAAATAAACATAGGTTACCCCTTCCCCTCCCCCTCATCACTGGCAGCCGCCAATGTTGGGGGCTCCTCGCACCCGGGCCAGCAGCCACTGGCCCTCTTAGGAAGCCTGACGCAAAAGGCCCCGGCTAGCAAGTCTCTCTCTCTCTCTGAAGCACTGGGAACTCTGAAAATCCAGGGATTGGGAAACGGGAGGAAAAAAGGAAGGAGACCAAACTCGTAGGCAGAGGTTCCACCCGAGAGCCATGTCTCTCCCCTTTCTTCCAGCAGTCCTCCTCCTCTGCCCACTGAGAAAACCAAAAGCCCCCCCTTCGCCTTACCACACCCACCCCAACCATTACCATTGCTAGGTAACACCTTCACCCATCATCTGCCCCTTTTGTTAGAGGCAGTGAACAAAGATAAGAGCTATTAACACCTTGTTTGGTGGTAGGGGAAAGAGAAATTCCACGAGATTCTAAAACTATAACAGTCTTAATCCTCATCTGAGCCCAGAAGAGAGTCTCAATTTTCAGCCACATTCAGCAGATGAACATTGGACCTTGTCTGTGAAGGCAATACCTCAAGATGTTCATCAGTCTTTTCTGATGCCCTGGAATCACAAAGAGTCTGTTACTGACACTTAATTGCAGTTTCATTTTAAGAGGTCTGTAAGTCAGTGTATGATCCACTCCACCATGAAAGAGCTCTGAAATATTCTGGGTGATTTCTCTCATGCCTTGAAATGACGATCAAACACACTAACATTCTACAAACACCCAGGTGGTCCAAGGTAATTGAGAATTTAGTGGGCTCAGTTGCCCCTGGTGAAAAGGTTAAGGGCACACAAACCTGCAGTTGCAGAGCAGGAATAGCCCCTTCTTCTCTCCCTTACACCAAAACCCACAACTTTAACTTCATTCCTTTCTCCTTCCCTATGTAATTCCAAGCTGGATCTGCAGAAGTCTACCTTGAATCAGAAGAATGATGACTCCAGAGTAACACCCCATCCCTTTAAGGACACCCCAGTGAACTAAGTCAAGGAAGAGGACCAGTGTTTATTCAGAATAATGAAGAAACTTCGTTAAAATCTACTGTGTCCCTAAAGTAATCTATGATTGTACTTGTCATCTGATTAGTTGATAAGTAAAACAAAAAGCTGCCAAATAGATGAATCCGAAAAGGATTATTTTCACTACTGAAGTTACTAAATTGAAGAAGATGCACAGTCATACTTTTTAGGAGAAACCAAAACCCTATAGTTCATCCAAGACTTGGTTCAGTGCCAACCAGAACAATCCATCATTCTCACAGCATCACCGGGGAGAGAAGCAGCTAAACATACACAGCCTGGGGACAAAAAGTCTCTGGGACCCAGAAGACACAAAAGGCTGAGTAAGGAGAGAAAACTCTCCAGAATGGGGAAGGAGGCAATGGCAGGCTGGGGGAATAATCAACAAAGATACTGAGCTATTAGGAAAAGCTCCCTGAACAAAAACTTCTTGGAGACATGAGTCTTGATCGCCAGCAAAGCCAAGGGAAATTCACAGGTGAATTATTTCCCTCCTTCTCCCATTGGAATGTTTCTGATTTTATGACACAAATTTGAGTTGTTATGAATGCACTCTCAGCTCTATTGCCATGTCAAGGTGAGCTCTGGAACCCTGTGCCAGGTGCAGACCTCCTCCTCTCCATTAGCAGGACAGCATGGTGACACTAAAGGTGCCACCAGAGAATCCATCAGCTGCCGGTAGAATCAAATAATTCCCTCCTCTTCATTTACATGATAAGAATTATTTGTCCTTCTGTTTGTTCAAGCTGCAATTTGAGGGATTCAGCTCTGTGTAATTAAGGAATGCTCCTCCTTGGAATGGGTATTACCACGAGATAATTAACCATGCTGGGAGTCTGGTGTTTCGAGAAAGCAATTGTGTTTAACAAATGACAAAGCAAAGTGCCTGTCGGGAATGTTTGCTACAGAGGAAATTATCAGCATTATGAGCACAGTTTTGCTTTCTATTAAACACTCATTTACATTTCACCGCATGTTAATTTAGTTTTTAATTTTTATGTAGCTTTAGAATCTCTTGATGTGAATTGCTCAGGGTACATCTAAACCCACCCAAACTTGGAAGGCTGTTCCACTAGGCAAAGATAGAGGCTCCTGAGTAAATCCCACTAAAATAAACAGGAGGAGGGGCCTGGCTATCCAATAGAATGATGTCTGATGGGCACACTAAGTGTGGGATTCCCATCAGCACACTCTGCTTCACACAGAACTTGACACTCTCACTTTTTTGCTCTGATCCTGTTAGTAACAAATTTAATTAATATCCCCACTTTGAGTCTGTTTTGCCCTGATGCTGATCAGTAAGTGAACTCTCCCAGCTCTTACCTCAACTCATGAATCCTTTCTTGTATTTTGTCTCCTCTGACCAGTTGCAGAGGGGAGGGAGAGAGTGGTTTCAGCGGTGTCCAGCCAGGGTCAACCCACTACATCAAGATATCTGCCCTGATGCCCAGCAGCCTCATGTGCCACAAGCCTCTTCACATCTCTACAGTACATTTCTTCGCTTGTTTCAGCCTGCAGGTCCTAAAACTCTTCCTCAAGTTGTTCACTCACTCAGGTCTGTAACCTTTCATAGAAGTTCTCCTCTCATTCAGCACGCAAACTTCAGACAGTTCTCCCTTTAACATGAAAGAAACTAATCCAACAGCTCCTCCTCTGCTCTAATGAACACCTGAACTCCTTAATTAGTTTCTCTCATTTCTAAAGATCTGTTCTTTTATAGGCCAAACTCTGTTAGCAAACCTGTTGATGTATCCTCCCATTCAATTCACACCGAGCTGCCTCTGGATCCTTCAGTCTGAAGTCCTCTTCTGAGAGAACACAAAAAGAGGTACAAGAGCAGCATCCTTTGGGGAGTTCACACTGTAACCTACCACTGCTCCCAGGCAGATGTTGAAAGATGCAGAAGTGATGTCCTTGGCAGTGGGAGATGCAGTGCTGGTATTTTGGGATAAATTTTTACACGGCCAGGTGAGACAGTTAGAAAACATCCCCTCATTTTGCTTGCAGCAGGACGTCTTCATCGGCAGTGCATCCAGTTAAGATCCCTCCTTGAGTGGCCAG
This sequence comes from Formicarius rufipectus, assembly GCA_013399695.1. NCBI lineage: Eukaryota > Metazoa > Chordata > Aves > Passeriformes > Formicariidae > Formicarius > Formicarius rufipectus. The sequence continues at coordinate 443,632 of VXAU01002542.1, forward strand.
CAACCTCACAGAAAAGGGCTGATGTTTCTACCATCTACTTCGACTTTTTGGGTTCAGGGCTGTATTGTCAAGTGGTCACTCTGAATTCTGCAGCAACCTAAGCCACAGGACACCATGAATGAGAGGTTACCTGACCTTCCTTTGTATCCAACTTTATTTCTTTTAAATGATAATTTGCATCCAAATCCTCCACGCCACCTCCCCACATTACAGAGATACCAAACAACAAAAGAACGAGAAAGGTTCAGTTAAAAAGTTCCACAGAAAAAACAAAGATTTACAAAGAGGCTTCACAAAACATCATTTACAAGTTATCCAGCAAAGGAAATCAAACTTGCTCCATGCGCAGCTCAGACCAGGCCCGGAAAGAACCCAGTTGCTTAGAAAAAAGGCTGTTTCGTGAGAATCTCGCGCTTGTCTTGCTGAATAAATGTATCACTAAGGAGGCAGTTACTGTGAAAAGAAAAAGGAAAACCAAATCTTTATGAACCCTTGGAGAACTAGATCCCATCCCTGCCAGCCCAGAACTCCAGTTCAACACTGCCTGAATCAGGTAAGATGAAACCTTCAGGGGCTGCTGGTAATTCCATGTTCTTTTTCTCAGTCCCTGAGATACCAGAGATCCCACCTGCACATATGCCATGGGCCCGCCATTTTAATCAATTTTTCTGGAATAGTTAAACACTTTTCCACTTGCCTGAGGGGAAAGGGTGGAATTAAACAAACAAACGAAGCCTGAAAACCAGGTAAACCCCTAAGATCAATCTACACTTGGCAATTTCTGCCTTGTTTTCCTGTGCTGCAGCAGGATAGAGCTCTGCCTCCATCCTTACTAGAGTGCTCCCCAAATACATCCATTATTTGATGGCAAACTGTGGGCTGAAACAAGAGCACAAAGGGATCCCATAGAGAGAAGGATTTGGTATTCGGAGCAGGGTTTGGAGGCTTTGCAGCAAAAGAAGCACACAGTGACTGACAAGGATTAAAAGAAACAGAGAATAACACTGCTCCTCCACCAAAGGAGGCAGGAGCCCTGCAGCACATGCTGATGCAATTACAGGATATATCCTGTGCCCAAGGAGCAGAATTATGATGGCATAATGGTTTTGGTTATTACTGGGGGGTTGTGTTTGGTTTTTTTAATGGGAAGGGAAATAAAACATGGCTGAGTTTTACTTACCTAATTCCATGAAGACAAAAACTAAGAGTGCAGGCAAAATGTGCAGTCCTTACAAGAAAGGCCACACTGCAACATGAACAGGCATATATGAAAATCCTAATTTCCCCACTGCTGATGAAGCTTCCAGGGCTTGGAGCTCAGCTGTGGGTCTCTGCTGACAGCCACAATGTCCCCAGACAAGTCCTCTGATGCCCTCACACCTCATTCTCTCATCTCACATTCCCATTCCAGGCTCAGCTATCTGCTTTCAGAGTGGCAAATTGATCAGCCACCAGGCACACCCCAGCCCATGAGGACAGGGAAGGTGCCTCTGCAGGCAGCATCTCCTTGCGTCTCCTACTCCAATCTGTGCCTGTGCTCAGGGATGCTCCACGCTGGACCCAGTGAGGGACCAGGAGTGAGGACCTTAACTTAGGGGCTTAAGAGCCGGGCAGAGGTTCTTAGGCCACCTGTCGTGGCTCTGGTCAGACTCACTCAGACAGAAAGCAGAGATCATTCATGCCATTGAGCACAACTTTCCACTCACTATACTCCTGCATCAGAGAAACTAACTGATGTGACAAACCAGGACAGGAGGTCTCAAGCTGTGTCCTGATTGCAGCATGTGAGGGCACTTTCTAAGTTCCAGTTGAACAGGGTACAGCCAGCTGCTCACAAACACAAAGGAAAGCAGGTTATACACAATACTTTGTCCTTTATGACTTCTCCAAATCAGCATATTGCTTACAGGGAAGGAAAGCAACAGTCCTCCTCACCAACTGCTGCCTTCAACACATAAAAAGTAAAACCAGCTTAGTTAGTGGATGTGTTATTCTTGCAGACAACTGTATGGTAAGAGTCCAAAAAAGAGTTAAAGCTGAGTCAGCTGAAAGGGAAGCTGATGACCAGGAACTTGCAGGCAGGTAGCAAAGTGGTTCAAGCTTCCCTACAAATCCTTCTCCATTGTCCGAAAAAGGCATTTTCAGGGCTATGAGGAGTAGTACCAGGCACCTCCTCTGCCCCAGGCTCCAGTTGCAGGGGCAGTCTGACTCTGATCCTGGCCTTGAGGTTGCTGTCACTGTTCAGTCTGACTCTGATTCTGGTCTTGAAGTTGCTGTCACTGCTCAGTCTTTACTATTCCAACAGTCCAGCACAGAAGGACGTGAGACCACACACATGTGCAGTCCAGGCTGTGCAGAAGGCAGGTGAAACTACCAGGTGAGGCAGTGATGACACTGCCTTGCATCCCGCCAACATCCCTCCTTGCCCACACAGTTTGCCTCATTTCAGAGTTTTTTCCCCACTTCTCCAAGCAGTCAGGAATCCCCCTTCTGCTGTCTCCAAGAGCTCAGTGATGGGGCTCAGCTGTGTCACTCTCCAGATCAGCTCCTTCCTGCAACCCAGCAAGTGAGCGGTCAGCATGTCTCCGTCGGCTGTGTTCTCTGCGGGGAAAAGAATTCACAAACACAAGAAAAGAAACAAGTCAGTCTGAAGGAACTGACAGGCTCCCGAAGCAAGGGAGACTCTGTGAAAGATCTAAGTGAATTGCAAAGCTGATCCCAAGCACATGCAGCAGAGGAAAATCACTTTACTATTCTCTTTAAACTCTATGAAAGGAAAATGTCTGATTTATCTAACAGAGCACAAATCCATAAAGCAAGCTGGAGGTTAACACCAGGTTTGCAAGGCCACTGCTTTGTGTCAGACTCGAGTAAGAAAGAAGCCTTCAGTCCCAAGGCTCAGCTGTTCTCTGACCCACACTGGCTGCCAGCCATTGATCCAGGCCTCCAGGCAGTGATGGGGAGAGCCCTGCACTGCTACACCCACTGCTGCAGGAAGAAATGCTCCAGGATCTTGGCCAGTACATGATGAAACCTCCTGCATCCAAGGATACAGGGTTTCTCTGCTTTGCCTGTAAGATTACCCACTGCCTTTGAAAGAGGCTGCATCCAATTTCCTACCTGTCTGCTGTGGGCCTTTTTCACTGCCCTGTTCCCATTCCAGCAAATCCACTCTCAGCCTGGGATTTGTGTCTTGAAACAGCTTCAGGAAAGACATGAGGGTCTGGGTGTCCAGGGTCTGAGTGTCCTGGACATCACTATGCTGGGTGTGAGCATCCTGGGGCCGAGCATCCCTGGGCTGAGCACTCTTCACTTTGCTCAGCAACTTCCTGATCAGTGACTGTTCCCCTGCCTTGGCCAGACAGAGAGCCAGAACCTACAGCCGAACAGAGATGCCAGGAGGTTTGGATAACAGAGTGAATTGCCCTATACAAACAGACACAACAAGCAGAATCCTGGGCTTTTTTTCAGGGGACAAAAAATTAAACAGAACAAAAAAAATAACCACATAGACACACATCACTGAACCTAAGCTCCAACCTGCAGCCACCAGCCCTGGGAGGGAGGGCAGCAAGCCCTGCTGCCAGCCCTTATCTGTACAGCAAATCCCACAAACCAGAGCTGGTTCCAGCACCAAAAGTCTCTTCATGTCAAAAGGCCAGTAAGTGTAAGAGACCTGATAAACCATGGATTAAACTCACTACTGTGGAGGGCCAAGGCTAGGGATACTTGATCTCACTGCAGAACAAAGAGGGAGCACTTGTACAGAAAGCAGAAAGCATTTCAAGTAGGACTTTCAGAAATCTCCATCCTCAGTGGCAATGGAGTTTTGTCTCCTAGAGAAAGCTCTGGAGAGAAGGCACACAAACTCTTGAGTGCTGTGAGCTCCCAGCATGCCGGGCAATCAAACCCAGAGCTCCAAAGTCTGCTGCAGTGACCTGAAACAGTAACTAGAGGCAAACATGCCTGTGCAGTTATGGGAATAAAAGGCAAAGAAATCAGCTGGAACTCTTGCTCCCATTTCCCCAGAGTCCTTTAATGCTGTAAATACTGCCCCTGAAGACACATGCTCCTCAGCTCTCCAGGAGAGATGCCAGCCTTTCAGAGCAGGCAGCCTTTACTGGAGACTCCGGGGATGCTATAAAGGTACCTTTGAAGTGGGGAGTTCAGCCCTGCTCCAGGGAGAACAGCCATTTTCTGCTGTCATTGTCATTTTTATTCCAATGATAAAAAGACTGAATGCAACTGCTTGGGGCCACGCCAGGGGACAGTGGACTCCCTTTCCCAGCAGGTGTAAACGCTCAGAGAATTAGGGCAGCAAGGCAGTGCAATGACCCAGTGCAACGACCATCTGCAGAGGGGAAAGAGCCCAAGGCCCAGCTCTTCCCACTCAGTTTTCCTGCCCAACAGAGAGTGTGGACAATGAAGGGCTCGGGTATAAAGAAGAAAGGAAATGTCACACATGTGCTGAACAACAAACTTAAAGGTATGTTTTCAATGCAAATATTAATTTGTAATGAGACTTGATAACCAGATCATGTTTGTTCTCAAGGTTTGCATGTCTGGCCCCTTGCAGATCAAAACAAGCCTGTAATACACAAAATATGTCCACTCTCACCATTCAAAAGGTGCTCAGATCCTGACAAATCTATGTTTTCACTAATATGGACGAAGGGTAAATTGCATTGTTGCAATATACTTTTTATTTTTTTTTAAGTTAAAATCAGCACAGCATTGCTATTCAGAGCTCCAGGTAACCTCCCTTCCTCAGTACCTGGATTTGGATTTCAGTAACTGAAATGCTCTGTTATTTATAGGCTCTTTCCAGAAGACTTTTCCTTGGACACATTGCTCAGTGGGAACAACAGCCTTTTAGCATTGTTGCAAAAGAACACACAAAATATTTTTTACTTACTTCGACGCACTAACAATTCCCAAAGATCCTGGAAAGAAATACTGATCCTAGGTGAAATCCCAGCTTCCACATAGTCATCATATGCCCCCACATTAGTCTGACCCACCAGGCTTTCACTGCCTGGGACACTGCAAAACCCCTCCTGGTTAAGTTGGCACAAATTAGCACACATCCAGCTTCCAGACAGGAGCAAGAGACTGTCTGTCTGTGCAGGGAAACTGAGTAACCAAGACCTGGGTTCAGTTTGAGCTATGCCACCAAACAGGTTCCATGGTGACTGAGAAATTTGGTGCCAGCTGAAGATGACAGTTCTGGTGACCGCAATACTCCCAACTCAGCACCTCAGTGTTCACACACCATGGAACAGCCTTCCCAGTTCATCTCAAACCTCCCCATGTCCACAGCAGACTAAGGCAAGCTCTGAACAATAATCTCTGCAGGTAAGTGCTCAGGAGGTAGGTCTCCTATCTCCGTCTCATTTCCACATCTTTCATGTTATCCCAGAGAGGACCTCAACCACGTAGATCCCCCCAGCAATGTGCAGTGACCCAACGGAGACTAAAGACGGATGTGAGGAGAGAGAGAGGGCAGGGCAGTCACTTAGCCCAGCTGGCCACTGGTTTCTCTCTGCAGGCAGGCCAGCAGCGTTATGGCTTTTCGTAAGCTCCTGCTCCTACTGTGAGAGCAAATCCCAGTAAAAGCCACTTTAGTGACTATTTCTGAGTGATCTCCTTCAAGAATTGACTTTAGAGCGAATGCAAGCATCCAGAGGGTGGTGGGGAGGGATCTGCAAGAGACAGGTTGGAAAGCATCTGTTCAGGGCGGTAGAAGAGGTTGGCTCCCCTCCTGCAAAGGCAGAGGGCCATTCAAGTACACTGCAGGAGGCCAGGCACCATGGGAAAACTTCCAGAGCCACAACTGTCAGTCCTCTGTGAAGGAACGCTGCTTTGGGTTTTATCTTGGTAAATTTTTGATGTGGAGAAGGTAAAGAAAATATAAAAAAGTCACTGGAAACCTGCATAGACTGTGCCACTGCTCACACGGTTGGTGCACAGACAGCCCCAGGACTGGCTCCACACACCTGGTCCTCAGAGAAGCTCCCTGGTTGTAACCACACCATGAAGTCAATCAACAATCACTGTGCATATAATAATCAAAAAAATCTACATTCCCATTTCTCCTTCAGAAATCCAAGCTGTTCTTTTTCCAAGCCTGCATCTGTACATGACTGATGAGGGAGACTCCAGGAAGGATCTGTGGAGAATGCTGACCTCCTGCTTGCTCCACACAACAGGAGCAAAAGCTCAGCCCAAACTTCTACATGAGTACACCAGAACAGGGGGAAAAAGTAGTCTAGCTCTGTCACCATGAAAGAAAAAACAAAAGCCTCACACGCTTTCACTCCTAATCAGGATGCAGAAGATAACAGGAAAATTCTTTCTTCTGCTGCATCCAAAAATCCCTGCAGCTGCAAATGAAGGACGACTGGACAGGCCCACAGGCAATGGAAATGATCCACAAGTACAGTGACATTTATTCTACGTGGGAGCATCAATGTTCCCCCACTTCATTTGAACCCAGCAGTACAGCGAACAAATGAGCTGTGCAGTAATTTGAATTGAGTTTCTCTAAGAGAGCACAGGAAGATAAGACTTGACACCAGCAAAGCTCTTCTACGCATCCCCAAATTACTGCAATTTCAGTCTAGTTCTCATTTCCAAGCAGGTTTCATCCAAGCTGGAACCAAATTAGATAGGAATAGTTTATGCAAGACATACAGAGAAACTCTAAAACACAAACAACCCCCAAAATCACATCTCTCTAAACAGAAAAGCAATTCACCTGCATTTTTCAGTCTGGGGAGCAGAACAGAACTCCAAACTCAAAGCAAAGGAATAGTCCTCACAAACTCCAGCCTTGCACCAGAAACCTTTGTGGGAAAAAAATCCCACAACCAAACAAGTCTCCACTGGAGGTCGGAGGAAACAGGAATGGCAGAGGGGACCAGACAAGTCTGCAGCAGGGAACAAGGCACCACACAGGGATAAGCTCAACAGCAATGGGAGTGAAAGACATAGGCATCCAAGGACAAATCCCACTGAAACAAGAGCCTGAACACCAGGACAGCCTTGGTGCCAACAGGCAGGCTTGAAAAACCTCCCTGAACCTTCCCACTGCCCAAGCTTTGCTGTCCAAAGCACGTCACTGCTTGCTCAGAGAGATCAGCCACCCCTAGAAAGCTTCCAGGCAGAACTACCCAAGGGATGGGAGATCTCCCCTGCAGCAGGGCAAGAGTACCCAGCACTGCTTTCTGCAAAGAAACAGCTTCTCATGAGCTTTCAGACCCACTTTTACCTGTCCAGAGGCACTCAAGACTTCAATCAAATGACTACCAAAAGAATAGAAAGAAGGGGAGGGGAAAAATAAGAGAGAGTTAAAAAATCCAAGAGTTAAAATGGCACAACCTCATCCTGAATTACATATCTGAGCTGGGCTCTTTGGAGCTGAACTTGAACTTCAAGCATGACTTTAAAAACACACCACTGTGCTTCCCCACAAAGAAAGCACCAAGCTCTTGTGGGTAAGAGCTGCTCTGTGTGCTACAGAGCCCAGACTCAGTGCTGGTGTCCACAGGTCCTGCTGATCCCAGAGGGGAGCTCAGAGAGGGACAGATCTGGTTAAACCCTTGCTTACAACAGGCTGCAGCCTGTTCTCTCACTGCCCTGGGGCTGACACTTTTCATGCTTGTCACAGCTGAGAAGTGATTTTTCAGGAGGGCTTAAAGAAAATCCATTTCTCATTTATTCAGCATTTATTTATAGCTGCAGAAAAATTGTCCAGCTACTGCTTTGCAGTCAGACACCCAAACTGGCTCTAAGCACCACAACGTCTCTACTTGGCTCCTGCTGCAACAGCTCTTTCAGGAGCGCAAAGGGCCAGGAATGGGTCTGTAAACCTTCCCTGCTAGGTCTGAGGTGCTGAAGGAACATGAGACAGCAGTGACTGCAAAGCAATCGCAGGTAGGACTGTTGTGCAGCACAGAAGCTGCAGCTCACCTTGCCTGGGCACTCTGCTGGCATAGCTCTGCCCTGCCACAAGCAGCAAGGGGAGGCAGGAGACAGAGGTGGTGCCTGCTGGCACAGAGACATGGAGCTGCCAAGCCCCTTCTGGACATGCCCATCCCCACTGCACTGCACTCACCCCAGCTCTGCTCCAGTTGTAAGTGTGGAGATCAGTAAAACCTTAAACCTGACATATTTCTCTGATCATGGCAACAAACAAATGTACAAAAAACCAATCCTTCTCTGAGCAAGGCACTTAGAAGTGCTTGTCAGCACAGACAGGCTTAGGTTTGCTGCCACAAACACAAATTAGGACCCACATGTGCCTCCTAAAGGCCACAAGATGTTACATTCAACACCATCAGGTGAACCCGCAGCTAAAGGAACACTGTGAACATTTAAGAGCTCAGCAGAAAACAACCCTGCACTCCCCAATTCAAGGGAATTCTTCTCCCTGCTGTCATACGTGCTTTGTGTTTTTTTCTAATAAACGTATTGCCTTGGGCTTCTATAAGCAGAATGCCACCACAGTCAAAATGTCCCATGTCATGTGGTCACAATGCTACTGGAAGGACTTGGATCCAGACAGCTTCCAGCCAGAAAGCACATGGGAACCTGGGGCAGCATCACAGTCCCCAACCTACAGAACAGCACTGCTCAGCTTCCAAAGGTGGGATAACCAGAGTCACAGAAGAACCAGCAGTGAAACAGTCACACTTTAATTTTATCCCTACAGAAATGCATGCAGGGCAGTTCATGTAGCCTGGCATGAAAAACACTTCACCAGAAACACGGGGCTGAGGACAGCAAGCACAGTCCTATCCTTGCTCTGTAGTGGCCATGGCTTTTCCACAGGTCGTGTCACTGCAGGCAGCTCAAGTGCTCACCTGGACCCACCATAATCATTCCCAAGCCCTAAATTCTACTGTTCCTAATGTCATTCCAGTATGGATGTCACCAGCTGCTTCTGTGGTGTCTTTGAGCTGGGACAATAGCTGGAATCTGGCTACCACTGCTCAGAGCCCAGAGTACCCTTCAGCACACTCCAAGCACTAGACTCAGCTAGCCCCTCCAACAGTAACTGAGCACCATTCACCAGCTCTGACTGCTCTTAAAGCAGCACATTGCCAAGAGAATCACCATGGGGCAGCAACTAGCACCCTCCTGCGACTCCCCATTCCACTGCCCCTCAGCAGCTCTGCCATCCACAGAGCACAGCAGATGCTCCACAGCAAGACAATGCCAAGGGCTTGGGAAATCTATACTGGGATCTTGTATGTCAGTTGTTTACAAGTCGATATAGTTCCTGATGCAAATTCCATAAACAGGAGGAGAGAAATCTGTGCTGGAGCTCTCCTACAATACAAGGATATCCTCAGGGCAGGGAATACTTCTTTATCTGTGTGCATGAGCAGCTTGCACTTACAGATGCTTCTCTCCAGGGTGATGCTCAGGTGAGCACATGTTGCCCTTCAAACAACAAGGCACCAGTTTCCCATGCAACAATTTCCTAAACAAGACACAAACTATTCTAGCCCTTAGCAGGATGAAGAAAAAACTTGTATCATTTATGGAAGTAAACACACCTACCTCCTTTTGAGAGGCATCAATTTCTCTGCACTCTTCATGTCTTTTCAGCACAGCCTGGGCATCAGAAAGGGCTTCGGAGAAAACACTTTCATATTGAAGAAAGAAATCCAGTTTTCCAGCTTTTCCTCTCTGATGCTGTGCAAGAGAAACAAGATGAGTTATTTACTAATTGAAAGGATTCGCAGAAAGCATGATGTGACTGAAAGGCATCAGTTTGTAACCAGCACATTTGCTATAATAGGAAAACTGTGACTTACAAATCCCTTCTGAAGATATCACACAGCCTGGAGGGAAAACCAATTTATTTAACACCAGTTATAAATGGAACATTTATTTTCAACCCAGTACAGCCTGTGTTTTCCTCCCATGCTGACTAAGAATTTAAAGGATAAGGTAGCATTAGCAGGCAACTTTGTTCACTTGCTGTTAGTCAGACTGTCTGATCAGCCCCATGTCCTGCATGGACACAGACCCCACTGCACAGCAGATGCTGTCACATGCCTGGGCAAGAAAAGTTTTGCTCACTACAGCTCTGGCAAATTGGTGACCATGAAACAACAGCAAAAGCCAAAGGAAGAAAATTTCTGCAGGGAGATATGTTGGTGTTGCTCCCAAACCTGGGCAAACTAAAAAGAGAAAAAGATGCCCCACAACAGGAGCTGATGAATTGCAAATAAGTGGCAATGCTGTGCACAGACCTGTGAGGTCTCACCTAAATCCCTTAATTGCCCCTTCCTCTCTGGAGGCTCAGCAAGCTCCGGAGACTTTTCCACACAGCCACTCCATCAGCATGGACAGGCTGTCAGGGCCATAGCCTGGATCCTCCTGGAGCCACTTGACATCAAGTCCTGGTGAGGCCAGGTGTGATTTCACAGCAAGTTCCTGGCCAGAAGGAGAAACACCTGCTTCCATTTCTGCTTCTACTGGACCAGGTAAAGGGAAAACTCTCTGAGTGAAGGGGATATCTCTTTTTCATTCTTTGGGTTTTCCAGACTGGGGTGGATTATTAGCTTCAGCCTTGCTTTCAGATGAATCTGCTTCCTGCCTGGAGACTCCTCTCACTACCTGGTCTTGAGGAGAGCAGCTTATGAGGCCCCTGAGGAGGATTTTGCAACTAAGTCACATCAAACGTCAGCAGACTATCTGCCATGGAGATAACTTTGGTGAAATTGTGTTTCCCCTGTGGGAGTTTGACACTCTATCACCTCCAGCAAGAGTGCAAACTCCTCAGGTATGTCACCACAGAAGCATCGATGGAGATGCTGTTTGTACTGTCCAAGAGTGATTTAAACAGCAGGCTAGCAGCAGCCCAAACCACCTTGTGTGCTCTAAAGTGCATGTTTCTAGTGAAGATGGTGCAGTCGCAGACGTGCTGCTCCTTGGACAGGGTGTACAGCTGGGGCAGCAGCTGCCAGCTGTCAGCTGGGGAGCTCCATGGCACCTACTGGCCTCCTCTCACTGTGGTCTTCACACAGCTTTCACAAAACCCTGCTGTTGAAAATGGATCCTGTCAGCATTTTGCTCTGCAAGACAGAAAGAAAAAACAAAAGTTATTTTCAGCTTACATATCCTAGTAGTTTACTGTGCTGCAGTTCTGTGGTTACAGCAAGATCCCCATTCGGAACTCACATTTCATGAATTCAGCAGTTTACCCTGGGACCTGAAGAGCCCAGTGGTCAAACCTCAGTGACCAGATTTGAACTGAGTACCGAGTCCCAGGAGCTATAAAAAGGGAGCAGAGCCTCCCTGACATGCCATACAGCTCACAGAAGTGTGAGTGCCCATAAGATCAGGCATTGCAGTGCCTGGCTGTTCCTGCAACCAGGGGCTGGTGCTGATGCTGATTTCACCAGCTGGCTTCTGAAAGGACGGGTGGGGAAGCAGGGCAGGAAGACCTGTTCCGACCATCTACCAAACACAGGGGAGAATATGAGGTAATAGTTTTGACCTGCAAAGCACTAAGGGGTTTGGGACAAGTTAATTTTCTCCCTATATCACTGGTAGGATGAGCAGGGCCACATGAATATTAGAGACAGAGGTCTGTTAGCAGCCCAGGGCCTTCAGCACCCCCTTCTCAGCACACCACGGTCCCAACTCATCAATTTACAAGTTTTTTTACCCAAGTTGTAATTTTTTGCAGAAGTCCACAGCCCTAATCTCATCTACCTGAGCCTGCCTTTTACCTCCTCCCTTCCCACTCTGTTGCAGCAGGGAAAACAGACAGGACATCTGCCAACAGAATTTTTATCAGCAGGATACCTGGAGTTTTTATCTAAGCGAGACAAGATAAAGATGTAACTGCCTTGTCTACACACTTGGATGCCTAACACTGGTGCAGGCCACAGAACAGCATGAGCACTAGATAAAGAGCACCTGGATGGACATGATTTACATGACCTTCAACATTTAACATCTTTGCACTCATTGTAGAGAACAAGAGTAATACTGCCTGTCACCAGGGCATGAGCTTTAAGGAGCTGATGCACATACACCACCTTGAAGTACTGCCTCATACCTTGCTTCTTCAAGGCACCAGCCCCCCTGGAGCTCAGCCTTTGTGGAAAGCAGGACTTCCTGTCCACAGGCAGGCAAGACCCCAGCTGTCCTTTTGTGTGCCACTGCCTGTGGTGGCTGTGGGAAGACAGAAGTAGCTAGAGGCATCACCTCATCCCAGAGCTACAGATGTCTGAGCAACTCGTTGGTGGATCCCAGCCATGCAGGAGAGCTCTCCTACAGGGTCAAGAACTCCCCTGGGAGATGAAGTGCTACAGAATATGTTTTTCAATCACTGGAGGAAGGTCACGGATGGTTTTGACATCACCTCAAAGCAGAGGTTTCCTGCTCCCAGCCTGAGTACCTCTGAAGCAAGAGCACAGGGTGGTTGGGTCCTTCTCTGGAAGGCATGAAAACGTGAGTGGGATGATAGCCCACCCTACTGCTTTCCAGAGCCAGGACTTCTCTGGGCACATCACTATAAAAGGTTGGCTGGTTTGCAGCTCATCTTTGCAAGTTCCAGATCCATGCCTTCACCCATGCATACAGCTGGCCACCTGCACTTCCAGGCTATTCAACACGTGGGTTCTGCTCTCCTCCCACAGTGTTCTAAGTCACAAGGAACCAAGCTACCATTAGTGGAGTCACTCCTGGTCGTGGGAAAAGTGAAAGTTCTGATTCTTTTGCCAGGCTCAATATAATAGCAGTTTTAGTCCACTCGCACCTTCCCTGAAGCTGAAGCACTTTCAGTATCTGAGATGAAATTGGGTCTGCTGGTTAAATAATATAGCTGTGGCTCTTCCTACAAAAGGACAAGCAGGAAACATCAGTGTCCTGGAAGAGATGTCTGGTCCCTTTGTCATGAACAGCCTTCTGCATGAAACCTAGTGCTTGGCAAGTTGGAGGAAGCAGCAACAACACCGTCTGCTCCCTCTATTCCTGGCAGGAATACAGAAGACATATTTGCTCATGACAGCGCAAAACAGCGCAGCTCTAAGCAGCCCAGCAGCGTGTCCCCTTCTTCATTACAGCAACTCAGAGCAATGGAAAATGTGTCCTAAGCACAGACATATTTGTTTAAATACATTTTACTCCTTTAGTTATAGACACCCAACAATCTAGTGATGTCAAAGAGAACAGGCATTTGTAACACGGGGTGATGGCCAAGACCACCCTCAAGGCAATTGCCGCCTGCTTAGAGCACACTTCAGGCTTTTATTTAAAGCTTAGAGCCAGAAGGGACCACACCAGCAATCTGATTCCTCATCCATCACTGCCTCCAGGTTTCCGGGTTCAGTAACGCTTTTGACTAAAGACTGTCTTCTAGCAAGGTGTCCAGTCATGGTAAGAACTGGTGTTTAGGGAGAGGACCCTCCACAGCCACAGTTATTCTGTTAATTTACATGTCTCATTTCTCACCTGAGTTTGTCTGGCTTCATCTCCCAGCCGTTCTCTTTTGGGAGATTTGGCTGGGGGATTGGATGGAACTGGTAACCTGAGAGCAGGTAACTGATCGTTCTGCAGCAATGAGTGCTGAAACAATATGAGATGTCTGCCTCTGCCAGCACCACTGGTTGGAAAAAGCCAATTGCTACATCTTCATCTTAAAGTTCTTCCCTGCATCCTCTTTGCAGCCAGGCCCACTGGAGACTTGTTATGAATTTCAAACTTGCGGTAAAACATGGTTTAAAAGCCTGCTCCTGGGACTCCCGACACCTCAGCTGCATGAGCCCTGCCCTTGTTATGGTTTAGCTAAATGAAGATGATTTGCTTATTGAATTTTTTCGTACAATTGTGATTTTAGAGAAGCATGGGGGGCACTTTCCCCCCCAACTTTTGCCTTTGTGGAGCAGGGAGTGGGGAGAGATCAAGGGTCCCACCACAAAAAAATACCACAAGAACTTAAGAGAAAAAAGCTGCTGGCACAAGGGGACTCACTCGCTCTGGTTCCGGAAGAGGGTAGTGAGCACAGTAGCGTGGCTGGGCTGCTCTCTCTCTCACTGTGGATCTCAGCTCTGGCCATTTCATCACTGGTGGTTGGCCCCAAAATTTCCCCGTTGATGGCCCTGCGCCACCTTCTTGCTGCTTGTGATGCTGCTTCCAGGACTGGCCTTCCCGACACTCACTGCCCGTGCCAGGTTGTGGCCCAGTTTCATGCTACAGCTTCTGAATCACCTCAGAGTTGGGGCACCATTGCCACTGCTGCCATGGGCACCTCTGCTCCGAGTCACTGTTCCCACACAGCTGCTGGCACCACCGCCACTGCTGCCAACACCACCACCACTGCTGCCAACACCACTGCCACTGCTGCCAACACCATCCCCACTGCTGCCTACACCACCACCTCTGCTCTCAACACCACCACCACTGCTGCCAACACCATCCCCATTGCTCCCGGCACCACC
>VXAU01002542.1:463518-617323 GCA_013399695.1 Formicarius rufipectus
GGACTCCAGCCCTGTGGCCTGTCTGAGCGGCTTTCTCCCCACTGACCTCACCGAGGGATTTTTGCACAGCTTTTCGGAGGGACACGCCAAGGCCTTTCTGCCCATCCACCAACCCCCGGGGGCACCCCAGCATCGGTCACTCATCTCGTCACTTCCTACCCGTAAATACCGGCTGTGCCCGACGGGACAGACTGTGTGTGTGGGGGGGAGGTGTTGTTTCAGGGGTTTTATTGGTTCAGTCTTGGTTGTTTTGTTTTTTCTCTTGAATATACATATATACATATATATCTCATAGCTAGGAACTGTTATCCTTCCATTTATCATACCTTAATTAAAATTTGATTTGAAATTAAAGGAGACTTCTCTGTTTTAGTTATAAGTTTTCTAAGTTCTCTAAACTTAGACACTGGTCAGATCCAGAGAACCAGAGCCTCAACAGGACTGAGACTGCCACCTGACTGCAACCATCATTTTCACCAGCAGGTTTCTTCCTTTCTTCATACTTTGACTCAGGGGGGCCATGTGGTGTTCAGCACAGGGGTTTGTGAGCTCCATTCTCCTCGTGCCCTGCTGGGCTGGGCTGTACATCTCCTTTTTGTGGCACAAACAAATTTTTTTTCCTTCTGTATCAGCGTGTTTTGTGACCTTTTATTAAATTGTTATTCTGACTTGCAATCCCATTCTGAGTTGGATTCATTTCTTCTGCTGGTTTAACTCTAAACCAGCACACTGCCCCATATATTGAGTGTGTCAGCCCAGGAGAGTAAAGTGCCCCCAGGCTCCCCTGCTGCCTGTCCTTCTGGGGACTCACCCTCAGAGGGTCACTGACCTGACCCACTGCACATGGAAGCTGACCCGGGGACAGGGACAACCCTGCTGCTCTCTGCTCACGGCTTCTCTGCAGCAGCTCTATTGAGCTGACGAACACACAGGAGAATGCATCAGACTGCTCATTTATTGGTATGGTGCAAAACCCCTATTTATTTCTCTCTTGAAAAGTGAGTCTTGATAGATCATTTCAAAGAACAGTGGATGTGAGAGAGAAATCTCCCGTGGCCAAAGGTATAAAAGCAAAAGATAACCCCCTTCCATGCCTACCTTTAAAAAGCATTACACAGCTTGTGCCCAAGCAGGGAACACAGCTCAGAGACCCTAATGCACAGTTAATGACAAATACCTTTGGAGGGTCAGTGCTACCCCGCAGACAGCCTTTAGCTTGCCAGTAGAACAAAAATTCTGGTAGAAGCATCTTTTATGCGCAGGATACAAAAGAAAAGGCCCCTGCCACCTGGCAGCGAAGGCATCACCTCGCTCCCTCTGACAGAGGGAACACGGGTAGTTTATAAGAGAGGGACGGTGGGTCTGGGCACCCGTGGAGCACCCGCGATTTTACACCGAGGGGGCGTCGGGGCCTCCCCGTTCCGGCCAGGCTGCAGGCAGGGACACCCCCGGGACCCCTCAGCCTCCTCCCCCGCCTGAAAGGCTTCGCAGGGGCCGGTCGGTGTCCCCCCGGCGAGGGTGGGCCCCGCTGGTCCCCGGACGAGGCGAACCGCCCCATCCCCGCGGGTCCGGCACCGACGCGGGGCGGCGGCCGCAGCTGGGATTGCCCGGAGGGTCGCGAGGGGACCGCCCCGAGCCCCGGTGGCGACAGGGCCGGCCGCCCTGGGTTAACCTTCACCGGGAGCGGCAGAGCTGCAGCGGCCGATCCGGCCCGGCCCAGCCCGGGTTAACCTTCACCGGGAGCGGCAGAGCTGCAGCGGCCGATCCGGCCCGGCCCAGCCCGGGTTAACCTTCACCGGGAGCGGCAGAGCTGCAGCGGCCGATCCGGCCCGGCCCAGCCCGGGTTAACCTTCACCGGGAGCGGCAGAGCTGCAGCGGCCGATCCGGCCCGGCCCAGCCCGGGTTAACCTTCACCGGGAGCGGCAGAGCTGCAGCGGCCGATCCGGCCCGGCCCAGCCCGGGTTAACCTTCACCGGGAGCGGCAGAGCTGCAGCGGCCGATCCGGCCCGGCCCAGCCCGGGTTAACCTTCACCGGGAGCGGCAGAGCTGCAGCCGCCACCCCGCCCTCACGGCGCCGCCATCTTCGCGCCCGGCTGGGCCGCGCCGTCCCCCCCGCGCGGTGCCTCCCAGTCGAACTCTGTCCCCAGCGTGACTTCTCTCTCCTTTTGTAAAGGTAACTGATGTAGTCAGATAACTTCTACAATTGAAGTTGCTTAATGAAGGAAAGAACTCTGTTTTTCCAGCTTTGCGTAAGGTTATAGCACCGCAATAAATATGCATTAGGTAGGCGGAGAATATGTGTTAGGCGGGTTCGTGTCGGGTTTTTTACCGTATAAAGGATGTAGCTTTTTACCCCTTGGTGTCCTTGATTTGTGGAGACCTGTATCTTGCGCCTGGAGCTGAATAAACGGAGTATTCTTCCCGAGCTGGACGCTGTGTGTGTTTGGAGAGCCCCTGGGCCGGGAGCGCCTCGGGCGCCCCGCGGGGCGGCACCTGCAGGCGCCTCAGGAGAGACTGGACGTGGATCTGTGCCATGGGATGGTTAACAAGGTGGTGTCGAATCATAGGTTGGACTCAGTGATCCCAGAGGGCTTTTCCAGCCTGATTGTTTCTCTGATTCTGTAATTAAACATCACCTTGCTGTAGAGCTGGGGCTCGTTTCCTGAGGAGGCCGTGGTGGCGGCAGGGCGTGGGCTGTAGGTGAGCAGCTGGCTGTGAGGGGCCTGCAGGGCTGAGGCAGGCAGAGCCACATCTGCTGCAGAATCACCCGCCCCTGGCCTGGGCCGGTGGAAGGCTTGGGCAGTGCTGGGCCTCCCAGCCCAGTCTCTGAGTGTACTAGGAGGGTGCCGGCTTAAGGGGGGGTGTGGGGCAGAGGCACATGGCCCCAGCTGTGAGTCCTGGTCTGCTGCTTCATGAGTTGCTTGCCCAGTTTCCAGCCCTTTGCTTCCTGGCATACTGCTGGTACTGCTGCCTGTGCCCTCCTTATGGCATCTCACTGTGGTGGGGGATCCCTACACCTCCCTTCACTACCCTGAGGGGACCCTGCCCAGGTCATGGGGGTCCTGCACCACCCAGGTGGCTGGGGAGGATAGCTGGGGCACCAGAGTCATCTGGGTTGCCAGGTCTAGAATTGTGGTGGTGAGGTGTATGTCACGGGCAGGGACCCCAGGGTGTATGACTGTCCCCAGTACATGCAAAGGAGCCCCCAGATGCTGAAGGACACCATGCTTGCCAATGTTCTGTGCACGTCATCCACGTGTCAGTGTGCGGCAGGATGCAGGGTGGGAACAGGCTGTCCTCACAGTCCGTGCGCCAGCATCTTGCTCTCAGGGTGAGGATGACAGGACCCTGATCTGTATTTCTGCCATAGCAGGGGGGCTACTTGTTCCTTCCCAAGAACCCAAGCTGTATTTCTGCCATAGAAGGGGTACTCCTTGCTCCTCACCAAGACCTCGATGTGTTTATGTTCCCTGTCCCTCTGTCAGTAACCTGACCCAGCCCACGGCTCACACAGAGTCTCTGGGTGCAGTTCATTTCAGCAGCTCTGAGAGCTTCCAGATGGCCCCAGTGAGTGGGACTGGCCCTGCCACCAACAGTCAGACTGTCAGAGGCCACTGAGTCACCCTGCTGGCCTTGCTGAGCTGCAGCTGTGCAGGGACCATGCCTCGGCCACGTAGATGTTACCCCTCTCCCATGTGCTAACGTCAAGCGGGCATTCTCTGCTCTCTGCATGGTTGCACACCTGAACGCTGCGGGTCCCTCTGTGCTCAGTTCTGACCGGGCTCTGGGGAAGCTTTGGTTTTGAAGCAGAAAGATTATGGCTATATTTTGCAAGAAAACAAAACCAAAAACTGATAAAAAAGAAAACAAAGAAACAGCCTCACCAGGCAGCACAGAGAGCAACAGGTTCAGGCATGTCCATTCACATTCCCAGGCCTGTTGTGGGATTATCTGCTCCATCTATTAATAGATTGAGGAAGAGAGCTAATGAACTGATTCATTTGCATAAATAGGTGCTAATTGCTGGGTAAGTGCACAGAGGTGTGGAGAGTGATATCTTAAGTTATATGTGCCCTGGTATAGTAGTGGCAGGCAGGCAGCAGGACCTGGGCTATGGGTCCTGGTGACGGCCAAACCCCCTCCACGTGGACGCAGATGAAATTCTGGGGCTGGCATGTGGTCCAGCAGATCAGCTTGCAGACAAATGGGTATTAATTAGAAACCCACAGCATCATGATGAGACCTGCTCTGCTCTGGGGCCTGTGTGCTCTGCCAGGGAAATGCCTCTTGGCTGGAGTTCTTGTCCAAGAGTGGCATGGCAGCCATTCCGCCAGTACAATAGAAACAGAATAGCAGCAGTAGATTTCAAGGTCACTTTTGATGAATGCAACAAAAGCAGGACAGGCTATTTTCTTGTGGAGGTGTGGAGAGAGGTTCCTGGGGACCTGTTCAGATTATAGTCCTTAGCCAGTCTCTTGCGCTGAGTTGTCTGCTACAGCTGTCAATCCCTGCTTCATCAATGCTCCTGTTTTATGTGCTGAAGGGATCCCTGTGAGAAAGTGCTAGATGCAGATCTGATTATTTTTTTCCCCTGTCTGGAGATGGTGAAAGCAAGGTGATGCTCAAGCCATGAGAAGTCGCCAGTGGCTTTTGCTCTGGGGCTGCTGACAGCAGCTGACCTGGAGATGATACCCTGGCTGTGAGGATGACCCACTCCAGGTTGCCATGGGGAGAGACTGGCCCTGGCCAAGGAGCATTGGTGAGACAAAGGCAGTGACTGCTACACGAGAAACACCATTGCCATCACTGTCAGACCTGTGCTTGCAGCCGAACAGCAGGAACTGTGTGTTGCAGCAGGTGCCTTCTCTGAAGCAGCAAAACTTGTCCTGAAAGACTGTCCTTGGTAGCAGAGTCCTGTTGCCTCTGGTATCTTGAGATTTGGTCCTTGGGGGAGAAACTTGCAGCTCTGGCACTAAAAGAGGTGACGTTTTTGTCTACATGCTTGTGAGCCTACCTGTGTAGCATTTGGCTTTGTGTTGTGATACTTCCAGCAAGCTCCTGGAGCATGCACCTATGAGAACAGATTTTTGCCAGAATTAGATAGAGGAAAAAGTTGAGTGTCTATCCCTGGTGATAAAGGGATGGCTCTTTGCTGAAACCAGCTCTGGAGCTGAAATTGCTGTTTGCTGAGCAGTGTCTGTGATTCAGGGTGGCCTGGCAGCATGACAGCAGCCTGCTGGAAGAGCGGCTGTGGTCTCCTACCTTGTGGGGGATGAACAGTGGTGTATGGAGTTGACAGGACAGTGGCATGAGAAGTGATGGAAGAGAACAACACACATACCTTCAGGGAAGCTGGGCAGACTTTCCTCCAAGGGCTGGGGTGGAGTGATCAGGGGCACCATGACACTCTGGCTTACAGGGACAAAAACAGATTCAGAAACTCCCTGTTTCTGTCCCCTCTGCTGCTTAACTCAATGGCATTGGATCCATGCAGTGTAAATCAAACCAATGCCATGATCCAGGAGTAGCTTCCCCAGATAAGGAAAAGGGTGAGGAAGGAAGGGAAAAAGATGAGTGTCTCAGTATAGCTTTCTCAATTCCCACCGCATTATCTCCCTGTTGGCCCTGGGAATGCTCTTAGTTCTTGTACAGGTGAGTGGAGCCGAACCATTCTTTCCCCAGATTGTAACAATGTGGGATAAAGCTCTACCAGGTGACTCTCCAGGGAACCCACAGGGAAGACTTGAGTGAGGTGAGCACCATCTTCTCAGGGGTTCCCTGAATGTCACACAAAGTAGCCCAAGTGATCATGTACCATGTATCCATCTCCCAGTCTCACTGGGAGTGGGTAGAGGTCCCACAGATCCAAACAGGCCTTATCTCTTGTCCGTGGATAGAGCCCTCTTGCTGAGACCCAGCCCACTGAAGGAGTGAGTGGGCTCTGCCTTGCTCTTCCAAAACTGCCTCCACACAGCTTGGAACGCTCACAGCAGGGAGTTAGATGGGGTGAAACTCAACCTCCCCTCAGGAGCTAGGACATTGGAACACAGTCCTCTCTTCTTCAGAGGTCCTGTCTTCTGAAGCAATGGGTCCAGGAGCTCTGGCTGGGTGGGATCACTCCGATAGCCAAATCCAAGCCATGCTGTTTTCACAAGATTGTGATGTGTGCATCTTTTCTAGGCAACACAGACTTTGGATCTGCTTTTGATGCTCTTGGAGCACCTCTTGGTGACAGACGGGCTGTCACAAGACACAGATCCTCCCATTCAGCAGAAAAGAGGTAGTAAAAGACAGACATTTCAACGTAGCTCAGGCAGGGACAGCAGTGAGCCAAGCTCAAGGCCACGCAACCACATCTCTCCTTTCCTCGTTCATAGTCTTTGCTCCGCAGCCAGTCAGCGAGTTCCGTCCCTGGCTTGCGGCTTCTCCTTTGAGCACTTGAGGGCACTGTTGGAGTTTGGAAAGAGGCAGATTTCTGGCTTAAAGATTTGCTTCATGTCATACCATGCAGAGGCACATCAGTTTTGTGGCTTCCATTGGAACCTTGCTGTTCTCAGGGGTTTGTAGCTTTGGCCTGAATGCTCTGTCTCAGGCAAAACCTTTCACAGAAAGTACCAAGTCATGCAGACTTCTTTTATCTTCTTTTCCATAAACATTTCTCACTTCCATCTTTTTAACCCCAAGGCTTCCCTCTTGAGGGCCAGATCTCAGGAAAAGGCTGGACTGCAAAGTCACTTCTTGAGGGGAAGCAGAGAGTTTGATCACGTGGAATTATACTTCATCTCCCCAGATCCTTTAAGTTTCCAAAGCACTGTTGATGCAAGGGCACACAGCCTGTCCATGTGTGAACAAAATTCTCCTGGCTCCTGGTGTTTGTCTCCAAGGAAGCCAGCAGCACAGGCTGTGCTGGGGGTCAGTGCTGCACACAGCTCTTTGCTGGAACTTGTGCCAGAATTACTATTTACATGTGCTGGCATAAAATAATTGCTAATGGAGTGGAACACCATGCACAACCCCTCTGAGCTGTCCCAGAGGACATGCTGGGAGTTACCAAGCAAAGTGCACTCTCCATGCACCAAACTCCAGATTTCCTCCCACCCCGATCCTCCCCCCTCCTCCCTCTGGAGCATCTGGTTTATGGTAGAAAAGTCTCTTTCCCCCCTTTCCCCCAACCTCTTGCCTTTTACCAGCACATTCCAGGTTTGTACTCGGAGACTGTAAGTTACCCTGTTATTCCAGCTAAATTGCCCTCAAAACTGAGTTGGATCACATCATGGGGAAGGGACATTCCCATTAAGAAGGGACTATAAATGTACTTCACTGCTGTGTTTCTCCATCCAAAGTGAAATTTCAGTGAAGATGTGGACTGATGGCACCCAGACTGACTTTGTAATGTCCTCTTCTAGTTCCTGGTTCACCGATTTCCTTGGCTTTTGACTTCATTGCATTTTATTGCAATGACTTCTAAGGGGGACCATCTCTGTGGCGTTTACCATTCCTGCTCCTTTCTGTGGGGTCTGTGGGGAAAGATGTTTTGTGTTCAGGTTCTCACAGGATACTGGACTGTGTCCACTGTTGCTGAGTGTGGTGGCCCACTGTCGAAGCAGAACATGTTGAGAACGTCAGGCCTTCCAAGGGTCTCTGCCCCTTCTCCATGAAATTCTGATTGCAGTGGCCTTTAGAAAGTCCCATTCCTCGTCTCTGTGGTTGCTATTGCAGCTAGCACATATCTGTGATCCATTACTAAATGTGATCAGGTTTCTTCCAGTCTTTCCACAGACACATTGCAGTTTCAGGAGGCTGCAGAGATTCCTTTCAGGATGGGGCACAGCACTTGTCTTCAGCTGAGCATCAATATCCAGTCCTGGCACCACTCCAGGCATGCCTTCATCCTCCACTCAACATGCCTAGGCATCTGTCCATGATGTCAGCTCTCCAGTCCCTTGGTATAAGTGTCTGGCCTCTTTTAAGCAAAATCCCACCCTAAATGTGACCCAGAGCTCACCTCTCAGCTGTTGGTAGGAACTGCTTGTACCTGTCACATTGATCTTCTGTGATCTCACCAACCCTGCTGGACAAATTATTGTCCTGCCTTAGTATCTACATCTGTTGGGAACTTTGGGACGTCACTTGGGTCTCTCCGTCCTGCCATGCCAGTGCTGTCACAAGCTTACAGGCTGCAGATCCATCTACACATGTAGTGAAGGAGTTGCCCAGCTCAGCTTGAACTCTTTTCTCCTGAGCTCCTCAGGAGGGGCTTCATGATGAGTGGTGCAGTGAGCTGGGATGTTATCCCTGCCAGAGGCTGCAGTCAGCAGCTCCTGCTCTGTGTGAGCACAAACTCCCTCCTCTCCATAGCTGCTGTTAGCAGGGCAGCAAGATCCTGGCTTGGAAGGATCCGTACTCCAAGATCTGCAAGCTGCAGACTGTCCTGGGCACTGAGCACATGCAGTTCTTCCACTGTTTTGCTCCTTCCACAGTCCCATGCTGCTGCAGAGTTCCCTGCTCCAGAATCAAGTATTTATTTCTTTCTCCTGTGCCTTGGCTTTAGGTAAACCCCAGTATCTCTGTACTCTAATTTTTTCTAGTGACAGCGCCCATCAACACCTCTCCCAGCTGTTCTAGTGTTTCAAACACCATTCCTGAGCTGAAGAATCTGTTCTTACAGAAATTGCATCCCCATTTAGATAATAAAAGGTTTTCCTTTCATTTTCCTGCCTTTGCTCCAGGTGGCCAGCTCTGCTCACAGTCTGATTTCCCTTCTGTCCATGTGCCTGGGTTTGTCTGTGATCCAGCATTCCCGGTGGTCTGGATCCCTCCATGTTGTCCGTGTGCTCTGTTTCTAGGTGCTGATTTGTTTTCCTATTAATCTGCCTCCCTCCCTTCCTTCCTCAGCTTTCCTTAGACCAATCGCTGCCAACATGTTTCATGTATCCTGTGCTGCGTAATAACCCAAGGGAAGGGGGCTCCATGCCTGGACCCCGGAGCTCTGTAAGAGCTATTTCCAGAGGTGGCAGGTGCTGGCGGGCCTCCAGCCTTGCTGATTTAGTTGCTCTCCCTTCAAACTACTCCCCATAGAACATGTCCCTCTGCACGTCCCAACCCGGTTGCTGCATGGGCAATGTTTCTGCTGGGGTAGATCCCTCTCAGTCCCTTTTTGGCCCTCAGCACAGCCAAGCAACTGCATACCAGTGCCTGCTTCTGGCTGGAAGGGAAGAGCATGCCTGGCTTTCCCACCACCATGCTTTGATTTTCCTACCAGAGGAATAGGGGATGAAATCTCCTGCAGTCCCCTGATGGTTCCAAGGTAGTGCTATGGTTTGGATCATGTTCTCCTCTCTGGGCAACAGTATTGAGCTGCAGAAAAGTGAAGGGCTTAATCAAAGAATCATAGAATGGTTTTGGTTTGAAGGGACTTTAAGGCTCATCCTGTTCCACCTCCTTGCCATGGGCAGGGACACCTCCTACTAAACCAGGTTGCTCCAAGCCCTGTCCAACCTGACTTTGGACACTTCCAGGGATGGGTAAGCCACAGCTTCTCCGGGAAACTTGTACCAGCACCTCCCCACCTCCACAGGGAAGAATTTCTTCCTAACATCTGATCAAAATCTACTGTCCTTCAGCTTGAAGCCATTCCCCTTTGTCAAGGAGGATGTTCTCCATCACTCAGCCATGCAGATAAATCTGTACTCTGTGCACTTGTCTGGCAAGCATCTTTCCTATAGGCCTCCCAAACACTTTAGAAGGTCCTTTCTCATAGACTGGGACCCGTCCTGTGGCAGGATCAATAGAGGCTAAGTGGGAAAGGGACTGATGGCTGGCATCTAGCAAGGTGGGACCTTATCCCTAAGTGATGCAGGCAGAGCAAGCTGCACCCCATATACCATGCCTTTGATATTCCAGTCCAAATTCCAGGCAGAACATTTTGGGAAGTGGTGTTACAAAGGAAGCTTTTTTATCAGGGAAAATCAATTTATGAGGTTGCTGATGATCATCCCTCCATCCTCATCCACAGCTTGCTGTTTCCACTGTCTGCTAATACCTTTGTTTGTGCTAAAGATTAAGCTGGGGGGATGACTTGAGGGGGTTAAATATAACCCCCATCTGCTTTCTACAGCAATCACAATCAGCTGGATAGGAACAGTGGAGGGGATGACAAGGCATGAGGAGAAAGAAATTATTTAAATCATCTTTGTCAAGAAGGCATGCTCCTGGGAATGGGAAAGCTGACCTGAAACCTGGGCATGGGAGAGTAGAGTCAGTCTTCTGTGTCCAGGTGTTATCCCCAGCTTTCTCTGCCATCACAGAGAAGCCCCTAGCTCTGTCTAATGTGGGAAACCAGCTTACCACCAGTCAAACTTACTGGGCAATTCCATCTTGAGGCACTGGCACTGAATTGCCTCAAAAATTCATCATGTTTTCACATGAGAGGAAAGCTCAGGCTCTGTGTGAGCCACCCCCACCCAACAGCCCAGACCTTCTCCTCCAGTTGCCCCAGACCATCCTGCTCTCCTGGGAACAGCCTGCAGACCCAGCCAGGTCTGCAGCACTCCTGTCCAACCTGGGTCCTGAATAAATCACCAGGGCATGGAAGCCACAGCCTTTATAAATACTGATCCTGTCTTTGGGGAAGCTCACCATTTCAGAGAAAGGGGCTTTTCTAAATAGCATTGCATAGAGATGCTGGAGTTATTATTGGCTCTGTAAACAGCATGGATCTGTGTGGCTACCCTGTGTGTGGGGCTGAGTGCTCTGGCCTGGACCTGCTCCCTGCTCCTGCTCCTCTCTCCCCTGGGGCTCCGTGTTTCATGGTTGTTTGTTTTGGGATCTCTCATGGCAGGACAGAAATGGAAAAGGTCTGTCTGCAACAGAGCTCTTTGCAAGGTAAGTGTTTTTAGCCTTTTGACTGTTTTAGCCCTGTCCTCACATACTGGGAACACATTGTGCATGACCACCTATCCCTGCAGAACTGGCTCAGGGCAGCACTAATGCTATGCTAGTTGTACGGTGTGCCCTGTTCTAAATGTAAGAGACCTAGTAACCATTATCCTTTGGTTAAAGCTCCACTGGCACCTCTCCTTTACATCACAGGCACCTGGACCACCTGGAAAAATGGAGGGGATCCTCAGAAATAGGGTGACAAAAGGTTTCCAGCATCTTGCAAAGCTCCAGGAAGTTTGTGGGTGAGTTTTGCGAGCATTTTTCTGAGCATTTCTCATCAATCCTGTGAATCAGCCTCATGAGATCTTTTACTCCAGGATGAATAATGGCACATGTTCTGTTGGGCTGGAACACTCTTCTTGGATGTGAAAAGTTGGACAGCAGAGACCTTGACTTAGCCTGATCTCCTGGGATGGGAATCTCTAGAAAGAAAAGGTGGTTCAGTTGTGGTAAATGGTTTCAAATTCAACTCAATTTCAAAATTTCAAATTCAGGTAATCCCTGCAGTGCTGCAGTGCTGCACATTTCTGTAGCAATAATTCCTTAAATGTGTGTTTGAGTAAGACTGCCTTGTCTGGGACACAGTACAGATCAGAGATAACCATAGTGCATCAGCAGAAGCAGACAAACCTGTGCTCATTGACCTGGGTCGCTTGAGGGGAGCAGTGGACCAGAAGTTGTCCTCTCTATAGAAGTTCAGAGAATTTTTGCTATCTGCCCTGACCTGGCAGCTGAGGGTGTTTCTTCCTGATACTAACCTATGTGACAGGACAGGCATGGAACAACACACCAGATGGATGATGAGAGTTTGGTCATCCTCCCAGGAGAGCTCCCAGCCTGGCCAGGCCCCACAGGGGCAGCACATAGATCCTTCATCTTACTGGCATCTAGTGGAGATTTTGAGCGATAAACTGCCAGGCAGCATGGGCTGGCAGGTGCTAGGGCAGCATGGGGGGCTCTGGGGACTACATGCATCTCAGAGATTCCTACCACTGAACTCAAACTGGCTTGTTGTGAACCAGCTGTCCTCCCTCCTCAGTGCAGTAGGTTTTGCTGCTCCAGCGGTGCTGGGAGCACAGCTGAGCTGAGGAAACCCCATTCCTGGGACCGGCAGGGACAAATGGCCAGTCCTGCACTCTCCCTGGCCTGGGGAGGATCCTCTTCTTGCATCCCAAGGAAAGAGCTGTTTCTTACTCCTCACAACCATCACAGTGACCTGTTGGAGAGACACCTTTCTGGAGGACTTTGCATCTCTTGGGTGGTGAGAGATCTCTAGTGAGATGGGCTTTGGAGCCCAGAGTGCACTGGAAATCCTAAGGCAAAGTGAGCCCCACTTACCTCAGCAAGGTTTGGGCTGGCACACACCTGTCCTTTCCTCCTGAACTCTGCCCCTTTCACCTCTGCGTCCCTTCCTGAGGAGGAAGGCAAATTGTTAGGTGTGTCCCCATGTGCCACATTCCAGAGAGGAGAGCAGAAAGGCTCATCTGCAGCACCAGGCAGTACCAGCCAGGTGGTCCACTGGTGATGTGTGTGGCCAACCTAGAGCAAAACACATATTGGGCAGGTACTTGGGTGGCTCTGGGGCTGAGGCTGTGCAGCTTCAAGTGGGAAGAGTCAAACAGCACTTGTCCAAGGCAGTCTCCTCCTGGAAACTATAACTGGAGGCTGGAGTTGGATTCCCTCCCTTGTCCAGGGAGCAGGTAGCCAGTAGAGGCAGTATCTGCATGCAAGGCTCTGTTCTGCACATCTGCAGCCAAACCATGAACCATGTCATTTCTCAGCCATTTTTATGACTCTTGATGCTGTTTCTGCTCTCCTGTGCAGGACAGAGCCTCCCTGCTCCAGGGATACTCATGGGTGGGGGTCTTTTGAGGTGGCAAAACAGAGTAATTTGGAGTGATGGAAATTTCGTCTTCAAGTGAGTCAGATAGATGAGTCAGCATGTTCCAGAGCTCAGGCTGCAATGCCCAGCCTAGTGCAGGGAGAGTTCAAAATCCTGCTTGTGCTGTACAGGGTCTGCATGGGGGCAGCAAGGGCAGACCTGGATCTACCCACATGAGACAGAGGTCTCAGAGCAGGGGAACACAGAAGCTGGGAACCTCCTCACCCATCACCCTCTGCTCTGTGGGATTTATGACCATGGCAGAAGGGCTGTGCATGAGTTATGACCCTGGTGAGCCTCCAAGGATTGAGGCTCGGATCCATATCTGCCATAGGTCAGCACGGAGGACAGAGCAGAACCTGAGGGGATGAGTCTCTTCAGTGCAGTCCCTGTGCCATGGTCCCTGCATTCTGCAGTAGTTCCTCTCTACTACTTGCACATCTGATTTTCTGCAAAGAGAGGGCACCTGAACTGCCCCATCCTGCCCCATGGTGTCCCGTGTACACTGTGCTGGGGGAGTGGGATCCTGCCACCAGGATCCTCACTGGAAAACTGCCACTACAGAGCCAAGTCCAAGCTCTACCTGGTTTTTCTGAGGCTGAGACTGTACAAACTTGGACAGAACAGGAGATGTGGAAGGAACATAAACCTGGGGAAATGCTTGGCTTGATGCTACACTCAAGATGACCTTACCCCATCAGTTGTGCTTTTGCAGAAGCTGAAGCAGATGAAACATGGCAGGGAGTTGATTTTTATTCGCTCTTTCAGAGTGAACATTTCAGGAGAACAGAAAATTTACAAATAAATGTCCACCTTTTTTGTCCCAAAGCCCTTCTGATGGCCTGATGGACCATCACAACCACACTTACAGCATCCTAATGTACCAGAGCTCTGTCCTTCAACCTTGACCCTGGTAAAACAACTTCCTTGCTCACAGCTTAACCTTTGCAGTGAGCCTTGACCACAGGGAACCTGGGGTTAAATAAAATGCATGTTTATGGTAAACCATCAGTTAGGGCCCCCCTCCCTCCCCCGAGAGAAGATTCTCCAGATCTTCTCAAAGCTAAACAGGTGATAGAAACAAACCTGGAGGTAGTAAGGGCAATTTAGTTAATAATTAAAATGATCAAGAGGCTGGAAAAGCATGTGAAAAACATGATAAGATTGAAATTAGTAATTTTGAAGAGAAGAAAACTGGTAGGGCTGTGACTGAAGTTTGCAGAATCCCTAAGAGAGTGAATCAGATGAAATCAAATCCTAAGACCATGAGCTGGGAGCAGTCAGTGGAACTTGTAGGATATCACTCTAAAACAGAGAAAAGGAAAGATTTCTTCGTCCCATGAGTAAACCCTCAAGAATCTGCTGCCACAAGAAGCTGTGAAGGGAGATGCTGTCAGAATGGTTGGAAAGGGATTAGACCACGTAATGGACAGCAGGTTCATAAGAGAATATCAGAGGGAACAGTCAGGCTTGTGCCTTCTGCTGTCCCCAGCCCAGTGACTGTGAATGCTGAAGTAGAAGGTTCTTACCCTGCAGAATGCTCCCCCAAAACAGCATCTCCTATTGCCCCTGTTAGCTGCAGGCTGGATGGGCTGTAGCTCTGACCCAGTAAGGTTCCTGTTCACTTTCTTGTTCCAATTTTCTTCTGCAGGAATTTTCTGTGAGTTAGGACTCAGCTAATAGGGCACCTCAGCAGTGGGGCTGAGGGATGAGCCTATGAGGATAACTTCCACCCTCATTGTAGGGAGGACAAGCTCATATTGATAGGGATGGAGCAGATGGAAAGTGTGTGCTATGCCTATGTCCTGGCAGTGAGACCATCCACATTCAGCTGCAACATGGAATGCCCTTGGCAGCTTGATCCTTGCCTGCACGCATCTGAAGTGCCTGTGCCTCATATTGGAGCCAGAGACCTTTCTGTGCCTCTGTACTGGAGATGAAGCCCAGGGTGGGCCATAGCTCCAAGCACCTCCAAAAAAGAAAATGCAGGAATTGGATAGAGCTGTCATAGTCCAGGGCCAAGACCTGTCTCATCATGGGTCCAATGAGGACATGCCAGTGTCTCTCAAATCCTGCACACCCATCATCAGAGCTGTGTACTGTACATCACAGAGACCCATGCAGGCCACGCAGTTTTAGTTCTTTCTCCTCAGGGTCTTTTCAAATGTGCTGGTTTAGAGGTAAACCAGTAGGAGAAATGAATCCAACTCTGAATGGGATTGCAAGTCAGAATAACAATTTAATTAAAGATCACAAAAAAATACACTGAAACAGAAAGAAAATTCGTTTGTGCCACAAAAACACCAGATGTACAGCCCAGCACAGTGGGGCACAAGCAGAGTGGAGTTCACCAACCCTGTGCTGAGCACACAGTGCCCCCCCCCCGAGTTCAAAGTAAAAAGAAAACAATATATGTGCTGGTGAAAGTGATGGTTGCAATCTGGTGGCAGTCTCAGTCTGATCAAGGCTCTGGTCCTCCTCTGGATCTGAAGAGAGCCCCCAGTCCCAAACTCGAAGCTTATATCCACTTGGGCTCAAATGGGAATGCCCAGTCCCGCCTCTTGGGCGGAGACTTTCACAATGGGTGATTTACTCTGTGAGGTGAACAATGGCATATTTTTGGCATCACTGATGGCCCATTAGCAGATATGACCCCCTGAGGTGGGTGTGGAGGCAGGAAAGCTTCCTTATCTCACAGAAGTTTCTGAACACCCATCTTGTAGCCTGAGGGGTGGGGTGTGCCTTAGGCAACTGCTGCAAATGAGCCATTGTGAGCAGTTCGTGGGAAAAATGACATAGAGGGTTTTAGAATACACACCCATACAGTGACAAACTGATCCTGGCTACTACAACCAGGACAGCAAATAATCCATCTGCTTTTCCAACATTCCTAGATTATTGAGACTTTGCATGGGGCTTGGAGTAACCTGGTCTAGTGGAAGGTGTCCCTGCCCATGGCAAGGCATTGGAATGAGATGGGCTTTAAAGTCTCATCCAACATGAATCATTCTGTGATTCTGTGAGTCCCACCTGAACAGGAATCATGGTGTGACATTGAGACAGACCTCAGACATCGTAATAATGAACCATCCTCCCAGACAACTAACACCAATCTCACTGCAAGTGCCCTATGACAAGGAAGTGCTCAAAAAGATATGTAGGAAGCAACTAGGGATGGGTAAAATGGATTGGGGTGAGTTAGGAAGAAAGCTTTGTTTCCACCTCTTGGTTCCCAGTTTCACGGAGAAGTCATTTAGATTTTATGTCCTTCCCAGGGCCCAGAAACTCATGTGGTAGGATGCAGCTGTATTTCTTCAGGATTCTGGATCAGAATGCAGGACTCCTCCCAGCCTTGGTAACATGCTTAGATAAACTTTGTCTGTAGCATGAGCTGAGAGGTGCAGTTCAAGCCCAGGATTTCAGTTTGACCAAAGCATCCACTCTGGCTTCAGGCATGAGATGCATTTCAAAACACAACTGATCAGGTATGAAAGCTGCCATTGTCCAGCGAGACAAAGCTGCAGATGAATTTTCCTCTCTTCCAGATCCTTCCCAGGGTGATCTCAGTTCCTGCCAGTGACTTCCTCAGTCCCAAGTCTTGGTCAAGTAACTTGGATAAACAAGACCCAGCCTTGAACTATTTTGAGAATATATTTTGCATATTTGCTGTTTGTTCACCACACAGCCTGACTGGGCTGCTTGGCCACATTTGGTGGCTTCTGCTCGTGGTTTGGGTGGGCCTGAAGCTTCACAAACAGAAGGAGGATGGGTGCAGCTAGCACAGTTGCATGTTTGTGCTGTCCTCCAGCCAGTGCCAACATCCACAGTTATTATTTGCATCAGTATTCCTGTGATCAGTGCACCGGAGAGGTAAGCAGCTTGGCTGCCATGTGGGGAGCCTGTGGTTTAAGTTGTGTCAGATTCCACCTTCCTGCCACAATGCTTGTCTGAGCGTTCTCACATCAGAGAAAGGATGTTTAAGTGCAAAGACTGACCAGAAGACATCTTACTGTGGCAGTGTTGCAACTTTCTTAATGCCATGAGACATGGAGGAGGAGCCCATACCTACTGAGCAGCGCTACATTATTTGGATGCTGTGATTGTTATAATATCATCCAGTAATGCCCTGGGAGCCCCTGCAGCATCTCCCAGTCTCCCTAATTCAGAAATGATGACTTGTTGTGATGCCACAGAAGGTACCTGGAGAAGTGATGAGTCCACTGACCTCTCCTGGGCCAAAGGCTTCTGCTGCACCAGCTGCAACCCAGCAGTTTTCATCACCATACTCATGAAAGATATGACACGATATTGTTCCTTCCTAGAGTCACGAGAGCAAATTCCTTAAATGAGTCTGAACGTGTTGTTATCCCTCCAGTATAACTGGGAAGAGAGGGAGTTCCTGAGCGTAGGGTGTTTGAGGAGATGGTCAGACCTGAGCTGCCCCATCACACCTGCATCTGCAGGACACAACATCCTTCTGCTGACCCTTGAGCAGACAATGTCAGCAGAAGTTCAGGCATGGGGATTCCTCACTTCATGTTTTCTTTAAGAAAACTTATTTTCAGTTTTGTCCTGAAAAACCTAACCTGTTGCTTTCCTAGATTAAAGTTTGGTTCTGTTGTTCTAGATCTGCCTTTTAGGAGAATTAGAGCACTTTCCAAATGAGGCAACCCAATGAGTCTGAGAGTAATGAGACCTGGGGAGTGCCTAGGGAATTTTATTTTATGCTGAGGAAAAGAGGGACCACCCACCTCCAAGGGTCACCAGCCAGGGTCCTCTCCAAAGGTAACAGTCTGCACATTTATGGAATCTGCCATTGGTACCTTCGTGTTATCAACCTTGTCAGGCTGGACTGAGATATCTTACAGTAATTGACTCCTGTAAGCTGAGCTGAGTGCAAGAAGGAACAACTGAACTGCCACAAGGCCCAACCACTACAGTTTCGCCAAGTTTTGTTCTCTATAGTTCCCAGGAGCTTTCTTCTCATGAAAATATGTTTTCTAAATATATTTTCAAAATATTGTTCAGCTGCAGCAAGGTATTTATTCATGTTTTCCAGGTATTGAACAAGCTCCCAGGAGCATTGCATTGATGGAAAAGAAGAAAGGACCAACAAGTAAGAAGGTATGAGGCAAGGGAAGTTCAATAGCAGAAGTTTTTCTGTCTCAGGCAGGACTTGGTGCAAAGGAAGAGCAGCTTTGTGCCTCTCAGCTTTTGTCCATGTCAATGGGAGGTAAGTCTGGCTGTACCACCATCTCAGCATGTGATGGAGATGGAGTATCTCTTTCGTGCCACCACAAGTCATTTTAGGTTTTCTTAGCTGAAAATTCACATTTTTAATTTCACCAAGACCAGTAGCTTATGATTCAGCTCGCATCCACAGAAGAGTGACCAGTCTATGTTCCTAGGCTGTATGGAATGGAGAGTTTACCATGTCTCTGAGCTCCTTGTTCCAATGGTCAGTTAATCCTACTGTTAAATATAGTTACTTTATCTCAAGCCCAACAACCACCAGCTTTACTTTCCAATCCCTGCATCTTTTTCTATATTTGTCTGCCCTCTTAAAGAGCCCTTTGCACTCAAAGTATTCCCCCACATCAGTTCTCACAGACCATGATTAAATCATCCCCTAAAGACCAGATAAACCTAACAGATCGTGTTCCATTAATCTCTCACTGAGAATGATTTCTAGCCCTGGGATAATTTTCTAGTCTTTTCCTGAGTCTTTTCCAAGTTTTCAGTGTCACTCCCAACTATAAGCAGTAGACCTGAATGTGCCATTTTGGTGATGATGTCACCAAAATCACACGCAAGAGCAGTGCCACCTCTGTGATATTCCCTGCTTGTGCATGTCAAAATCCTGTCCAGCCTTGCAGCAGCAGGGGGACTGTCTGTTCCTTGGATTTTGGCTGAAGCCTGAACCCTCTCCAGAGTCAATGCTCTCCCTGTTCCATCATCACAGAGTACCCTGCACATCTGATATCAAGCCATCATTAAATGTTGACTGAAGTGTCCCTGTTTCTCTGTATTTCAGTTCCTATTAACCCCTCATCTCTCCAGCTTGATTTTTTTTCCTGTGCCACCAAGTATCCATCTGTGTTTTTCTTTAGATAAAGTTTTATCCCATACCAGACAACCACTCTGTGTTGTCATTAATCCCATAAACAAGCTTTTCCCATGATGTTCTTGTGCTTGCAGTGTACTGGTTGCTTCCAAGAGTGAAAGAAAATCCTATCCCTTCACACTACAGACCATTCCATGTGATTTCTGTAGCATTAAGTCAGGTATTTCTAAAATGAGAACTTTTCAGAAAGCATCACTGGCAGCCCCATGTTTGCATTCCGGGAAGGGTATTGTGAGGTTGGCAGAGGCAGGGCATCCCACTCTGAAAAGGCATCTGAAGTACTGAAAGGAATTGCCATTTGGAGGGATCCACCTTTCTTTTCCAGCTGCAGTGAATCCTGGACAGCTCCAAGACTAGACAGCAGAATGAGGTGAGGCCCATTTTTCAAATAGCCAACAAGAGCCATAGAATCATGGAATCATAGAATATCCTGAGTTGGAAGGGACTGTCAAGTCCAGTTTCAGGCCCTCTACAGGACTCCCCAATGTCATGGGGTTCTGTAGCTGAATTTTAGTAGAAGGGGGGGCTTCCAGGCTGGTTTCTGTTAGAAGCTGCTAGAAGCTTCTCCTGTCCTGTTGAGCTAATTAAAAATCATAGTTATGCCTCTGTGATACATATTCAAGAATTGGAGTGTTTGTGCAGTTGAAAATTGCAGCGTTGAGATAACAACGCAGACAGAGCGAGACCAAGGTTGCAGCAGGAGGAGGCGAAGGAAGAACCCCACGCTGGAGCAGGAAGGGGGGGAAGGACTGAAAGCTATTCCCCCCCCTCCTTGAAGCCTGCAGAGATCTTATGGGGTTCAGAGACCCCCCCTGCAGCCCCTGGAGGAGCAGGTGGATGCAGAAGGAACTGTTGCCCTGTGGGAGACCCAGGATTGAGTGAGATCCTGGAAGAGACCAGCCATGACTCCTGGAGAAGGAGACCCACCTGGAGCAGGTTTTTTTCCCCCGGTAGAAGTGTTGCCTGGGGGCTGGGCTCATGATGGTCAGTCTATTGAGGACTGTCTCCTGTGGGAGGGACCCCACGGGAGCAGGGGAAGGACTCAGAGCTGTGGCCCCCTTGCAGACCGTGGTGAGGACCGTGGAGGAGCAGGTTGTCCCGCTGCAACCCACAGAGACCATCGGGGTGCAGAGACCCAACTGCACCCCATGGATTGACCCACAGGACAAGAACAATGGCAGCAAAAACAACCACCTGCGAAACCCCCATTCCCTGCTCTCTTGAACTGCTGGAGGGAGGGAGGGAGGACAGGGGTGTTCTTAAGACTGATTTATTTCTTATTTTTTTGTTTTAGTGCTTTAAGTTTTAGTTCTTATCTTGTTAGTAATAAATTTAAGTATTTAGCCACTCTGAGTTTGTTTTGCCATTATCTCTCAGTTGTTTTTTTGCCTTTTCTCCTTTTCCCTTTCCCTCTGGGAAAAGGGGGGCCTGGAGGTTTGGGTGAACACTGGGTGAAAACCACTACACTCAAGAATTCCATGTGCCTGAGGGCATTCTCCAAACACTCCTTGAGCTCTGTCAGCCTTAGTGCTGTGCCCACTGCCCTGGAGAGCCTGTTCTGGTGCCCAGCCACCCTCTAGGGGAAGAATCTTTTGCTGATATCCAACCTAACCTCACCCTGTCACAGCTCCAGCCATTCCCTTGAGTCCTGTCACTGGTCACAGCAGAGATTGGTGCTGCCATTTGTGAGGAAGATGTAGATTGCTTCCTCAGGAAGCTCTAGAGTCAATAAAATACAGTATCCCAAATCCTCCAGTTTCTTGCTTCAGCACTGATGCGTGTGTCTTTTAGCAGAGCTCAGGATCCTCACCCAAACCTGGGATAGGTGAGAGTCAGGGCAGCAGCATCACTGTGCACCCCCACACTCAGCACTGTGGCTGGTCCTCCCTCCCCACCACTGGGTTCTCATGGTCTCCTCCAGCTGCACTCTCTGTGCATCTACAGGGGGATCCTTCCCATCTAGCCGCCAAGGCTCTTAGTTAACAAAGTATTCGAGAGGTTTTGGTGCCTCCTAATAATACACTTAGACATATCTTTGATGTTAAGAGGTGAACTTCAGTGAAGTACTTTGCAGTGGGAAGAGCATGGAAATGTCATCTGGGTCATACCTGTTTGTGCTGTATTCCTGAGGGAACGGTGTCAAACTCAAGACCTGTGAAGCCAGAGGCAACCTGGGAGGTTCCAGCAGAGCAGTTGGATGAGCTCCAGAGCCACCAGTGTGAACCCAGAGACCTGTGCTGTCTCTCTACACATTGCACTTTGTTCCACACATGGTCAGGAGAGGGATGGACTGAGGCTTTGTGACCTGTTTGGTAGATTGTAAATTGCTTTGTCTCAGCCATGAACAGCGCGGAGCAGCCTGGCCAAACTGGGTGAGAAGAGGCTGGCAGATTACTGATGAAGTAGTTTTAGAAGGGGTGTTGAAGGAGGGGGATAGTAAAGTCAGCTGAGGAAAAGGAATATTGTTCCCAAACATCAAGGATAATGGAATGGGGAACTAGCACAGACTGGGAGGTCCCCACTCCAGGATAAACTCAGATCCTCATCTCGGGGGAAAGAGGAGGACCCCAACTTGGATCTCACGTGGATATCAGCCAAGCAGGTGGCAGTCTGCACACCTCTGGCCAGCTCAGACCATGGGAGGAGGTCTCAGGAGCTGAGAAAGGCTTTGTTGAGGAATAGGCTTTCCTGAGGGTTCCCTTTGGGGATAAGATGAATCCCTGGATCTCTCTTGGCATCATCTCAGCAGAGCAGTGCTTCCCCTGGGCACAAGAGAAGAGCACACAGTTCCTTCTGGTTGTTCATCTGCAGCTAAATATCCTGTTCCTTCCACAGCTCTCACCATCTACCCACAGGAACCCAGCAATTGCCAAGAACAGGAAATAATCAGTTATGGAACAACTGTGTCTCAGATAGAAAAAGCTGGTGAGATGGTCTTCTAGCTTTTCTGAATGCTTTTGTACCTCTGTTTCCTTCACTCCTTTGCTAGGTACCAGTTCCTGACCCAGGACCTGGCGTATGGGGTGCAGGCCACCCTGCATCCCCCACACCAACACACACAAGCTCTGTGAGGAGGAGAACCTGGCAAGAGGACTGGGAAATACTGTCACTTCAGCTGAGGTCACTCTGCAACCCATCTTCTACCCAGAGACCTCAAATGAAGACACTGGAAAATAACATTGGAATAAACTTAGATGTTATTCTCCAGCCTGTCATTACCCTGAGTCAGAGGGAGAGGAGTGAAGAGCCTCTACCCAGGCTGGATTGTAATCGGAGTGATGGAAAAGACCATTAGGTCATCTGGGCCATCTGCCTCCACCAATACACGCCTGTTCTCTGCTTCATGTTATCTAGTGCTGAGCTTGGAGTGAGTCAAGTGATGCAGATTTCCACTTCCCACAGGAGACTTTTCCTAATAAAACTAACAGCTGAGATGGAAACATTTCCTGATACCCTGCCTAAATATTCTGTTTCTCACATACATCCTATTGCTCTGTCCGATCCTCCCGTGAGACTCTGAAAGCACGTCTCTCCTTGGTGTTCATACCCATCACCTTTCTGCTGACAGTTATGGTCAGATTTTCCCTGGGTTGCCATCTAGACAAGCTGCATTTTACTGTGTGGAGGTAAGGACTCCAGACGCAAGGCTGCAAATATCTTTCTTCATCCTTGCAGCCTTTGGACTCCCTCTAAGAAGCTGGATTCCCCAGATATTCTGCAAAGGGGAATGTTCTGAAGAGGTTTTTGTACGAAATCTGGGATGAGGCTTAGCGAGATGGGCCATTGAGTCAAATTTCTCATTATAATTCTTTATCTTTTGTTCTGATCTAGTTTTCATTCTTTAAAATTTAATATCTGATTTCTTCAGGGATCTCCATCCTATTTCCACACCTAATTAGAGCTTGAAGTGGCAGCAAGGCACGTGGTGCCATTTGCAGGAATGCTCTAGGTGCCAGGTGACTTAAAAGTTTGTAGTTTGTAGAGAGACACCAGCATTTACTTACAAGGTTGAAGATGGGAAAAAAAGGGAGATAGGTAGATGTATAGACTGATGCCTTTAGGAGCAAGAGATAAAGCAATGAAGCTTTCGAAAGACTTCAGTGCACACGGCTTAGCTCTTTCCCCTCACTTTGAATAAGAAGCTTATTAGACTAAGTGATTTTCAGGGTTGTGCAAGCCCTGTGGTACAGCTGTTGTCCAACATTAGATGCTGCAAGGGTGGGGAGTCCCCTTGGTCCCCAGCAAGCTTGGTGTGCAATGTGCTCCTCACCCACCTGGCTGCTGCTCAGCCCTTACAGCCCATTGTCTCCTCACGTCTTCCTCCAAGGACACGACTGGGAGCACACTGGTGGCAGTGAAATGTATGAAGAGGAAGGACCTGAGTGAGTCAGGGATACACACAGGGTGTGCGAAATCACACATTTGGCCTCAGGACTGGATTAGCTTCTGACAAAAACCTTGCCATGCAAAATCCTGCCTAGCTGCCCCAAAGCCACCAGCCTGAGGATGCCACAGTCCCTGAGGGGAACAGTGTCTTGCAGGGAGCAGAATGAGCCACAATCCAAGATGGAGCCCCTCTGTAGGACAGATAAACAGAGCTGTGCCTGCAACAGGAAATTAATTTAAATTTAGAAGAAATAATTTTTTCCCTTGGTCAAACGAGATGAGAGATCCTCCTTCTGTTCTTCATTAAGCAACAAAGAGTGAAACCAACAGCAAATTGTGTGCAAACCACACAACTGTGGCCCTGAACTCCTGAAACATCTTTATTCACTTAATCTGGGATTCAGGAAATTCTTGTCCAAGCCAGTTTTATTGGATGGTTTGAGTTGAGCTCTCAGCCTCCCAATCAGTAACAGATGAACAATTTTGCATAACATTTTTCTCCTAGATTTTTGGCTCTGCTCCTCCTTTCTAGCAGCTGAGCTGATGAAAGTGACCTGTTGTTCATTGATTTGGAGATGCCAGCCTTGCTTTGATTCCAGAAATGGCCGCAGGCTGCCCTGGGTCTTGATCAAGGTCAAGTCCTACCTTTCTAGATTGATCTCCATTGGTGGCTCATCTCCCCATGTCCTCTCTCACCACCTCTCTCCTAACTCTTTCATCCTGCTGCTTCTGTAAAGAGCCCGTAAAGATCAACCCAAACCAGGTACCAGGTACTGAAGGGCAGCAGTAGATGATGATAAACTGCAGTGCAGCCTGACAGATGTATGGGCATCTGCTGATAAAACACAAGGGAGGACAGGTCCCAGATTTGGCTGGAGCTGCATGGAGGGGAGGCTGCCCTGCCCCTCAGTTCTCTCCAGGCAGGTGGCTGCTGAGCTTGTTTTCACTGTTCTGTCCTGAGCAGGGCTGTTGCATTTGGGAGCAGAGCACAGGTGGATATCTGTGCCATTGGGATACCTCTAGCACCAGTGTCCATGTTGGCCCATCACGCACTATGTGAGGGCACACCCAGCACCACATGGGACACACTGTGCCTGCAGACCTGCTATGCACAACATGTGTGCTGGTGTGCCAGAAATGATGGGGGCGGGGCACACTCATCCCCTTGGCCAAGGTGGTGACAGTCCACAGCGCTCCTCTGTCCCACTGGGAATGGATGGCATTTGGGCCACTGAGAGAAGGTAAAAGGAAAAGGGTGAGACCCTGGGAAATAGAGCTGAGTAAAAGGCCTGGAGAACTCCTAACCTTCTGGCAAGGGACTGTTCATGTGTGCACACCTTGCCTGTGCACATGTGCATTACTTGTCAGTCTCTCTCTGCCTCCACCCCTGTGCCTTGGCTACCCGAAGCTGCCAGGACTCAGTTGAAGGCCAGTCAGGAAATGAAATAGGTGCTATGCACCCTTCTTGTCCCCCCTTCATGGGTGGCCTCCCTCGCCTTGCACCCCACCAACTCTCTGGTAGCAGATTTCACCAGATGATGTTGCCGCCTTGATGTTTCAGTGGTGCCAGTTCCCAGAACAACTGGGTCCCGGAGCTGGGGAAAAACACTTTGCTCAGCTGATGTGTTTGCTCAGACGCTTCAGCCCAGGCTTTTATTATTATAATACCTTGGAGATCTGGGGCCTGGAGGGGGATTTGCTGCCATGTGCCTGACAAAGAGGAGTGACCTCAGCGACACCAGAGAGCAGAGAGCATATAAAACCTTTCTGGGCTCTGCGTAGGAGTGCCACTTCCCCTCTTGGCTGCTTTTGGCTCCATCTGCTCTCTCCACACATGGATCTCCCTGATGGTCTCTCTTGGGTGGAGGGAGAACCAGGCAGGAGACAAATGTTCACATGAATGTGCTTCACAGTATTTGCAGAGCTCCCAGATTCATGACCTGAATTTTAAGCAGGAGAGTGATTCCCCCCATTGGAGCAGGTCTGCATCGTCTCTCCATCCTCCAACCAACCCATCTGCATGAACTGCTCATCCCATGGGCTGGCTCTCCAAGGGTGAAAGAGCTCCCTGCCCCCCCTCTCAGGTTGCTCACTGGGACCTGACCCTGACTCTGCATTTTCTACAGAGGTGTCTCCTACATGGTTGGGTGATCACCACTGTGCTTTGCAGAGTTGGAACTGCGTTAAATCAACATGTCAAAATCATATTAGACATTCTGTCACTCATCCTGTGAAATATTGACCATTTTCTGCAGCATGGAGCAAAGTAAGTTGCAAGCCCAATGGGAAAGGCAGGAAAAACATCCATTAATAACTGTACTTAATTACAACCTAATTTCTTGAAAAATGTGTTTGAAAGCAGCTGGCAACAAGTGGAACTCTGGAAAGTTTGAAGAACACCAGACTAGACATTAATTAGTCAACAGCCTCCAGAAAAGGTCAGGCTCTGGAAATATTTAAAAGCCCCATAATAAAATTAATTTTAATTCCAAGGCTGAATTAAAACTTTATTGCAAATCCCAAGAAAATAGTCTCTTTCCCCACAGACACACTGCAAATGTTTGAGACTGCTTTCCACACACCACAAGCTCCCTATGGGGTTTCACAAACCATCTCTTCTAGTGACCTCCTTCTGGCTGGAAACGCCACACAAGCACCTTCTTTCCATCAAGGGCTACTGTTAGTATGATACCTTACACACTTACCTCTCCAAATTGCTAACTGGCCTCTAGTGCAGCAAGACCTCTCCAGAAGCCTGGTGGTATTACTGAAATCTCATCTGAAACACACTCTTGGGCATGGAGAGAAACAATCTCTTGGGAAGACCTGCAGAGATCTATGACCATAGGCATAGGCTTCCAACAGTGTTGCTGTTGTACTGTCCCTGTTGATTTAAGTGAACTCTCCCTGAAAAACAAGGACATGGACTGGTATTGTTGTGTCAGTCCCTGCAGTTATGGCAGGACAAAGGACCTTTCCCTTTGCCACATCAGTGATCATGTCCTGAGGATATAAGCAGTACACCCAAACATAAAAATCCCAAGAAGGAAATGTGCTGATAAGGAAAAGCATCTACCAGTAAAGGGTGCAACTCACCCAAGAGGCTTTTGACAAAACCACTACCAGCAGACATATTTTATGCCTCTGCATTTGTAATATTTCATTGTTCCTGGCTTGTTGGTTCTTCAACTCTGTCCTTGTCCTGGCTGTCGTCATGGCAGCCCTTGACAAGTACCCTGCAGGAAAACATGTTGTGAGAACACCAGGAATATCATGACTTTTATAGTCGGAGTGGCGCATCTGCCATTCAGTGGAAGATGTCCTTGTGGGAAAGCAACTGGCGCACACCACTGATGGTTATCCTGTCACAGCCATTGTCACCTTCTCTTATAAAGGTACCCTTGTCCAGGCTGTGTGGCATTTCCCTGAAAGCATGAATTCCAGGTGTGCGTGGGAACAGTATTCCTGGTCCTGTGGTGTGGGAGCCACATGCCAAGCCTTCACACTAACAGTCCACTGCTTACCCATCCTGGCTACTGTTCCTCTCTGTTAGAGTCTACTAAATAACACATATCTCCTTAGGAAGTAGGACTGGGACAGGCTGGGAACACATTGAAGATGGGTTTTGGCACTGCACAAAATCACAGAGCATGCATCATGCACATTTGACTGAGTGCAAGCTGGTATCTCTGAGATCGCCCACTTCTCCTGGCTCATCTGCCCTCTGAGCTCTGAGGCAGCAGCAAGTCCCAGACCTCCCATGCTCCTCAGCTGCTTCCAGAGCAGCTGGCAGGAAGCAGTGGCTTCCAGGTTTGCAGGAAGTTGTGAATAACTTGGTTTCAGAAATAGCAAACTGTTTGGACTCCAGGTATTTCCAAAACAAAACATCTTAGTAGCTTTCCTTCTGTGAAAGGTTTAATGAAGTTTGCCTCAGTCCGGATCAGACAAAGACATTTAGGATTTCCTAAGATTTCAAACTTTTCAGAGGAGGCACTTCAGCTATCTAATGGCAAAATACTGCCAATGCCAAGAATCATAGAATAACAGAATGGCTGTGGTTGGAAGGGACCTCAAAGCTCATCTTGTCCCAATCCCCTGCCATGGAAAGGACACCTTCCACTAGCTCAGGTTTCTCCAAGCCCCATCCAACCTGGCCCTGAACCCTTCCAGGAATGGGCACTCCATAACCTCTTTTCTCAAGAAGTTGGCAAGGCTTTGGGGGCATGTCTGACCACCCAAACATTACTCTGTTCTCCTTTTCTTCTCCAGGCACATCTCCTGTGGGAGAGGGAGGTAGGTGCAGTCTGTCATCCTGTCACTAACAGGAAGTGGGAAACAGCAAAAGAAAATTCCCAGGCCTTTCCCGCAATTGGCAATGTTTTTCAGTATAAATTGTGGGGTATCCTTTTCTAATCCTAAGCTTGGACTGCTCTGATGGAGCTGGGAGAGATGTTTCTGTTCTCTATTTGCCATTCAGAGATGCCTACTCCGTCTCTAAACTATCTGTACAAGGTTGACAGAGACACCAAGCTGCAAATCCAGACCTAAGGGTTTCAAGGAGCAAACAAGAGAGGATGGGTTTTTCTGTAGTTCATTTTGGAGGAAGTTTCCTTCCAGGACAGCAGCTCCTGCTTCTGAGGAGACACCAGGGCTAACTATGTGATTCATGTGCTTGGAAATCCTTCTGCCTTATCAACTATTCCCTTGCACCAGACAGACTGTGATTGGCTCATTGATCTGTTTTTGTGGATATAGCACAAGAAGAGTGAGAGAGGGAAAAAAAATCTGCTGTAAACGAAAGAAAAGAGATTCTTGAAATGCACAGGAGAAATTCTGCAGGCAGGGAGAATGGGCTCAAGTCTCTGGGGATCCCGGGCAACAAAAATAATGACACGTTTTGTCCTTTTTGGAGTAGTTGCTTGGATCAGACAGAAACAGCACACTGACTGCTGGCAAGGTCTTCAAACCAGCCCTAGGATCCAAAAGGCTTCACCAAAGCAGAGCAGAGGATACCCACAGGGAAACCTGCCATTTTCCTGTGTCTGACGTTGAAAGTGAAGGTGATTTAGGAAGGAACATGAAGTGTCTTTCCAGGAGTTGCTGTAGAATCAGATCCCTGGGCTCCATCATGTTTACAGCTAGGTGACATAACGCATCCCACATCCATCTGAAGAAGAGTTGTAGTGCTCCATACCATAGCTAGAGGCTATATTGACATAAATGCCTGCATTCCTCAAGCCAGAGGAGTCCCTTCTTGGTACAATCTTGTTGTATCTTCATAGATTATGGCATTGGAGCTCATTGAACAAGAAGCAGGAGAGAAGAGGACTCCCAGGTCCACTTCCATCCTGCAGGAGGGCATGCCGATAACTGTTGCTATCCCAGGAAATATTGTACACAAGCCTGTTGTCCTGCCTGAGTGACTTCACAGCACGCACTGCAAAAGCCACCAAGGCACCCCATAGTATGTCCACCTCCTGGAGATGTGCTGCTTTTCAGGTACAGGGGATGCAGGGCTCCAGGGAAAGCATGGCTGCTCTAATGGCCCACATTAGAGGCTCTGACAAGGAAGGATTACCCCTTAATGCTTTCCACTTGGAGAAATCAGAGACCAGAAGCGCCCTGAAAATCACCGCTTTGTCTTCCTCTGGCCTCACTAGGGGATAGAGACATGAATGGGAACACACTGGTTCATGGACAGGAGGACAAGGCATCCTGCCCCCATATCACCAGTTATTTTTGTGAGCCTGTACCTCATGCACAAGCTGAGTGCCAGTAGCCAGAATTCTGCTGCCAGCCACTGTGTTTGTGAATCAACAGTTCAGTATTTTATGACTTGGGCTGAGGTGATTGGTCCTCAGCAGCCAGACTGCCTGGTGGGGTGAGCCACCACCCTGCCTGAGGGTCCTGCTGATTGCAGGGTGACAAATGACAAAGATATAGCAGCTCTTGAGTGCTTTTCATGCTAAGCCAGCTCACCAGAGCCTTACTCCTGAGTCCAAAATTCAGAATTGTTGGGAAATACTGCAGGCAGCCCAGGCTGCAGAAAGGCATCACTGACTCCAGCTGATATCAGGCAGAAAACTTCCTGGGCCCCACCTGCAGCAGTGGAAAGTGAATCTGTTTCAGGGAGCCTGACCTTGATACCAAATGGGACAGTCCCAGCTCAGACCTGCGAGCTGCCACCCAGAAAAGCCAGTGTGCCATGTCCCCACCTCCTCTGCCCAGAAACATGTGCAGAGCATCCCTGGGGCTGCCAGGCATCTCCTTCGCCTT
Organism: Formicarius rufipectus; assembly: GCA_013399695.1. NCBI lineage: Eukaryota > Metazoa > Chordata > Aves > Passeriformes > Formicariidae > Formicarius > Formicarius rufipectus. The sequence goes on from VXAU01002542.1 coordinate 493,128, forward strand.
GACCCTGAAGCCACCGTCCCCACTCTGAGCAGCTAGTGCTCTCAGAGCTAGCAGTGTAGTGGAACTGGATGACGAGTAAGTCAAGGGCTTGGAAGATTTTCCTGTGTGCAGTGATTCATGGATCATGTTTGTCAGTAGATGGGAGTGTTTGGACATGAGCCAGGTCATCGTGAAAACATTTACAAATCCCAGACGTTTTGTGGATTTCACCACAAATTATCTTCTGTCCAATACAGCCAACCCACATGTTCATCAACATTTCTGAGCTGCAGTTTATTAATTCTCTATTTCCATCAATGGTGTGAAAATAACAATGGACAGCAAAGGGGGAATGCCACTAGAGTTGTGCCAGCTGGACAGTAGAGGATCAGTGACTCCTCTCTTCCCCATGGCTGCTTCACTTTGCCTAGCAGTCAAAGAAATATGGATCAAGACTTACCTGGGAGAGAAGAAAGAAAAGACTGTTCCTAGGAGGGCAAAGGCCATGCCTACTCCTCTAAAAGGCCCGCCTGAGAGCATATATGAAGAGGTGTAGTAGAAACATAAACTATAAAAGAAGGTCAAAGCCAGGAAAAAGTGGAAGAAAAGGATAGAAGAATATCAGGCATTGATGGCACCAAGGCAATTCAGATTGCTGCACATCTGTGAGTAGCTTTTCAAGACCTGCTGCCTGGGAACAGCCCAAAACAAAGAATGGCATAAAACTAAGGACCATCTATACTCAAAGAAAAAGAGCCTAAAGGAGTCTTTTACAAAATGAAACAGAAGTGCATAAATCAGCAGTGATGCTCACTCACAAGGGACTTATGTGAAAACACAAATCAAGCCCTAAATGTATCCAAAGCCAATGCATGGGCAGCAGCTGAGAGCTGGGTCAAGGGGAGGACTCTCCAGCTGGCATCCCTTCTCTGTATCATTTCAAGGAGCTCTGGACTGGTCACCTGGAGATACTCCTTGGAGCCTGAATGCTGGACATTTGTCCTGGTGCTGTGAATAGGTGTGAGTGAGACAATGAGTGTGTGAAAAGTTTTGTTTTAAATAAAATCACCTTTTCCTTCTAAACCCTTTCTCACAGATACGGGGAAATATGGGGGGAGATCTGGAGAAACATTTGCACATAGCAGGGGAAAGTCTCTACTTGCTGTTCCAAAATGAGGGCAGAAACCCATCCTTTTTAATGACATATTGGGCTGACTCCTCAAAGAAGGTACAGACCTCAATTAACCAGATGTTTTGGGTTGTAACTCAGTAGATGTTCTTCTCTCCATCCTTTACAGTGCAGGCTGTCTCTCCATCACAAGGTGGGAAGAAAATTTGGCATGCTGGAGATATCCTTCAGGGCTCCTCCACTTACAAGGACTCTCTGGGTCAGGACACAGCTCAATTTTCCTGCTCGTTGAACACAGGAAACACAGATCCATGAAGGTCATGGAAAGTTGTTTATACCTCTCTAACAAAGTTAGGGCCTGAGGACATCTCTCGTTATTCTCCACACAATGAAGGCAAGACTTTGAACTCCTTGTGGAGGACTGGTCCTGGAAATGTTCATCTGAGAGGGACAATCCCAGACTGATGCTGGGATGCTTGTAGTGTTCAGGGAAAAGCAGACTCCACTCTTACCATCCTCAGGTCTCTCCAGTTGGGTGATTATTTCTAATTCAGATTTTCCCTCTTGTGACAACCAATGCTTATGGCAGCAGCTACAACTAATGCTGCTGAGACATTCTGTGATGCATCTTTGTGGAGGGGCTTTTGGCTGCCTCCAGCCTTCAGTTTTGGAGCTGAAAGTGTACTTGTGGTATTCTAACATCTATCAGCTCGAGCATCTTCCCAGTGTGGGTATATAGTGAAAAACAACAGGGAGATATGAACTGCCCCACTCTGTGAGAGCCCATGGTGAAGCCATGGTGAAGCCCAAAGCCGAATGGGACCACACATCGTGGCAGGTGCAGAACCCAGTGTTTGACTTGCACAGGTTGGTGTTGGCTTGCTTTGGCCATCCCTCCCCTCCAGACACCTTCCATGGCAGTGCCAGGTTTTACACCTGTGCTGTGAAGTACTGCCAGGACCCAGCAAGTCAAGCCTACAGTGCCTCTATACGCCGTGAATGGGCAGCAGGTCATATTGCACCTTTTGGTTCCAAACACTGAGGAATGTCCATGCCAAAAGGTGACTGAGGTGTGCCCAGGTGTTAAAAAGGCACTTAGCACGACCAGATACCAGGGCTCCCATCCCATAGCTGAGAATCAAGACCTCTGGACCTCAGCCAGATTCTGCCAGGACCCTCATAAAGTCATGTTGATTCCAGCTAAAAAGGATAGGCAAATCGCAAGAAAAGTAATAAATTGCCTAATCCGACCTCCTAGATATTTCAGGCCTTTGATATTTGCCTTTTTTTTTGTTTGTTTTTTTCTCTTTTAGAGATAATAACTGGGCTTCAGCTCCTCTTTCAGGTAGCAGTGCTACTGGATTGCACCAGCTCTGCTTCATTAAAGAAAATCCTTGCCTCACTGTTCAGTTGGGATTTCATGGTGCTGACAGAAGGGTCATTAATAATTCACCCATTTTCCAATGTATTTTTTAACACAATGGTTTTCCAGGACTTTCACAACTGTTTTGACAATTGGCTCCCCTCAGAACAGCGTGGGAAGCTACAGGCAGAACTAAGTCCCAAAACTGACAGGAGGAGGAGATGGGATGACCTTGTCAAGACCATCCAGGGCAGGGAACTTCCAGAACATGGGGGACAGGGCAAGGTGGAAGGCAGCTTTACCCCTCAGGAAAGGAACAGAATGCCTTTGAGAAAAATGTAAATGATAGTGTTCCCTCAGCACAAGTCCCAGTATGTCCTTCCTGAATCAAGGACAGAGGCTGGCTATTTCTCTGGAGCACAATCATATCTCAAGCAGAGTAGTCATAGTAAAATTACATAAGAAATGTTGGCCAAGGGATCAAATCTCCTGATCCAGGCTTTAAACTGTCTCTTTGGGGTTAGCAGGAAAGCATCTTTCTTGCACCATCAAGGGGTTTTCCTCACCCTCACTACAACTGGCTGCTCCCTCGGACAGCTCGGGGTGGTGTCCAACACAGCACCTCTGCCTCTCAACCCCCACTGCAGCATGAGCATAAGCCCAGCCTCCACCTTCCTGGCGAGTGAACTCCAAGAAACTTAAGGCTCTGTTATTTCTTTTCTCCTGTTCTCAGAGTCTTTTTGAATATTCCTTCTCTCTGCTCCAGCTCCACAGGTTCCAGGGATTTGGCGCTGGCAAATAAGCTCAGGCAAGCAGGAGCTGACTGTTACATGACCCTTCTTGTAATTTGCTGGAAATCTCGTCCGTAGGATAAACAGACCAATGTTAACCTTTATATAGTAAATAAAACTCCAGTGAATGTGGCCACTTAACATGTCTAAAAGATACATTTTTACTTCTAATATTAACACATTTTTAAAGGAATCTTTCTTTGGCAAAACTGAAAAAATATTTGTTTCCTGTTTCAGTAAATAGCCACCATGGTAGAGCAACTCCATCTGATACTTACTCCCTGCTGCATACAGCTGATCCCCCTTTATTCCTGTTTACTGCAGGGATACTACTAAATACCTTCAGTCACTCCTGCTCACAGATTTCCAGAGAGTGCATATCCTGTTTATAGCGTATCTGCCCAGGCTGCTGTATGAGGGAGCTCCAAACAGGAGAAGGAAAGGGTTGAAGGGGAGATGCTGAGATGTGGAAGGAAAGGAAAGAGATGGAGATGTCTACTGCCACCTACAAGCACTGGGATGTTGCACCATTCCCACTGAGAGCGACAGCAACAGAAAATCATAGAATTGCAGAGAGGGTTGGGTTGGAAGGACTTTAAAGCTCATCTTATTTCACACTCTGCCATGGGCAGGGCTGCTTCACTCTAGACTGGGTCTCTCCAACCTCCATCCATCCTGGGCCTTGAACACTTCCAGGAATGGGGCAACCACAGCTTCTCTGGGCAGCTTGTGCCAGGGCCTCACCACCCTCACAGGGAAGAATTTCTTCAGTCTTCAGCATCGCCAACTACATTCCCCAATGGTCCTGAATGCATCCAGGGAATGCCTGTATGAGGCCTCCAGAACAACTGGGCTGCATTGGTGATAGACAGACCTGCCCCAGACAGTGGCTGCTGCAGTGCTCCCCAATTCTCATGGCCCTTCCTACACTACTTGGCAGCTTTCTCTGAGCATCAGAACATCCTGCTGCCTCTACAGAGCCCCTGGTGCAACCCCTGCTGAGAGCTGGGAGCCTGGAGCCCTCAGCACATTCATCAGACAAGCAGCGAAAGCTTTGGAGCCTGATTTATTTTGCTCTTCCCAGCTGTTGTGTCCAGATGGAGCAAGGCTCTTCCTCTCTGAAAGGACTGTACCCACCTAACACTCTGCACCCAGCACTACTGTCCAGGATTGACGAGGCCATGAGATCTGTGAGCTCTGCCAGGACGCCTGCAAACACACCTGTGCAACATCTACACACATCTGAGAAAGGTCTTCCATGGAGACTTCAGGCCTTCCTACTTTCATTGGACACTCACAGTGGTTTCTTGCTTCTCCTCAACCTATCATGGATCTGGGCTTTTAAGCCACATATGCTTTCTGCAAGAGAGTTTACTAGAGCAATAAAAGGCTGATTAAGGATGATTAAGAGAGACAGGGAAGGGTTTGCACATATTGTTGAGTGCAGTCTTGGGTTTGGTTTTTGGGCCAATCTGCCTGACGTGATGTTTTGCATCACATCTGACTTGCATTCAGAAGGAATGCAAATCCATCCAGCCTCAGCTTGGTCTCCTGTAATGGACTAAGCCTCTCTGGGTACCACCTGGAGCTTGAGGGAGACCAGATGTGAGGTGGATGATTTGTCCTGTTTCTGCAGCAGGATGACTGTGGGGCCTGAGTCTCACAGAAGGGGTGATCAGGCATTGGAGGAGGCTGCCCAGGGCAGCACTAGAGTCACTGTCCCCAGAACTGTTAAAAAAGCATGTGCATGTGGCATCTGGGGACATGGCTTAGTGGTGAACCTGGCAGTGCTGGATTAATGGTTAGACTTGATGATCTTGGAGGGCTTTTCCAGCCTTAATGACTCCATGATTCTGTGAAGCTGGATGCAGTCAACGTGCAACTTGCATTTCACAGGACCTGAGCCAAGAAGGGGGTTTACTGTGTTGCTCTGCACTGCATAACCTGAGTTTAGGTGTCTGGATCAAGAGACGGATTTGCAAGGCTGGATTCCCTCTGTGGTGGACAGGGAAGCTGGTGGGGGGGCCCAGGCAGCTTCCCAACAGCCCCCACTAGGAGCATTGGATCAGAGATGAGCAAGGCACAGGCAGGGAGCAGACAGGGAGGGCCTGGTAGCGATCTGGAGGCTTTGGTGCTCAGCTGCAGCATAGAAGGCCTCAAATGTGTCCTCTCCTCCTAGGTAGATTATGCACATCTCTTTTGACAATTTCTGGCTTAAAAGCAGAAATGTTGCAGGATCTCTGAGCTAAGCAATTTGCATCCTGTCTAGTCTGCATTCAGGCATTGCTGGGTGAGGGAGCTTTCGTGGACCACTTGCAACTTCTTCTCTCCTGGGGAAAAGGAAGAGCAAAGATAACACAAAGAGCAACAGCCTCTCTAGTCTTCCTCAGTGAATACTTCCCAAAATGAGTTATCCATCATCCCTCAAAAAGCTTATTTCAGCTCTGAGATTATCCCTCTCCTCCCAGCCAAGCCTGTTTGACCCACAAGTGTTGTCAGTCATGGCATGACTTCCCACTCCATCCCAGGTCAAGGCTTGCTGTGGAGGACCACAGAGACATGGGAACACTGGTCACTCCAGCATGCCTGGCCAGAGACAGGAGCCCAAATGCACACTTGGTCCTTAAACAATTTGCAGTTCAAGCCTTTCCATCCTATTGACCTGAGCAAGGCTTGGAGAGCTGGGAGGGCCATCCCATCCAGAAGTTTGGCAGAGCTGGAGCCACAGGCCTGGCTGACAGCCACCTGCCCAGGCTACATTCTCCTTCACCCCCCCAAGACAAGTGGGTTTTGTTCAAGGTGTGTGCAGGATGTGGCTCAGTGACCCCTCTGGGCAAGAGGCGGCCACTGTGCCCACAGCTTCCTTGGCTGTGGCTGGCGTGTGAGGCAGAAAGCTCTCTTTGTGCTGGGGGAGGTGTCAGGTACTCGGCGTGCAGAAGTTGAATTGAGGCTTTTCATCAGGCCAGAGGCTGAGGAATGCTGGCTCCTGGCTAGAGCTGGCAGGGAGCTGCCTGCACCCAGCTTGGTGGGCCGGCAATGAACCCACAGACTGCCCTCCCTGTCCAGGGGCTGTATGGGGGCTGAGGACAGCAGGAGCAGTGTCCCCTCCGTAGGGGCACTGGGATGAAGCCATTTATAGATGAGCAGGTGTGCAGAGCCCTCAAGGGAGAGAAGTTGCTGTTTCGGGAGTCACGTCAGGATTGGTGCATCTCAGGCAGGATGTGGCACTTGGGACCTGCCAGCCCCCTGGAGCTGGGAATGCAGCGTGACTGGAAACCCTCAAGCCCTGCAGCAACCAGGCAGCAAGAGGGGACAGCCCTGGGAGACACTCTAGGGAATAGCTTCTCCCCACAGCATGCACGGGGTACTTTTGCAAGGGAAGATTTGAAGACATACACTGCAGCCCAGAAGTATGATTGTTCTTTCAAGTTTACTCTGGTTTGAAAAGTTTGAGAATCTGCAATATTTAGGGGAATATTTGCTACTTCAAGGTCTTTAATTTGGAGGCAAGGAATTCATAACCCATCTGGCAAAACTATTTTGAGTTCTTAATTAAGCTTCTGTGTCCCTCAAAACGGACTGTAATGTCTCTTTTGACATTTCTCCCACAGTAACTGCAACTGCTCTAGGAAGGATTTGAGTCCTAGTTCAGGCTGATATGAACCAGACAACACACACAGTACAACTACTGCCTGGGTTATTTATTTGGGGTTTTCTGCCAGATATCTTGCCATTTCTGCCCCAAAGTTGCATGGAGATTTTACATCAAGATGCTGTCAGTGGCAAAGCTATTAACTTTCAGTTATTACATGCAATTAGCCAGAGTCATTGGGAGAAGTGCTGCCTCCAGTACTGCTGGAGGCTGCTCAGTGTTAGAAAGTGGGAACGTACTTCAAAATAAATAAATGAGGAGAGTTCATTTAAAAGGCCTTTAAGGCAAATTAATTTCAGGCCACAGCTTTGATATGGAAGCCATGTATGTGCCCATCAATGAGGCTTCGATGGCTTCACAATTTAAGAGGAAAAGCAGAAAGGTCCATGTGGGAAAGAAAATCAACAGCATTTGCTGAAATGACAGGGTTTCACTGCGTATTTGAGCTGAACGGGGCACTTCAGAAAAAGGAAATCCAGCTTTACTACAGGCAATAGAGGCAGAGCATGCCAGGGATTACCTAACAGGGGGATTGGGATAGGATTTCATCACAGCAAATGGCAAAAAAGTTATAAAATAGAAAGGTACAAAAATAAGCAATGAAAAGACATAAGAATACATAAAATGTGATGTTTGCACGTAGATGGAAACCTGGAAGATAAACAGAGGTTGATGGCAAAAAGTAGCAAGGGGAAGCTGAGGGGTTTCTTCAGATGATTCAGGCCCATAGAGGATGGGGGCAGAAAGCTGCTCTGGATCAGCTCATTTCAGGTTTTTAAATGAGCAATGGGAGTGTCAGAAGAAGATGGTGGAATAAATTGACACGCTGAAGAGCAGTAAGGCATTGAGCCCTGATGATGCATCCAAGACTTGTGTAGAAAAATAAGAATGAAATGACTGAACTACTAAAAGAAATATGCACAGGAAAATCTGTGTTCAGCAGCAATTAAAAATAACCAGGTAAATTATAGGATGCAGCAGAGGTGGGAAGGAGTGGAATCTGGAATACATTGTACAGCCATTACATGAGCCAGCAGGGTGCCCTCCTCCTGAGCAGTCCTCCTGCCTGCCTTCCCCTTCAGTCCTGTCCTGCCTCTTGGGATATGGGGGCAGAGGAGCAGAAAGGTTGAGGGGAACAGCAGTGGAGTCCACCAGGGAGACCAGGAGGAAAGGTGGTTCTGTGGTGCGAGCAGGTGAGGTGGAGATGTTGGGATGGGGATACCCACACTTGGTATCCTCCACCTTACCCACTTCTGTTACCCAAAAATGAGATGTCAGGGAGTGAATCAGAGAAGATGCTATGGGACTCACTGATGCACTGTGACTTAGCAGCAATTCATATAAGATGCACCATCTCAGAAGGCCTCACATCGACACCCACAGCTTGTCTAGAGGGTTCCCATGGACAAGGGAATGTCATAAATCATTACTCCCTTTGTCTGCTGGCAATGGGGAGAATGTCCTCCCCACATGCTAATTGGCAACACCAGGAGCCAGGGGATGCAGGAGGAGGAGCGCCGGCAGCAGGAGTGTGGGACAGATGGGGCCAGGTGGTGAGGAAACATTCCCCTTCTAGGGGGCAGGGAGAGATGGGAAGGCAGCAGAAGGGAGGAGAGGGATTCCATTTGGGTCTGTCTTTGTTTTCCTCATACCTAGCTGGCTGAAGGCCTTTTACAGACTTATCTGGTCCTAGAAGACCTGCTCATGGTAGTTTTTCAGCTTCATTGTCCACGCTTTCTCTTGGCCCTTTTGTGTACCCAGACTGCATGCAGCAGGAGTCAAAACAAATAAAAGCATTGTTCCTACCACCTCTCTTACATCTCAACTGGCCTTGTCAGGACAGGAGATGTCTCACCTCACTCTATTCCAGCCTTGGAGTCAGTTCCTCCTCATAGAGTCAAGGCTCAGTGAAGGAGAGGGTCTTCAGGAGATGATGATTCATGGTTGTTCACTTTAGCCAGAGCTGGATTGAATCAACTCCTCTCTCCCATGGCTCTGCCAGGTCTCATGGCCCAGGGAAGGGAGGAGAGAGGAGAAATAATGAGATTTCCCATCCAGAGTCGTGGGGGATTTATAGCTGTTGTGATAACCTCGGCCGTTAGCGAGGCTCGCACAAGAAACCATGCTGATTTCCAAGTTCCTGATTTACTAAACAACAAAATGAAAAGTCAGCATAAATCATCTCTGCTCATACAAGAGGAAGCTATGGGGTCCCTGGGAGCCTGCCACAGGGATATTCAAGGGCTAGTGCCTGGTTGTCTTGACTCCAGGGTCTCCTCTGAGCTCTGACCAGCCCAGACACTGGGTGGCAGAACAGGCAGAAGTGCAGCAGCCACTGATGGGGCAGTTTCACAGAGCACAGAGCCAGACTGATGGCACCAGGGCAATAGCTCCATACTGGGGCTGGGTAGGGCCAGGCAGGGTAGTGAGAAAGTCTTCTTCCCCATGTCCTGAGACAGGTCCCTAGAGAGGTGCAGGAGTTTTCCAGGTCTCAGCTAGGTAAAGCCATGGTCACCCCGAGCCACTGCTGGAGACAGTCCTACTGCTGGTGGGAGGCTGATCTGGAGACCTTGAGTCCCCTTCCACAAACCCTGTTGAGATCCTGGGTTTCCAGTAGAACATTTCCCCAGGCACTGCTATATCACTCTAGGACATTTCTGCTTTCTCCTGCATGTAGCCCCTTTAGACAGTTTTTGGCACCTTTCCCAATAAAATACCTCTGCCTGCCCAAAACAGATGGCAGAGCTTGCATTCTACAGAATTATCTGTGTTTCCCAGTGCTGCTACTGAGTGTAAAGCAGGAGTTTATAAAAAGAAAAAAGTTGAAAACCTAAGAACTTACATGGCAACAGGGTACGAGGCAGCATGTCCTGCAGCAGCAGGGAAGTGATGGTGCTGCATGCACCAAACCCTGTCAGGCTCATGAGAACCTTGAACAGCCATCAGGAAATGTGCTGAATGAGTCAGGACGTTGCTCGCTGTAACTGTACATTTTGGGGTCACCTTCCAAGTGATCATGAAAGATCATCACTATTACAATGGTAGTGAAGCAGGTAAAATATCCTCATACTTCTGTCATGGAAGCCTGGACAAGTATTGCTCTGTCTTACCATAAAAGACAACAGAAGTGATTTAAGCAACAGCCCTGAAACTACCTGTAAAAGATTGGCAGCAAATTATATTGGTTAGAAGGGAAGCAGGCAAGTTGGACACACTCATATCTGTTGAGAGAAGTTATGATCCTGAAATAGAAAAATGAAGAGAACCTAACACAATGCCAACACCAAATGGTATAGGCAAACTTGCAAGTAGCTGAATGTGCTTAATACTAAGGACAGGAAGAAATTATATTAATTTGCAAAATGAAAACACACAGCAAACATCTACAGAAATGCAAGCTGGTTTGTTGAGGCAGAACCAGGCAACATGCAGATCAGGAAAATACAGCGTCGAAGACAGAGAAGGGAATAGAAGGAGCTTGGACTCAGTAGAATTCACTGACCTCTTGGAGATCCATCACTGCTTCAGGCAGCAGGAAGGGAGACTGGACATGGCTCCAGGGGGATTTGGTGTCCCAGGTCTGTGAGTCTGTGAACTCCTCAGCTGGGCCATGTTCCCAGCATTGACCTCAACCTAGAAAACAGTCAGAGACTCTGGACAAAACCCCTAAAATAGGATTTGGTCATTTCTTTCCCATGCATCTACCTGCAACCATTCCTGGAAGAAGTCCATTCCCTGGGTTTGCCTGGATCCTTTTTATATGCCTGTGATGGGGGAGTGACACTTGTAAGATAAAAAACTTACAGCTTTTTAACTAACTAAGAGACTAGCCTGACTCTCCTTGATGGTTTCTCCTGCTGAGAAAACTAGCCTGCAGACTCCTATATCACACTGAATCTGGTTCCGTAAACTATATCCCCATCCACAGAGACTTTGATAAAATTCAGGTATTTCATCCTTATTCACAGGTTAGGCTGGAGGGTGTGTTGCACTTTGCTGAGCAGGTAATGCACACTGCACAGAGATGTTTGTTTTGAGGCTTGCATAGAAGAAAATCATCAAATAGCTCACAACACATTCAACATCTGATGAGCAGAGTTTCAGCAGCCAGCTTGTTTCCACCAGCACTCTGCACAGCGTTGGTTTATCCAAATCACACATCTGGCTCATGAGGCTCAGGAGTCATCGTGGTGCAGATCCTGGATTTTTGGACAGGATTACTGGTTATTGATTTCAGAGTTAATCTGACAGAGTCCTCAGCCTTCAAGGTATTGCAGAGCTTAGCATTACAAAATGCATGTGACAAAGCGCTGCCCTGAGGCATGGGCACTGAGCAGAGGTCTGGGTTTGATACCATATGTGCAGGGCCATTTTTGAGGACAGTCTTCTGACCCTCTGGTGGTCCCTTGTCTGCACTCCAGTGCAGGTTACCCCTTCATCCTCCCAGTCTGTCTGGACTGGTACTAGTCCAGGCAGAGTCCAGCCCTTCTGTCATTACAGGAAGAAAATTCCCCAGAGAATAGGGAGATAGAAAAATGAACTTTTAGCACTAAATTCTGCCCCACTCATCACTGCCCAGGACACAGAAACAGAGGTGCTGCAGAGTCCTCCAGACATCCAGGTCAGCTGAGGGTCTGGCTGTGCCTTGCCTGGCCTAATAGGCCAGGGATCTGCCCCAGGATAGCCATTCACCCTTCTCATATCACTGTCTGCTCATGTAAAATGTTACTCTCCCTCTTTTTTATAACCCTCCCTCTCAATTTTCATTGTAAGAATTAAGACCAAGAGACTTTTTGACTGGACAGGATGCAAAAATCCCTGCACTGACCTTAGAAACTAATTGCAAGCAGGGAACAAGGAGACCAGCATGGAGAAACAGGTGATGGGAAAAGATAGGGTTTGGCATGCTTTGGCATGGCATGAAATGGCATGGCAGGAGGGAAAGGATGGCCAGGGATGGAGGGCAAATATGTCATGTTATTGATGGGACCTACATGTCCCATCCTCACCTGAGGGAGCTTCTTAGGTCCCTGCTGACACCAATGGGAACAAATCTGTGGGGTGTTTTTCTCTCTTCCCAGTAAGGGAGAAATGGTTTAACAGCCTTTGTACCTCACTGCCTGTTTGCTGTCATTTTTAGTCCGTGTTTTTGCACTGAAATACCTCAAGCGACGGAATACAAATGCTCCTCTAGGTTTCCCCTGCTTGACACAAGACTGCTGAGAAATCTCAGATTCTCCTTAAGCTGCCCATTTGTGCAAGCAAAATGGGGGAAAAGAATCACTTAAAGCACACGAAAGCCCTGGAGATGGAGCCAGGCCCATGCAGCGTCCCTAGCCCCACTGAGAAACCCTTGTTTGGTAATAAAAATATTCCAAGCCATTTAATAAAACTTGACAAATGGCATGAAAGTGTTTCACAGCTCTGGTCATTTTCCCATCTGTAATGACCCGGGAACCAAACAGAGCTGAGTTTGTAAAGGACTGAGGGGGAGCAGTGCTTATTAGATTACAAAGAACATGACTTGTTGTGAGAAAACCCAAAAAGTCATGTTTTTTGTCATGAAAGTCTAGGTTGTGACAAATTCTATGTGTTAATCATGATGGATTTTTACTGGAAATCCACAATGTAGAGCAGGGTCATTACAGCTCTGGCCCTGCTCAAACCCTCCTGCTGTGGCTGGGGGTGAGTGACTATGGAGCCACATGCTGAGATTATCCTTGTGTATTCCAAGGAAGCAAACTGGGGCAATCATCCCCAAAAAGAGGGACTGCTGCCTCCTCTCTCCCACAACAGTGTCCCTTGTTGTGCCAAGGACTGGGCAGACCATTTTCTCTGACCAAGTCTGCGTTTCACATCTCTCCCTGCCTGACCCATCCCTTGTTCCTGCAGATAAATCACCCTCTTGTCCTCCTCGGGAAGCACGGTCCACGATCACAAACGAGCCTTTCTTGGCAGGGCATGCTGATGTCAATCCACAGCTTTATTTTTTCATTTCTTCCATTTTCTCCCTTTTCTCCTCTCTTGGGAGGCTCTTTCAAACAGGTGCCCTTCCTGTTTGGCCCAGAGGTTCCTCCTCTGAACTTGCAACCCTTTCCATCCTGCAGCATTGCTTTCCTATTGGACAGCAGAGCTCACCCTGGGCTCAGGATTAGAGTGGAGTGGGAAATAACTGCAAAGGTAGCCTGGCTTCTTGGGGGGAGAAATTTAACTTCAGCTGCTAGTCCCCTTACTGCCCAGGCAGTGCTTGAGCTGCAGCAACAGCTTTGGAGAGGATGGTTCCATGGGAAGGAGAGGCCAGGGTGATGAGCTGATGTGCTCCACGATGGAGATGGAGAATGGGCACTGAAGAAAGTGGTGGGAAGAGAAGGTCTGTGACAGGCTGGTGTGCAGGAGTCTGGACCTTGCCAGAAGAGTATGAGGAACAAAAGGGAGGGAATCACATTTAAAATTAGGAAAATGAGGTGACCAGGGTAGGAAAGGAGTGCAGTGAGGAAGGATTGGATCAGGAGACACAAGTATCAAGGGAAGTTCGAAGAAGAATGTAGCTCAACTGAGAAAGCCCCTGCTGCAGCCCTGCAGGGAAAGCATATTCCCGTTCTTCCACATCCCTCAGCCCTTTCCTGCTGCACTCCTTGTCTCCAGGCTGTGGTGTGGTTAATGCCACTGGTAAGGTTCTGGAAGCTGCCCCATCTAGCAGAGGATATGGAGGTCTTAACATGGTCCCCAGGGGAGGGGTGGAGACAGGCCCTGGGCATCCCTGGAGACATCCATTCCCAGGCTATGCTTAGTTGGATGTAGGTAAGCCACTTCCCATTCCCTCCAGCTAGGCTCCAGGGTTTTCCAGCACAGTCTCCAGCCTTCATGTCAGCACCTTCCCTGTTTAATCTTCACAGTGGGTGCTGCATGGAGAAGGGAAGCCTGCGCCTGTAGAATATGACTGGGTTTAAGCCAGCAAAGGAGGATGCTCAGTCAAGAGAACCTGCAAACCTGAGCAGCATTGTTCTACCCGCAGAGCAGTGCCCAGAGCTTCAGGACCCTTCCCATAAACTCCTTTAGAGACGTATTGCCTGCCACAGAGGAGACATCCACAGACCCTTTCCCAGCAGAAGCATCACAGCATGCTGCTGCCCAACAGAGGGTGCCACAGACACCAACAAGAGAGCAACGGGAAACCTCCCTCTTTCCCCACAGTTTTCTCCACTTTCTCTCTTACCCTCTCCATCTTGGCTTTTCTCCCCTGCTCCCTTTCACACTTGCTGCTCCCTTCCTGCTTATTAACTCTCCAACCCACCCAAGGAAAGTGCCTCCCACAACAGATCTGCACAGAGGATTTATGAGCCCAGCTCTCAGGGGAAAGAGCCTGGGCATAAATCACAGAATATTTAAGAAAGTGATCTACATTTATTACACTTAATACTATATTTAGCATGTCCAAGAGGACCTTATAAATCAGAGACAGTGCAGAGCTCAGTCTGGGGCCCCGGGGGAACATGTCCACTCAGTGAACGTGTGCAAAGCCTGAAATCAGCAAGAGCAAATTTATGTTTGAATTCTTTGCTAAGTTTATTCCCCAAATTAGGGCTGCATATCATGCTGATGGTTTCCTGAATTGAGCTGGGAAGTTGGGGCCCAGACTCACTGCCTCTCCCCGAAAACACACCAGCCCCACTGGTCCATCCTCCAGGACCATACCAGCAAAGCCTGTGAGCATCCGTCACACTGAGGGTTGACAGCGCTGGCTGGCAATTGTTAGTCTTCTCCTAATCCCAGGTTAATGCTCTGTGCTCCAGCTCAACCTCAGCCTGCTGCTGCAGGCTCTGCAAAGAGACGTAAAGTCCTCTTGTATTTTATAGTGATCCCCAGCTCTGCTCAGGCCTGCCTCTTCTCCTACTTGCTGGTATTTAACACTCCATCATCCCAGGCCAAATCTATGGCTCCCCATCAACTGTGCAACTCATCTTCATCTCCTACACAGCCAGAGCTGCAAAATAGGCAGCTGCTGACCTCTTTTCTGGAGCTCAGAGCTTTTGCCACAGGTTTGGACTCAGGCAAAGGGCGGCTTGACACCTGGTGATGGGCTCCAGGAAAAAGGGTCATGAAATAAGGACTTTGATCCATAAAGCCTTGTTGTCCAAAATTGATAGCAACAGAGGTCTTCTTCACCTCAGGAAGTGAGGAGTCTGGTCCCTTCAGTAGGGTGCTGGAAAAATAAAAGAAAATAGCATGAGATTTTTTTTTTTTTTGCAGCTAAAGTGTCCCTGGATGAGTGAGCACTTGAGGGGGCAAAACCCTCAACCAACCTCTCCCCAGTCCCAGCCAGTCAGGACACACCAGTGCCCATGGAGCTCCAGGGATGGTGGTGGCAACTCATTGCAGTGACCAGGTCACCTCCTGCCAGCTCCCAGCTGAATCTGGCTGGGCATCATCCCCAAAATAACTGAGAGAGAGGCACAGGTTACTAACAGGAGCAGCTGTCTGTCATCCTGACATAGCAGTTAAACCCAGGTGGATGGAGAAAAGCCCTGCATGTTATTCTGCTGGTGCTGAGAGGTTTATGCGGCAGCCCTGCTGCTGACACACCGACAGTGGGGCTCCCGGGAGGACCAGTGAGCCCTGGGCAGGGGCAGCTTGCCAGGGGCCTGGGGTGATGCACGAGCCAAGCAATTCAAAGCTGGGACTCGATGAGTGGAGAGTACAGAGTGGAGGAGAGAAGCCATGACCCCCAGGCAGTTGAATCTTGCAGACTGAGTGCTGTTTCCCATTTTACTTCACAGAGGATGCTTGTTCCAGAGTGGGGGCTTGAAGGGTGCCCAGCACCACCCCAGGATGATTGAGCACTCAGGAGCAGCAAGCCAGCCACCTTTGTGATCGCTCTCTGGAGATGTGAGGCCATGACTTGGTATCAGGAGACTTCAACACCACCGAGGGAATGGTATCATCCATCTAATGGCTGGCTGCAGCAAATATGGATGACTCTCATCAAGCATCCCCACTGCCAGTGGATCAGCCCTGGCTCCCCAAACGGGCACCTCCAACCTCAGGCAGATCAGAGATGCTATGACAGTGCCAGCTGTTGCAAGCAGTGGTGTAGTGCTGAGGTCAGCAGAGGTATTTCCTCACCTCACTGAGGTCCTCGCACCCCAGCCAGGCGTGCTCACATCAGCAGTCAAAGCTTCCCTACTTCCCGGAAAGCCCCGCTGCCCACGGCGCCTGCTGGGAGCCCTGGGACCCTACGGCTGGGTGCATGCGTGTCGGGCCGTCTGTCTCCTCCCGTGATTTTCCAGGAAAGTTGCCGTGATTTACGAGCCGCAGACAGTGCTAGCTGAGTGCTCAGGAGGGCTTGATTACAGTTTCCCAGAGGAAGCTGTCTGTTTGGAGATGGCAAGGTGACAGGGTTTATACAGCACAGCACAATGTGTCTAAGCAGAGCTGTCAGCCAGAGATGGATGAAGTGACGGAGAAAGCCCATTACTTCATTCACACCTCAACAGGCAAACAATAAAACACTTACACACAGCGGCAGCGCAGGGGGAGGGAGTCCCCCAGCCCCTGCAAAAATGCGCCAAGCTGCTGTGGAGGCATTTGCTCTACTTCAGGCTCAGCCAGATTGGCCAAAACAAGGGACAGAGGGGTCAAGCAGCACAGAGAGAAGCATCCCCTTGGAGACAGGCATTCATCCCCGAGGTGACGTGCCACGTTGTTGTGTCGGACCATAACAACCCCCTGACTTGTGTGCCTGGCGCAGCAGCAGCAGCAAAAGGCTGGGCCTGAACAAGGGACCCATCCTGGATCGTACATGAGGTCCCCAGCCCATGTACGGTCTGTGGGGTGGCTGGTGCCAACACCCTGGGGCCAAGAGAGGGCAAGGCACTGAGGTGAGGACCAGGCAGGAGGATGTGCTGGGCAGGCACAGCCCGTGCTGCTGACCCAACGGTCCAGTTCATCCCAGTTGACATGGATTTGCACAGAAGCCACAACCAGCTGCCCATGAACTCAGAGCTCCTGCTCTCAGCAGGCGGGAGCCCCTCCATGGTGACCTGCTGCCACCAGCCATCCCATCTGCATGGGGAGCTGATTGGGGCACAGTTGGCAGTTGACAATGAAGAGCAAACAGTGCAAAAAGACTTGGCAGAATGTGTGTTTTCTTTCATCAAATCACCTCACACAGACCTGCAGGTCAGTGATCCCAGCACGTGGAGAAAGCTGTTACCCCACTCCCTCAGGATGACTACTGCAACAATGAGAGGGCAGAAACAACACCCCAGCCTCCCCCTGCACTCCCCAGGCAGCAACCTCATGCATGGTGAAATAACAGGACAATAAAATCAACAGGGCTCATGCTGGGACATGCTCACTGTATGTCCTTGGCTGACACTCAAGTATCTGAAAGTAATGACTCAGGATGCAATTCCTGTTAGGAAGCCTGTTTTGCTTTCACTGCTGCCTCCCAGCTGAGCGGGCCCCTAGGAGAAGGTATGTCCATCTCTCCCGGGGTTCAGGGGAAGCTGAGCTCTGCTAATGCTCCTGCCTTGAACTCTTTGCCAGACTAAGCTCTCCTCAAAAGAAGAAAATTAATTACCTGGCTGGCTTATGGAATTTTCACAGGAAAGAGAAACCCCTGATGTTCTCGCTCTCAGTGTTTGGAATGGAAAGAACAAGAACTGAACTTGTTTACTGGTATGAGATGCCAATGCCAAGCTCACATGCTAAAATTTTCTAGGGAACTTTGTAATGATGAGTCAAAGAGCTCTGAAGTTCAGTCTGTAAACTATGCCATGTAAAGCACAGGCTGACAATTTTAATGCCAAAGACACTGGTCATTGTCATGTGGTTGGAAAAGCAATCCTACACCAGTTTAATAGTCCCTCCTCCCTGTGTGAGAGAGAAGCTAGCCCAGGAGAAAGAAGGACTTTTCTTACTTTCTTTTTATGGGAGATATTCCTAATCCAGTTTCTGTGCATTAGGCAAGAGTTCTGGGCCTGCTGTAGTGGGTACTGATGCTTTGGCTCTAATAGACTTTGCTTTTTCAATGTGTTTTTCTGCTGCTCAGTTACAATATTATTGCTGTATAGAACCATGGAATAGTTTTGGCCTGGAAGGAACCTTAAAGCCCATCTCATTCCACCCCCAGGCAGGGACACCTTCTACCAGACCAGGTTCTGCAGGCCCCATCCAACCTGGCCTTGAACAATTCCAGGGATTGGGCAGTCACAGCTGCTCTGGGCAACCTGTGCCAGTGCCTCAGATTAATGAACCAAGATTACTCATCACAGCAAGTCTAGGTGCACTGTTGAGTCAACAGAAAACACATTGCTCTTTCCATGCCCTTTCCATTCTCACTGATGGAGTTTTCTGGGAGAGTTTCAGATTAAAGAAAAAAAAATACTTCAAAAAATCATATTTTTTTGGAAAAAATCCCAAACAAACTTGGTCACAGAAAAAACAATATTTCATAAAAATGGGATATTTTGAAAGAATGCCCTTCATTTCCAAGGAAAACAGTGCTTGCTCATAATAATTGTGTGAGATTGCTCCTGACCACACTAGACCAGGACAGCCCTGCCTAGGGACAGGAGCTGGCACAGCCACCCAGCACAGCGCTGCTCCCACTCCCCACCACCACGAGGCCTGAAGTGCACTCACACAGGTGCTTGATTAATGAAAAGTGTATTGAAAAATTATCCTTTTCTCCCCATCCACCCCTCTCTGTGCCAGCATCCAGCACCTTGCACACACCTTGACATCTGCAATATTTGGGATATTGCAGTAGCTGCAGTTTTTGCCCCGTTTCAGTAGGAAATACAGACTTTCCTGATTTACCACTTGTTTATCAGCATTTTTGTGCTTTTGAAAAGCCTGGCAGCCCTGGCAAATGAGCTCAGCTCTCAGATGAGTTCCTGGAGTGTGACTGCCATGCACAGCTTCATGTTTTGCAACCCCCCAGCCAGAGTTGCCAAGCGGGACTGTGCAACCCGTGTCCCAGGATCTGCCTGGAGCATGCAGTGTCCCAGCACAGGGCAGATGGCACACTCCTCCTGGGCAAGGGCGAGTCACCCACCTTGCTGGGACCAGCCAGGCTCGGGGTGACTTTGCCTTGTGTTTTTGAGTTCAGAGTGAGAGGTGACAGCTTCCAGCCAGTTCATTTCTCTAAGCCTGTGTCATGCTCCTCATGAGTAGTGTGTCACATGCAGAAACATACAGAGAGAGAAACACACTCAAGAAAGCCACTTTTTGCAATCTCAGAAGCCTTTTACAGACAAATGCCTCCACTGCAGACAGTGTTGGTTTGCAGATGTGCAAAAATCCTCTCCTTGGAGGGCAGCTGCTGCCCAGAAAATGCTGGAAAACCTGCCTGGCCTTTTCCTGGACAGGCAGGTGATGTTTTTCCACACCTAGCCAGGCCAGTGGTGCTTTGCAGAGCAACCCTGTGTGCCTCGAGTGGAAAAAGGTCCTGCAGTAAGTGATGCTGTATTTTACAGGAGAACAACAGCCTTTGGGGAACACATCACACCTCTGCCTTTAACTCACATGCAAGTGGGATCTGACGCTTTGCTGGCCACTGGGACTCAATCTGCCCCAAGGTAAGATGTTTCTAATGCCTCTCACAGCAGCAGCTTTAATTTGGGGGCACAGTGGGTGGCAATTTGCCGTGTTTCATAGTTTGTGACTAGATCTGTCTCCCTGCTGGAGAAATATTTCTGGGGAGGAAAGGAAGAACTTACACAGAGCTGAAGGGCAAAGCTACAGCCAGGGTCAAATCTCCCTACCTAATCTAAGCATACACCCCAGGAAAAAGCAATGAAGCTGGGACACAGCCCCTCCACCACGGCCAGCATCCCACTATCTCTCACCTCTCGGTGACACTGGGGGGGAGCTTCTGATTATCTTGGATGTGAATATCTGGGGTGCTGCAGGACAGGCAATACCCCTTTGGCCTCATCTGACCCTTTGACTGCAGAGGGAGGGCCCGGCTGGGTATGGGATGTGCAGGCTCCATACACCGCGGTAGAAAAGTGTTACAAAACTCCCGGCACTACGTTCTGGTGCCGTTCCAGCAGGACATTTGGATAATGGGAAATTGCAGAAATAAATCTGAATCTTGGCTCTTCACAGCCTAGGATCTGCCCAACTGGATCCAAGATACAGACTGGCCTTACAGCACCCACAGCCTGATGGTTCCAGGGGCAGGGGCAGTCTGCTGCCTTTTGCTTCTCTACCCCATGTGCCTTCCCAAAAATAATCCCAGATTCTTGGAAGATAAATCCCTTCAAACTGCCTTGATCTTTAGTTTTAGAGTTGGGGTGGGGTTTTTTTTTTCTTTCTAAGTTTGCTCTTTCTAGAGGTTTCAGCTGTTTCTTTTGATCTGAAAGGGATGAAAGAAAGGAAACAAAAACCAGGCAGCACTGCCTGGCACTCTGAAACACCAGTCTGGGTGCACGCTGTAAACCAGCCCCCTAAAACTCTCCCAGCCTCAGTATCCTGCACACACATACTCACCTGCAGCTCTCCTGTGTTAATCATCCAGCTGAAGCTGAGCGTGGGATGAAGGTTTTCTCCTGCAGACCTTATACCTTGCTCTGACCCACCAGCCAGAACCTGAGGGAAGATCTCATCTCTAGGAACACATTCAGGCCTCTGCATATGCTGTGCATGAAAAGTGGGACTGGACTCAGGTTGAGTAACATGCTGTGCTGGGACACAGTAGGAAGCACCAGGAACAGGACAGTGCTGGAGCCTTTTTTCAGCTGGTCCCAGCACAACCACAACGAGGAGGCGAACTGGAGCTGAGGTCAGCCTTCTGCACTTGGCACAGCCACCAGTGCTTTCTCTTTTGGTTAGCAAGAGCTACATACCTTTGGAGCACCTCTCCAGCACATAGATTCTCACTTAAGGGTCAATCAAATTGCTTGACCTTGTTAGGCAAGGGTTTGACATCCTCATTTCTCACAGAATCCCAGAATGGTTCAGATCGGAAGGAACCTTAAAGCTCATCTAGCCCCATCACCACTGCCATGGACAGGAATGTCTTCCACTAGCCCAGGTTGCTTCAAGCCCAGTCCAATCTGGCTTTGGACACTTTCTGGGATGGGGCAGCCACAGATTCTCTGGGCACTCTGTGCCAGGACCTCCCCACCCTCACTGGGAATGATTTCTTTCTAATATTCAATCTAAATCTACCCTCCATCAGCTTTATCATCTACCCTTCATCTACCTTCATCAATGTAGCTTTCATCAGCCTCCATCAGCTTTTGCTTCTCTCCAATAAGGCAGCTCCTCAGGCAGCTGTGTAAGCTGTACAGGAGGCACTTCCAAAGGGTTTCCTCTGGTGCCAGCAGCCTGGAAAGCCCATCTTCTGGTGAAAGACCAATGGCCCTGACCAGTAGCCTCTCATGCACAAAGTGAGCACTGTCATCACTGCTCAGTGGTGGGTAAGACAGAGTTTCTGTGACCTTTGGCCAAGCTGACCACTGGGGAGACACAGTTAACTGCAGATGTTCAAGGCTGGGTATGCAACAGAGCAGATAGGGACACCCCAAACACACATCAGTCTCCCCAGCCTTTCGATGAACCCAACCCTTTTAACTACGAGACCACAAAAAGTTCCTGGAGGCAAAGAGCACACTGGTGTGCTGGCAGTGTCTAGACAAGTGTGGTCTTGTGGGGCAAACAACCAACACTTGAGCAGAGTGTCACTCCACATCCAGGAGACATGACTGGAGGGTAGCTCTTTTCTGAAAACCTACTGTGATTGATTATTTTTGGCTAATGTAGGCCAAAGAGGTTAAATGAAGCTGCAGCCCAGCAATAAGTGCTGTATTTCCCATAAAAATCTGCCCTAGTTACAGAAATAAGGGTGGAGTTTTGTTTATTCCACACCACCCATGTCAGCCTGGAAAGGCGGGGTTTTCAGTACAAAATGCTGAGACACCAAAGCAGAACCTTTTCCTTGCCCTGGCCACGGAATGGAGCAGTTTTGTCCCTTTTAAAAACTGTGGGCAGAAGCAGAGGGGTCCCCTTTTTTTTTGCCAGACTCACTCAGGAGAGGGAATTGCCCCACAAATTCCCAGCCACCACCAGGAGACTGAAGCTACACCAAGACCCACACTGACATCTCAGCAGCAGAAGTCCTTTTGGACAAAATAGTTTTCCAGGTTTTGCTTTGCATCTGTTCCCTGTTGTCTGGCTGGCTGGGGGAGGGCATTAAACCATGGAAACTCATTTGCCACATTATTTTATTTTGTTCTCTCAGCCCATGTGGCCATCTTGTATTGCCCTAGGGGGGACCAGGTGATATCTTGCCTTTGTTGTTTAAACCATTCTCTCTTTTGTACAATTTTCTTTTTACTGTTGTCTTTTACTGCTATTTTTCTTTAGTAAATTGTGAGTTCAATGTATAATATCTCAGCTTTTTTTTTTTTTGTTTTCCCTCCACTATTGAAAAGGGGCAGCTTGAGCAGTTTTTTAAACCACCACAAGATTAAGTGGAGAGATGTTTTTAATCAGAAACTACAAAAGAAAGATGTTTCATGAGTAACCTAAGGCTAACTAGTCCATCCATCTAAGATGGGAACTAATAACATGGGTGGAGTGGAAATCTCAGCATGGAGTTGAAGACTGGGTCTGATCTCTCTCCAGTAGACCATATGCTGCCATGTACTGGGCATCCAAAATGGCACAGAATGGTGGCCCAGTGCTGCCAGCATTGATAGGGCCAGATACTGGGGTGTGGATGTGGGCAGAAAGTGGCAGGAACTGGAAGGTCTCATCAGGTCTCTGCAGTACACCAGGACAAGGAATTTGGCTGAATTTTTCAGGTCAAATTCCGCAGCTCAAGGGGATGTGCTTTTAAATTTGAATGGAGTTGCATCCCAAATCCTTGACCTGCTTGTAAGATACATGACATCTTACAGGAGGGGTTGGGGAACAAGTTGTGTTCCCTGTTGGGCCATTACATTACCTTTTTCTGGCACACAATCTTTAGTGGGTGATGGTTGGTCAAAAAGCCACACCAGCCACACTGCTGGAAGTGATCCATAGCTGCAGCTGGATGTCAGGCACCTCCAATGAAACATCCCTGGAAACAAACAGAATAAAAAACTGTAGGCAAAATGTGGGATGTTTACCTAGGCAAACCACTGCAGGGGCACCCCATATCCACACTGAGCAGACCTGGAGAGCAGAGATGTTTGACACCAACAGAAAACTGTCTTGACTTGTCCCTGTGTAACAGCAGACAAGTGTAGGATGTTCTGGGGCCAGAACATGCAGTTTTTTAGGATACCTGTGGGAGCATGATGCTGGGTGAGAAGCGCTGGGGAACAGAACTGAACATGAATGGCTGCTTTTGGCAGCAGTGGGGACAGAGACTCCCTGAGGAGCCAACATTCTGCCTGTGAGAATCGGATGAAGGAAGAGGCAAATAAATCCATTTTTCTCTGGCCAGGTGGTTTCCTTTTGACAAAGGAAAGGCTGTGGGCCAGGCAGGTCTGGTTTAACAGTCCCCCTGTGCCAGCCTGACATGCCCATAACTCTGCTCTGGCAGATCACTGAAACGATTGCTCATTCTGCAAGGAAAGCCATAGACTAATTACAGCAAGGCATGTAATAGGATTTCAGCAAAGGAAGAACTCTCCAGGGCTGACTTTCCACACATTGCCCAGGGGCTCATTGCAGTGCCCTCTTTGACATGCATACACGTTGTTTTGCAAATCCCAAATGGCTTTCAGCAGGAAGGGCCTGAGGCTCACCCACACGCCTGTGTCAACCTGTTGTATGTGGTCCCACACTTGGCAGTGAGACCACGGCGGGCTGGGAAACTGCTGGTGGCAGGGGAAGCTGCCCAGGTGATGGGGGCAAGAGGGCTGTGGTGGGAGGTGAGCAAGAAGGAGCTGCTTGGACACTCACCCAGTACTGAAGCAAATCTCAGCGGCACCACGGTTCTCTGGTGCATCACAGTGAGGGCCAGAGCAGAGCTCCTCACTCAAAGGTGAAGTCGAGAGTGGGGCTTGAGGAAAAGGTAATGGATGGAAAGCATCTGGTGTTGCAGCTCCCAGACTGTGAGAGAAATGTTAAACAATGATGATGCTCATAAATGATGGACATGCTAAGCTGCCCCAGTCAGGCTTCCCCAGCCCAGCCACCTCCCTTCGTCTTGCCAGCCATTCTTTGGATGCAGCTGGTGCTCTGCCCACCTGCAGATCAAGGTGGCCCATGCAGGGGGAATGAGATCCTCCATGTCAGAGATCACAGATTGTTTCTTGGCATCTGGGAGCTCCCTATGGCAGTAGAAAATTCTCCTAAGATCCAGATGAGAGGCACAGAGAGACCCATGCCAAAAGAGGGAGGAGAGCCCCACAAAATGCCCTGAGCCATGTTTCACATTATACCCTCGGCTCAGGCAGGGCAGTTCCCCAGGAGTCAGTGCTGAAAATGATGTTCAGCATCCACAAGTTGTTTCTGGTCCATCTGTCCAAGAAGAAGCCATGAGGGATGGTCTTCAGAGTCCTGTCCCTAAAACAGCCTCAGACAGACTCTCCAGCTCTGAAGCAGATTGATGGCAGGAGAATATGAGCTGCTGTAGAGGCAAGGAGAGCAGCAGCACCTCCTCACTACTGCCTTGCTGCAGAGGGGCTGCGAGAGTGGGGCCAGCTCAGAGGCTGCAGCATTCCTGGTTAGTGGAGACAGATCCATTCTCCACCATTGCTCAGGAATGTGGCTCGAGGTGGAGCAGCAGGTGCTGGAAGGATGGTTGCAACCAGTCTCACCCTCCAAGAAAAATACTAGCTCTGCTTGCCAAGGGGAAGGAGCAGAAGCAGCCCCTGCACAGCCACATTTATGGGCCTCAGCAAGCTGGAAAAAATCCAGTGAACATTTCAGCAAATCCAGCCTCCATCAGAAGTTACAGAGTGATAGGTGTAAGTCCCAGCCAGACCCACAGCTGCTGCCTCTCCTGAGCCAAGCCCAGGCAGCCGGTGAAGTCACCCTCTCACCTCAGCTTGTGGAGATGGCAATGGAGTCAGTGCAGCTGACCTGTCAGTGCACCACCCTGGACAGGTTTCTGCAACAGGACAAGCAGCTGGGGTGCACTGCATGGATGAGGCATCTTTTAGAGGAGCTGTAATGAGCACAGGGCTCATTTACAGAAAAAGGTGGAGAACGGTCTGGGTTGACCACAGCACCCCCTTCCAGATCCCAGCTGGGCCACCCTCTCTGGTAGGGTCTTCTGTGAATCACACCTTGTTTGTAAACATTTCCTGTTACCCACCAAGGGTGCTCACAAGGACCATCTCTCCAAACCCCACAACTTCCATAGACAGCTTGCCCCTTCAGGCAGGAGACTGAGCCCCTTCCAAACAATTCACAAGGGCACAAGTTCACCATGCCTTGAACAGATAAGTGAGAGGGAGAAAAAAAATAGGAGATGTTCTTCAAAGTCATTAACATCTCCATTAGTGTTGACTAGTGGCAGGTCTCAGCCCTCACTACCCCTCTTATCCTTAAGTGCAGACAGGGACAAGGCCAGTCTCCTTGAATTTGGAAAGCACCTGCCACACTGAAGATGATGAAAACATCATCCTTCTGTGCCTGAGAGGGGCCAGTGATTCCCACCCATCCTTTCATCAGCCCCATTCACCTTCTTCCTGCCTTATCCCCAGAGAAACTTCCCTCCTTCCCAGAGAAACTATCCCACTCCCCCCGAAATCTCCAGGGTTTTTTGCACAACAGAACCAGTCCTGATACTGAGATGCTGCCTCTGTCCCAGTATCCAACTCAGAGGTGATGGAAGAGACACAAACCTTTACCTTGTGCAGAGCTGGAAGTTCTGTGCACCCTTCAAATCCATTCTGCTGCAGAGGTGTCCAGATCCCCCAGAACCTAAGTGGCCTCCAATGAGGAGATGAGTGGGGACTCTCCTGCCAGATCTTCATTGTCTGAGACAGGTAACAATCCCGTTGCCTCCCCAGGCTCTGCAGAAACCTGATCATCTGTCTGGAGACACAGCTCAGTGGCAAGGAGTCCTTGGTATACCCAAGTGTGGGAAGGATAAATCAGCCCCTACTGCATCCATTCCTGCTGTGGGGACAAGTTACTGGCTGGCTGTGGAGCCCAGGGCAGTCACCAGTTGCAGCAGGGCTCACCAGGAGAGGGGCCAAGCAGGGAAGGAGGGAGGCATAGGTCAGCCAGTAAAGGGTTGATGGTAGGGCTTCTCTCCATGGGGAAAAGCCAGCCCAATGTCCTAGCAGCCTGGGCAGCATGGTGCCAGGACAAGGGCAAGGATGCAAAAGAGGGAGCAGACACAAGAGTCAAAGTTGCCCCTCTGCTCAGTGTTCCCATGCCAGGGAAGAATTCACCTTCTGTTGCTCATAATCTCAGCATACCAGGTTTTTGCCTGTTCTTCCCACAGCCCGATTGTTCCTCCAAGGGGACACAATTTTTGGGTCACTGATGGTCTTTTAGGTCCTTAGAGGAGTCTGCTTCTCCCTCCAGCATCTCTGAAGCTGGGCAAGTCAAGATGCTGGGGCTGTGGTACCTTTGGAATCGAGATATCTTTTGGATAGAGACCAAGGACAGAAGCACATGGGCATTCTTTTTAGGACTGTACCTCACACGTGGAGCTCTGTTAGGAGGGTATGAAGAAGAGGCAGGACTTCACAGCAGTTTTTCTCCATCCCCATGCCTCTCATGAAGGGCTGAATCCCCCAAGTAATGTCCAAGGTTGGTGCTCAGCCCCAGTGCAGGACCAGTGCTCAGACCTACTGCATTGCATCCCTGCACCATGACACCTGGAGCCATGCAGGGCCTGGCATTTGTCTGGTGTCACCCCTGGGTCCTATGCAGAGGTGGCTGAGCCTGCAGGCTCCATATCCTTGGGAGCATGCAGGGCTCCCAAGCAGCCCCCTGAGTTAAGGATGGCCCATGCTGTGGCTGCTCTGAGCTCCCATGCACAGTTTCACTTCTCTGCTAAAGCCACGGCAGCTCTCTCACCTGGACCACAGGATGTGACTCAGCAAGCCAGTTCAGGTTTTGTAGAGCCCTTTATCATAGCTCTGAAGCAGACTGCACTCAGCCGGGCCAGCCCCTTTGGAAAGGGCTCCTACTTCACTTTCCAAGTGTATCCATCCATTTTAACCAAGTTTCCAAATGTAGCAGAGGTCATGGGATAGCACTTTGTGCCTCTGTGTATCTCTCTTAGCCCTCTGAAAGCTTGCCCAGCTTCATCTCCAAACATCTACTACAGTGCCTGGGCTGATGTTCTTGGGAGATTTTGGGAGAAGGGTGAAGGATCTAAGACTTCACAGATGCCTGTAGGATGCATGGGAAAGTTCAGATCTTATTAGTCATCAAAGGATTCCCACAGAGACTGTTCCTTCAGGCACAAATTACCAGAAATTCCATCTCCAGTCTTTCTGCTCTTCCTGAGCGGATTGTTCTTCACCCAGATTCCTCAAACTACTGCTGCAGAGAGCCCTGTTTAAGCTTCTTGCTGTAGGATGAGCAGAGACTTGGGAGCTGCCAGAAATGGAGATATTTATGAAGCACCTCTTCTGTGAAGCATGGCACAGAAGTGTCCTTCCCTCTGTGCAAGACCTGCTCCTGAGCCTCATTAGACCCAGGAGCCACTCCCAGCCACAGGCTTTGGAGCCACTTCCGCTGTGACTGGGCACATCTTTCCATTCATCCCCCTGAAGCATCCCCCTCTCTGTCTCCCTCTCTGTCCCTTTACTTCTTGGGAAAAAAAGCACCAAACTGGGAGGTCTGAGCACTTATTTTTGTTCCAAGGCCTGAAACTCCTCCTCTGTCCTGGAGCTCTCTCACACGACCACCTCCGAGCATCCCCTCCCTGCTTGTGTCCACCAGACATCGCAGAGGAACGGCAGCCACAGTCAGACCCTGGTAGGAACAGGTCACTCTGGGATCACCTGCTGTCAGACATCACTCTAAACAGTCAGGTGAACCAGCCTCAGGAGAGCCACTCACACCAAGGGCTGCCTAGACGAGGTGTTGTGTTGGTGACCGGTAGGAGCAGAGACAAGAGGGTCCCTCTGTCCTAGAAAGGGACACCTGCTGTGTTAGGTGTTGAAGAGATCAATGCTTGCCTAGGAGGGAAGACTGCTGCCTGGAGCCATGTGTGCCAAAGGCAACGGGTCTCACAAAGATCATGGAAATATATTACAGTTGTAAAAAGAACTCTGTATCCTGAGACTCTCCACAAACACAAGCTGAACACTTGCAGTGTTTTTCTGTAGGAAAACACATTTCAGAGCAACTAAGCAGGGGAGGAGAGTAATAAAGGTGATGGGAAATTGGGCCCATCTCATTGTCTCCTTACAGATTTCTCCCTGAGATCAGGGACCCCTGGGGCATTTCCTAAGAGGAACATTGATACTCTCATGCTGTCAGTGCCCAAGCATCAGTGTTTAGTGAGACATGGAGGTGAGGGACAGGAGCAGTGTGGGGACTTGCTGATGATGGGAGGCTGTCAGGCTGAAGTTGCACATTTCAAGAGCTGAGCATCATTTAAATGAGTGAAGCAACCAGATAAAACAGCAAGACCTTGTTCTTTTTGGGGTTTTTTGGGTTTTTTTTTGTCTGTTTGTTTTTAAAAAATCTATTATAAAACCTCATTGCCGCCTTTGAAAAAAGGGGGTTGAAGCCTGATTTCTCCCCCTGAGCAATTTGTAATCCCTCAACTAAGTCCTGATACCTTTAATTAAGACCTCAGTCATTTAAATTGTTAATAAAGATCCATTGGAGGACTATCATTCTCATTCCTCATTTCATCTCGTGCTCATTAAGGACTCCTGATTAAAATGCATCATCTCAGAAGATATTTATAACTCTCTATCTCTAGACCTCATTAATTCAAAGCCACCTGTTCAGAAAGAGATGGGGGGATGTAAAAGTCACCAGGCCAGTCTGGAGCTGTGGGAACACTGTGTTGACTGACAGATGACAGCCTTAGCCTCACTGAAAAGAGCAGCCCTGCTCAGTATGGGAAGGGACATGAGGGGTGTATACCATGGGAGTAAGGGATATCATGGCAGTAAGACATGTACCCAGACTGTTCCTAGTGGGACAAGAGAAGGGATTGCCAAGGAGCCACTGCCCAGAAGTGCCCAAGAGGAGAGAGACCCCCCCCTCACGCATCAATGTCCTGGAGGGTACAAGTGTACAAACACTTGGAAATGTTGAGCCGTGGGAAAAGACCACCCCATGACTCCTTCTCTGTCCCAGTGGAGAGACAGATCCTGCCTGTCTCAACCACTCACCAGGGACATGGCCACTGCACTCCCCAGGCTCTGGGTCACACAGCCTGACTGCTTCCTCCACAGTTTACCCAACACTGAATTCTGTTCTGAACCTTAGTGAAGCTCAACCAGCCTCATGGACCTCATCCCTGGATAAGCCACAGAGTCCTTTTCCCAGTAAAAAACCCTGGGGTAATAGGGAACCCTGATGCATCCAACTCCACTTCCAATCTATGCCTTGTTTTGCCTTACTCTGGGCTTTGCCTCTTACTCTCCCACCGTGTCCTCCATTGCACCACTGAAAGCTAAGCAGAAGATCTGCCTCTCCCACTTCTGCTCCTCCTCTGCCATGACCCACACGCTGCCCATACCTTTTCCTCCCCTCCATCCATGCTCTCTCCCATGACTTCTTCTTCAGTAATTCTCACCATCTGTCCAGTCCTGAAGGTCTTCATGGCTCTGCTGATCTTCTGCACCAGTTGTTCTCCCCATGTTCAGCCTAAGTCTGAGTCATGCTCCTTGGGACTGGGGACCAAGCCCATAGATCACAACCATCACAAGAGGTTTCTCTGGAGTTGTTTGTCCCCATGACCCAAAATGAATGCTCTTCTGTGAGATGCCCAATGGTTTTGCTTAGCCTCATATTCTCCTGCTTTGGGTCAGACTTTAAATAAAAATGCCCTGTTGAAATAGGAAAAGTTTTCTTTCAAGGCTGTCTAATGAAATACTCAAGCACTTCTGAAATGAGACATTTTACTGTGGAAACATCTAGGAGGACTGTGCTGATACTTTCACATATGACTTTCACAAATGACTGAAATCTGAACTTACAGATCCTTTTGATCCTGTTAAACCTCCATTTTTAGTGAATTACTGCACACAAAAGTTCCAGCTGCCTGCTTCCTCCCCAGCCCAGGTTTCACTGCCCTGCAGCCCAACTCAGTTTTGGGACAACTAGTCTTGGGCCCCTTCCACCTTGCTATGACAGCCATATGCAGTTCTCAGCCATATTGCTGGGGTGTGAGGTAGAGGGGAGCCTTTCTTCCTCTCACAGCAGCTGAGCCCAGCGACGTTTATACCAGTCATTGCATCATGAAGAGGGAAAAAAATCCCAGGGTTGCTGTGGACAATGGAAAGGGTGAATAGGAAGGGTGATAAATGCACTTTGAATCTCTTTGCCTCTAGACAGACACATTTAGAAGTGACCTGCAAGGCACCTTCCCCTTTTGGTCCCACATAATAGAAGCTCTGAATGGGTTTTAACACTGAGTTTATTCCCCTTGTGCTTTTTTTTGTTGCTGTTAGAAATTCAGGTCTCTGTGCAGGCTCCTGAATGAGTGAGTGCAATGAGGATGCAACAGGAGGGAAGAGTGAACACAAGGGAATGAAAAATGGTTTTAAAATACTTTTCAAAGTGCCCAGCTTTTATCCTGCTGGAGTGGGAGAGGACACTGTTTAACAGTTTGCTTTGTGCATGACAGATTTATTTAACTTCAGCAATTGTGTTGGAGAAAGGAAGCCTTTGTTGGAGTTACAGCTC
Source organism: Formicarius rufipectus (assembly GCA_013399695.1). Classification (NCBI taxonomy): domain Eukaryota; kingdom Metazoa; phylum Chordata; class Aves; order Passeriformes; family Formicariidae; genus Formicarius; species Formicarius rufipectus. The sequence goes on from VXAU01002542.1 coordinate 523,835, forward strand.
TGTGGAAAGCAGTCTCCATGCCTGTGCTGAAGTGAGGCCACTTTGCATGGAAGAATGAACCCCAGAGCACATGGCCTGCTGGGAGGCACGATCTGGAACGGTCCGTCTGACAGCATCCTTCAAGCATCGACTCTGCCCTTGGTAGCCAGGAGGGCATCAGAGCTGTGTGAGCCCAGCCCAAAGAACAAAAGCTTTTCTGAGCAATGGAAAGATTCAGGGTCTGGGACAAAAGTCCCTGGCTGCTATGAACTTCCCTTGAGCTTCCCAAAGGGACATACTTACGTTTGAAGTCATCCAGGCAGCATTTGAGTAAATGATATGTGATGAATCTGTTATTTTAATACCAGAAAAAAGGATGATCCACCTAGGTTAAACAGAGATAACCTTACTACTTCAACAGGTCCCCAGTGTGGGAAAAGTCTTGGCAAGTTTCACGGAGGCAAAGCTGTCACTGGAGCCTGGAGCTGGATCCAAGGAGGATTTGCAAACAGAGCTATTGCCTTGGATCTGGGACTGTTGAGCAGAGGTTCTGCACCTACAGGACCCTCCTACCTTCCCCAGGTGCATGGAAAGGCATCAGTTATAGGGATCAGTTGAGTTCATGTAACAAGGAGTCTCTCAGCCTTTCCATTTTGGCTCATTTACTCCACAATATGCAGATTGTTCAGGAAGATTTGGAGGTTTGGAGATGTACAGAATCACAGGAGGGGTAAAGTTGAAAGGGACCACAGTGGGAACATCTCGTGTAACCTCCTTTGCTCCAGCAGAGTCATCCCAGAGTACATGGCACAGGATTATGTCCAGACTGTTCTGGAACGTACCCGTTGAGAGAGACTCTATACCCTTTCTGGGCAAAGGGAAAGGGAAAAGGGTCATCAAGGACAGTCCTCTCCAGCTCCTGCCTTCTGCTAGCAGTAGGACTACCTGTGTCATGGGGGAAGGAGCAGTTATTTGCTAATGGGCACAGCACCACGATGGGTGTCTCCCAGCCCTGGCAGAGGACAGAAGTCTCACTCAGGTCAAAAATACTAACATCTCTCCACTTTTTGACACAAAAAAAGCCAGCAAGGCAGGATGTGGATGTGCCCCAGCCACCCAGTGTTGGCCATCCCATCCCATCCTGGTGCCTAGGCTCTGGAGGTGCAGGACGTGTATGGCCCCCCACGGGCCCCACCATAGCCCAGGCTTCGTGTCTGAGCCCCCGCGACACCCGTGCTGCGTGGGAGTGGGCACTGCAAGCCGCTGCCTCCCTCTTGTGGGCGAATCTGGGGAAGGATGGAGGGAGCACCCAGGAAGCCCTGGCAAAGCTGGCACCTACAAAAACACCCCTCATGCCTCACCAGATGGGGAACACACACCAGGCATCCTGCCTTCCGCAGCTTCTGGGAAAACAAACCTGTAGAGCCCTCAAAGGCTTATATGGCCATACAGACCCTCGTGGTGGGCTCATACAGCCAGAGACCCCCTGATGGATGTGTGCAGCCAGATCGTGCTCCCTGTGGATATGGAGGCTGGGACTGAGATCAATGGGGGGAGAAAAGGACATGCAATAGTGCCAGAACCACAGTCTTGGGCAACCTGTAATAGCAGGCTGTCTGACTCTTGGGCTGGGGAAGATTTGGTTCCACCACAAGCAGAGGAAGATCTTAGAATCATAGATCGTTCTGAGCTAGAAGGGATCCACAAGGATCATCACACTGGTCACCAGAGAGCAGAGATCAGCAGCTGTCCCTCCACTGTCCCTTGGGAGGAAGCTGTGGACCACTTCAATAGACCCATGAGATGGTCAGCACTGGTCAGAGCATAGAAGATGAAACCAGCCTGTCCACGGTAATTGACTCACAGAGCATTTGGGAGCACACAGCAGTGAAGAGCAGAGCAGCATCTCCACTGGACCCACTGGCTACTCAGGTCTGTGATTCCCTGCCTGGAAACCCATGTTGCTCCAAGTCTTGGGAGCTTCCAAGCCCTTGAGAAGCCATCTGAGTCCCCACATGGAACTGGAAGGAAAAAGGGAATGGAGGACCAAGCAAGCTATTAAAATTCCCTTCATGGGCATAATGGGTGGCAAGAAAATTGCAGCTGCTCCCAGAGATGCTGAGATAGCTCCAAGGGCTATTTTACAAGGCCTGAAGATGAAAAGAAAAAGGCTGAAAAGAAATGGTCAGGGGCACTGAGCAAGAATATGCAAAGTTAGCTAAGATCTGCAAGGAAATTATAAAGGCCAGGGAAAAACAGAAAAATAACACTACCAAGAGGGCTACTGGGAATAAAAAGGAATTTTGCAAATTGCAGCAAAGGGAAAGTAAATACAGTGTGAGTCAGCCAATTAATAAATGAGAAAGGAATGCAAATTAATGAGAACTCAAAAGTAGTTGAGGCACTGACCTGCTTTCAGATTTTCTATTTCGTTCCCAACAACACTGACTTTTGGAAGGTGTTAACTATTTCCTCTGCACCCTGCAGGACTGGGCATGACACTGTCAGTCCAGAAAATCTGCGAGCCTGTGGGACTACAGTGGCCTTCAAACTCCTTCACTTACTTTTGCAAGATTTCATCACAGCTGAACCATGACAGTCTGGATTGGATACCTCAGCCCCCATGCTTTGCTCCCACTGGGCATCCTTCTTCTGCCAGCCCTCATTCCCCTGTGGCCGGCCTGCAGAAGATCTTCTCTCCCACACAACCCACACCTCTCCTTCATTCTCCCACTCTGATTATTTTGTCTATTGATCCTATTTGATTTGAAACAGATTTTAGAAGCTTTGTTCCAGCCAACAGGAATCAAGACTAGCTTCTCTTTCCACTCCTCCTGGGAGCTGTGGATCTTGGCCAGTATAAACCAGTACAGCTCCCATTATGGCCATCAGAGGGTTCTCTGATCTACCAACACCCTTTGGCCCAAAGCAGAGAGGGTCAAAGGTCTTGCTGATAACACAGGTGAGTGAGATGTATGCTCCATTCTTCACTGTATCTTTGTGAGACCCCAGCACAACCTCTCTGCTGAGTGGTAGCAGCTTGTTTTATGAATCAGCTCCTGTTTCATGATGTATTCATTGATCTTTCCCACTTCCAACCTCTGAACTCCTCATTTCCCAACTAATCTGCATCACTCCAGGATCCACCAGCAAGTTCCTCAGTCTGGACTTTCCCCTCCTGCTCTCAGCAGCATTGCATGCTGGGCAAGGTCCTGCAGCCTCTGAGTCACACTGATTTTTGCCCTTCACAGTACCCCAAAGACCCTTCACAGCAATCATCCTGTCAGAAGACACGTAGGGACTTTCAAGTCCTGATTTTGTAAGGAGACGCCTGTTTCCAGAGGCATTAGGGAAGCCTGTAGGTACAATTGTTCTGGCCTCTGACAGACATTCCCTGCCCTGGCTGCAGTTTCCAAAGGCTGGGTGCTTGTATCTGGTGAGTAGCTGAGAGCAGTTAAGTTAAACTAGCACTGCTGTTAGTCAGGGAATGAAAAACCTGGCTTTGGAAACCATTGGAGGGCTCTGCAAATGATGCGAGATTGCCACAGACATGGGCCTGGACTTCTTGGTTTTTATTTTGTTTCCCCTTGTCTGAGTACTTAAATAAATGAACATTTGTCTCCCAGAAAAAATGGACCTTTTGTTTGTCTCCAGAAGAACTTGGAACTTGCACTTTCAAATGCTTTTTATAGCTCCCTCCCCAATCCTCTCCAAACTGGAATATGGGCAGGCAGATGGTCATGCACCAAGTCTCATATTGTCTGAGGGTGCCTCTTGTCAGGCCCATCTTTACAAACTCTTGACCTGCTGTTGGAATTAGGTCCAAGTAAATACTAAGTGTCAAGGATAATTTTCTGAAGGGGCAGAGAGGTATAAGATGAGGACATTGAACTCAGTCCTCCTCCACTCTGCACTCCCCTTTTTCCCGTCTGAAGGACACAGGGGAGTGTTATGCCAACTCCTCCCCGAGGTTTGACTGTCCTGGATGTCCTGCCTCAGCACCCTATCACCTCGGTATCAAAGAGCTTCCTGTCTTGTGATGATGACAGCTCTCAGAACTGCTCTTCTCCTGGCTGATCCCTTCACCTCCCTCTCTTTCTCACTAGTTTCCATTCAGGCTTCATGCAAAAGTCTCTGTGGTGGTACTGATGGGGCAATGGATGCAAATATCTGCCTGGAAGTGTTAAGAGATCTCCTTGGGGACCAAACTGGCTGAGTTTGGGCAGTCAGAGCATGACACCACCAGCAGCAATGGACTGTCCATGTACCGTCATGTGTCTGAACAAGGTCAAGGGTCTGTGTGCAGCCACTCAGCCAAGTCCCCACTAGTGCCAGATGGAGCCTGTCAGGGCTGCAGACTTGGATCCTGTATTTTTAACCTGACCTCCTCTTGACCCTAATGTCTGCAGCTACAATTGGAGCCTTGGAGACAAAAGCCTCCCAGAAGCAGTGCTGTGGTTCCAGTAAGCCATCCTGAGGTGTTTCCAAACAGCTATTCTAACCTGCCCTGTCAGTTCAGAGCCAGCAGGCATCCCTACCCTGGTTCAGGCCAAGAAGACACGGAGCAGGAGGGGCAGGACATGGATGCAGAGCCTCAAAGAAGCCAGAGGACCTGCTTGGTAGCATGGAATCATTAAGGTTCAAAAGCCCTCTAAGATCATTGAGTCCAAGCATTAATGCAGCACCACCACCATGTTCACCTCTAAACCACGTCCCTGAGCACAACTACCCATTTTTTGAACACTTACAGGGATGGTAACTGCACCACTGCCCTGGGCAGCCTGTTCCATTGCCTGACCACCCTTTCACTGAGCCTCCTTTTCTCCAAGCCAAGCCCCCACAGCTCTCTCAGCATATCCTCATCAGACTTGTGCTCCAGATCCTTCCATAGGTCTTGATGAATTCTCAGTTTTGTTCCTTTGGGGTTTTCATTACACCAGGGAACCTCTCCATCTAGCCCTCTTCCTTGTCCATTTCACTATGTACCCAAATTAGAATGCCTCTGCCTTTCCCAAGAATGCACTTGGCCCTCACTTCTGTGAAGCCCATTAAAGAGGTGCCCCAGAGGTGGCTTTTTAATGAAAGAGATGCAGAATAAGAGTTAAGCTGTGAGGCAGATGATGGCTTTTCCTTGGCTCACATCCCCTTCCACCCCAGCCATAGCCAAACTAGACAGAGCAGTTAGACTTCAAAAAAGCCTGAAATTGTCTTAAGCCACTTGCAGTCTTGTTTAAATATTACATTTGTTAATTTGGTTTATAGGCCTTCTGCTTTTGGGGTGCTTAAAACTGCTTTCAAAACAGTCTGTCAACCTTTTTCCTCTGCAACTGGGAGGATTAGAGAAGGATTTTTATTTGAAATGAAAGCTGAGAGTCATAGGTATTCACAAAAGTGGCATCTCAGGTTATTGGGGAAACAACTCCTGGCTGAAATCATGCGCATTGGCAGCACCTCAGCATACTCAACACCCATGTCTGTGTATGTGTTGCCATGACTCTTGCCAAGTTATGAGCATCATAATGACTTGTGTTCACACATAACTAGAGGAGAGCCAAGGATCCAGTCTTTCCAAGAATCCTGCCCATTCTTCTTCTACAGTTGTGGAAATGGGATTTTAGCTAGTGAGGGTCATCTCAGAGCATTTTCAATGGCCAGTACTACACATTCAAGGGTAATTGACATGACATTCAAGAACGTGTCTCAGATTTATGCAAATACTCCACTTGCTCCACATAGTCCAGCAACAGTACAATATGGTGGGAGAAGCTGATAGAAATGGACCAAAATAAATTTAAAAAAAAAAAGCAATGTGAGGTAGGAGTCAAATTAATGTAGTTGACACAGAACAGTGATACTAGGCTGTGCTGTCAGCGTGGGGTTTGGGAAGGGCAAGGGTAAGTAGCAAAGAACAGGAGGTGGAGGGGACTACAGAAAGGCAAGGTGTCCTGCAGGGAAGGTGTCATCCTGGCCAGTGATGACAGCTGGAACTTGACTGTCAGGCATTCACAGATGGGCCAGGGCCAGAGGACTGAAGTCCCAGTGAAATTCTAGTCCAGCTAGATCAAGTCTTAAATCTCCCTCCATGCTGGATGAGACAGTAGGTGCATGGCACATTTCTTGCTCCATCCCATCCTCTGGTGAGGGACAGAGAAATGGTAGAGGGGAAGAAAGGAATGATGGATGGGGAAAAGTACAGTCTAAGTCCTGTCAGCTCCAGCTGTGACATTTCCAAGAGACAGAACTTGCCCTCCAGGGGCACCAAGAACCAATACAGAACTAGCAAGATGCAAAAGGGAAATGCCACAGCATGAAAGGGAACCTGTGATTGAAGCCAACTGGAGGGCATGGCCTCTGACCCCTGAGGTAGGTGTCTGTGAGTATGGTTGTGCTGGAATAGAGGAGATCAGCATATTGCCAGACGGAATCTAAAGCCATCACAAGTTCTCCAGCTATTCTAATATCTCTAATCTTTCTCCAGATTTAGATGCCAGGTGGAGAAGGGAAATCATGACCAGGACCAGAAAAAATTAACTGGGAAAATGACTGAAGCCACAACAAACATCTCTCTTCTTCCACCCATCAAGTGCAGAAAAGGGACCAGCAGCAGTGGGGGACTGGAGACCCAGAACACCAGCACTGAGCAGAAGGGACACAACAGGAGACATTGCCACCTTCCTGAAAGAGACAGTGAAGAAATGGGACCAACTAATTCAAGCTCTAGTTTTCACCAAAAAATATTTCATGTGGGTTAGGTTGCTCGGGTACAAACCTCACCATGAGCTAAAGCCAAATGCAGGTGTCTGAAATCAGCATTCCCTTGCTCCTAAGCGAAGTGCTGGGAATAGTCATCAGCGAGTAGCTGGGCTGGAGGTTGGTCAGTGATGGAAAAGAGTGGCAAGACTTCTGGAGGTGGGTTTTGAGGTTGGGAAGGTACCTGATGAGCTCTGTACTTCGGACCAGTGCGGCTAGATGGCACTGTGTACTCTCCCAGGAGTGGCACAACCCACCACAGCTCCCATGCCCAGGAATTTATTATCCCAAGTGTTTTCGGTTGCTGTTGAAGCTCTCCTCTGAGAGGCAGCTTATCTGAGGGACGGCGTGGGCTGTTGTAGGTTTTGTCACAGCCAGGGCAGAATTTTCTGTTTCAGGGTTATTTTTGAAAAGGCAATTGTGTGTTTGAAGCAAGAAAAAAATGCCACTTCCAGACAACTGCAGACGGCAGACAGGACTTGAGGAGTCAGGCCTGGAGTGGACTTACACCACTGCATCTGTGGAGAGCCTCATGTTCATGTGCTCCTTATCCACACCCCAGGAGGCAAATGAATGAGAGACTCCCAAGGGTCCTTCCCTACATCACAGAGTACCATCGCCATGCTGTTATGTCAGTACTGGTGTAAAAGACAAGGAGCTGGATTTGGGACTGCAAAAGGCTGAGAGACCCATCTCAGCTTCCTCTGTCCAGTGGCAAAGCTGGACACACAACAGCTCTGCCAGGGGGAACCAGTCAGGGGCCCACCGAGGTCTTCTGCAACCCTAGAAGGCATTTGGTCACCGAGGCAATGCACAGAGATCAGAAAAAGAGAAGCAAGGGCATTAGATATGAATGGAGGAGTGGATGAGCAGGGTCAGGCAGCACAGACGAGGGCCATGAAGCCCTGCCACTGCTTTTTAGTGTCTCAAGATTTATTTGGGGGTCAATGTGAGCCGAGAAACTAGAAGCAACCTTTACAAAAGGCAGAGCAGTCTGGTCCCTGGCTCCCCTTTTCCCCCAGCTGGTGGACTCAAGCTGGGAGGCTGGAAGACACCACCAGGCCATGGTCCCCCAGCTGGGAGCCCACCATCCCTTGCTCAGCGTCTGCACAGGAGTCAGGAGAGTTGAGCATCTCAGAAGGCAGGCTCCAATGTTCTCCTCTTGCTACCAGCTGGTCAGGCAGCCTGCCAAGGGTATGCTGGCAGGAAACTGGGCAGTTTTCCATCAGGATTTCATCTACAGTGACGGATCTCCAGGGAATATTTTTGTCCTGATGAATCAGCAGTCTCTGGTGGAAGACAGGCTGCCTGCTGGAGGGGTTAACGTCCAGCACTCATGAAAGGTGCGAGTCCCCACATCAGGCAGGTGTCAGCTAATCCAACCCCCCCAGATCCATCCCCCACTGGAGGCCTCTCCCTAATCTGTTACAGTCGGCATTTGCCCTGGGGCTGCGGATCTGATATCTCTTATGAGCAGGGTGTCACTATTAACTATTATAATTCTGGATATTCTTGTTAGCCAAGCAAATGTCCAGCCCGGGCTGGAATTTCGCTTCACTTTTCAGCTTCAGCAACATCCTGTGGCAAATTGCTTGGTGTGGAGACACTCCTGTTTATCATCCCAGGCTACCACCTGTTCATCTCGCTGTGTTCCTGCCTTATCTCACTGGCAGCACAGACCCTTTCCACAGCCCTCCCTTGCTTCGCTCTCTGTTCAACACCACAAAATTTTGGCACTAGGTCTTTATTGAAAAAAATCTGTCTTTTATGATGAGTTCAGAAACGTGTAGTGGGATGTTGATTCCCTTCCCAAATCACCCTGGTGAGGTGCTCCACTGTTTGCATCTGCTTGTCCCAGAATCAACTGGTATCCATGGGAAGCACATCCATGAGGGAAACCCATCCTATGTGAGTCAGGACTGCATACTGAGCCCCTCAGAGTCAGCTCAGCCCTGGGGTTAAAAGCCCCCCTCCAATAGGATGGCAAAAGGTAAATGCACTGGGACAGGGTAAGAAGTGGTTTTCTGCTCCTACTCTGCATGAGGCTCCTATTTCTCATGTGGGAAGCAGGTGTAGAACTCAGAGGGAGACCAAATGGCAATGGGACAAAAAAATGTTAAGACAAAAATCAGCAAGTGCTGCACTGAGTTCTGTAGTGTGATTAATAAAACAAACACGTGAAAAAAATCTGTTTCAACACATGGCCAGAAATGCAGAGTGTTGTACTATCAGGGCTATTCTGCCCTCTGAATACCTGCCTCTCTGTTTGGGTTCACACTAAAATACTCTAATGTATTTTCAGGATTTTTTTGTGTTTGTTTTTTGTTTGTTTGTTTGTTTTGTTCATTTTATGTTGGTTTCTTTTAAAATTTTTATTTTATTTTTACAAATGCTCAAACCTTTCTGCCAAAAATTATTCTTGGCTAGCTTACAAGTAGAATGGCCATGTATAACCATCTCTTTAAAAGAAAAAAAAAAAAAAAAGAAGGAAAAAATAAAGAAAAAACCCCAATGGAATAGAAAGAAAAATGGTTTATGAGATATTTTGTTTGAATGTTTTCTTTCTACTTGGATATGCAGTGAAAGTTCAGGAGTTCTCACTTTTTTCCACCCAAAAGCCTCTCCTGAGCTGAAGCTCAACCTCCAGCAATTTTTACATGATCTCACCTTTACAGACCATCCACCTGGAAAGAACATTGCTACTAACAAAGCCTGGGACCATCTCGCTCTGTGGCCTCTTTCACCCCAGAAAAACTGTCTGGGACTGATGTGAGGACAGGCTGGCACTGACAGCCCAAACATGATAGGTCATAACTGAAGGCCCTACAAAATTACGACTTTGGCATGATTAACCATGATTAAACTAGTAATAAACAAGTAAATCTTATTTGAATGGTGGTCCCAGGTGCTCTCTGGCTGTAGGTTTGTACCATGAAGAAGAGAAACTTATTTGGCATAGGCTGTGAAAGCAAATCTTCATGCAAGTACACAATGCCAGTAAGCTGAGAATTTAAGGTAAACAATAAACATCATCGAGACTCATAAAGAGCCTTGCTGCAAGAATTGGCACTTCCAGGAACTCCACACAGATATCCCCACATCATCGGAGTTCATGGGCAGTTTTGAGATAATTAACCCCCAAGCACATTAAGTCCAAGGAAAACTAATTACTTTCATGGAACAATAAAGATTGTTTTACAGGCAATGTTGTTCTTTGGCCTGCCTCTTCTGGAATATGGCACCAGTCAAACAAAATTAGTTTTATTAACTGACAGTGTTGTTAGAAGATTTATGGAAAAGTTCTGTTTGATGGGCTTTTAATTACAGACCTTATGTCCATTACCAGAGCTGATAAGTTGCACATGCTAGACAAGAGAGAAGATTGTCTGAACTGGAGACCTTTCACAGCCTGGTCAGAGAGGGTTTTTTCTACGCTTCTTCCTCTAGTGAGTCCTAAATCAAACATTTAACAATATTCATAGGACTCAAGAGCACAAGCCTGATACCTCACCCAGAGAGGTGGTTTCACCCTGTTAGACACCACTGTGCTGCCTTCAAGAAAAGCTGGCTGCAGACCTCAATCCACAGTGCTTGTTTGCAGTCCAGCCTTCCCTCGGTGCTGCCCTGGCACCCATCATCCCTCACCACACTGGAAGGGAACAAGCACTGGACAGCCCATAGCAGCCCACGGCCTTAGGGTGAGTTTCCCCAGAAGCCTTGCTGGGTCCTGCAGGAGCAGATTGCCTCACCACTCTGGAGACGAAAGGTCTCGCCTTGCTGCAGATTGTTTGGGTAAGTCATGATGGATCATGCTCCGATGTCGAGAGTCGAGGTGCAGCGGCAGGCTGAGAAACTTAACATTGAAAATGTTTTAAAGCAAAGGGAACATCAAAAGATCTCCAGGAAACAGCAAACACCCAGAGTTCAGCAATAACTGAAACAGATCCTCTCCTCCCATCTCCATGTCTGGATAAGAGACACTCCCAAGACAAAGGACGATCAAGATCAGAGAAGATGGTAAGCTATAAATCAACCACCTTTCTTTTTTCACCTCCCTCCCTGTGCCCTTCGGACTCAGGAAAAGCCTGGAGCCACAAGACACAAATTCAAATAGCAAGATGACTCCTTCCATCTCCTCCTTGAGGGACTTGGCCCCAGCGCAGCCCCCAAGCCTTCCTCCAAATGCCTACCCAGATGCTGAGTAGGAAGCATGAATGTTCTCTCCAGCACTGCAGATTTTATCTGACATACCAGACTTAGACTCTTACAGGGACATCAAATCAACCTTAAAATCATCGGAGTAGTTGTCTACCACTGGAACAACATTTTTCTATAAATCTGAGAAGTTGAACACAAGGTTAGGAGGCTTCAAGCCCAGCAGAGCTCAGACCTGAGCACATGGCCCTAGGCACACATCTTGCAGGAGCATGTGCCCCACGGCATTTCAGGAGCTACTCTCTGGCATGGGGCAGTTTCCTTTCCTCCTGAGGGACAGGCAGGTTGTGGGTTTTAACAGTAAGATTCCTTTCTCAAGTGGATGAATTTGGGCTAAGCATTCCTGGTGATAGATGTACCTCTCAGTGATATCAAGGCCAAGCTGAGCTCCTTTCCTTCCGTACCCAGAGCCTCCTCGACCCTGGAGCATCCCACTTCAATGTGGGGTGCAGTATAGAGATGGATGAGAAGAGGACATGCCTGGAATAAGACAGAAGTGTGGGGCAGGTTTTGCCCTTTAACAGGGCCCATGGTGAAGCAGCAACGCCGGGAGTGCAGCATGTCTCCAGTGTAAGGGGATCCGGCCCTCGGTGGGGCTGGCTCGGATTCAGGGAGATGTTTTATGAGCACGCATGCATTAGTGCAGTTGCCAGGTTACTGGGCAGACAAACTGTGTTCAGCCTTTCTGGGTGACATCTCCTGCCCACGAGGCTGGGTCAGGAGCAGAGGTGGCAGGAGCCCCAGTCCGTGTGTCAACGTTCAAGGGGCTTTAGTAAGACCTCAAGGCACAGACCAGGAGTCCAAAGGCAAAGAGAGGAAGAGAAGGAAATAAGGTATGCTGGAGGGGCATGCTGAGTAGCATTTACTGTTAGTGCCACATCTGGGGTACCCCTGACCTGAGCAGACTGACCCTCCCCAGCTTCATCATCTCCTGTGGCAAAGACAAGCTGCCATAGGGAGGGAAGGGATGTATCTCATTTTGGCATTGGCTTGGTGCACACATCAGCTTTCACACTTGCCTTCTTCTCTTCCTGCTTGTCTTCATCCAGGGGAAAGCAGAAGCTCTACTGTGCTCCATCGCCCCAACTTCTGGGCAGTACAGAAAACCTTCTTGGCTTTTAGAGAGCCCTACTGAGATCTGCACTTTGTGACCATCTTCACTTAACTAAATATGCTGGATCAGGCTCCTGGGTCCCATTGGAGAGATCTAGCTCCTAAATCTTGTTAACTTCCTCCTTTTTTTATCACCTCTAGTTAATTGCAGGAGAAGCAATAGACAGACTCCTGGAGTGTGTGAGTGCAAACATTTTTAGGGAATAGGTGCAGATGATACTGACAAAACAGGCTCTGGAACTTGCCTGGAACATACACTTACGGAGGAATTTCTGAAGTAGCATGAAGCCCTATGCTCCCAGAAAGGCACATTTGAGGGTGGCTAGATCAGAGAGCACAGGGGGAAATGGAGGAGAGGGAGGCATTGGGAAAAAGGTGTGAGATGAGTTGGTTTCAATAGGGCCATGGTGGGAACAATGGTCAGCTGAGCTGGAGTAGCAGCAAACATGGTCAGGATTTGTGGCAGGAGAGGCAGTATGAGGGATTAAGCCCTTCAAGGAGGCTGGACCAAGGGGGCAAAACTCATACTGGGGTGGGGCAACAGTGAAAGGTTTAGGGTAGGCAGAGAAAAGCTGTGGGCAAGGGACATTACTTGTGACAGAGGGATTTTTGGGGGAATACATAAGGTGTCCAGGGCCAAAGGCAATCATAGGGTCCCTAAAACACAGGAGAAAGCAGAGCAATTTTGGAAGCAGGTGTCCCCCACAGGGGCAGGAGAGGGGATCCTGGGGGCTGTGCAGTAAAGTGGGTGCATGGGGACTGCAGTGTAGGGAACAACAAGGCAGGTGTGGGGCTGGTGGACCCCCCTGCATGCCTGGCTCCTTGGTGAACGGGGGGGCTGACTCAGAGGTGTTTCCCGGGCACCAAGCCACCAGGGCCTCCCCTGGGGGCTGTAACTCCAGCTCAGCCTCCGTCTTGCTCTCGGGCCCTGCGCCCAGAGCTTGTTGTTGCAGGTGCAGGGCAGCCACCCCCCACCACTGGTCTGTCCCTGTCCCCTCCACTGCGCCCTGTCCCCTCCCCACACCAGCCACCACTGCAAGCAGTTTGGGGTGCCCCAAGGTTGCCCCATCCTGCTGGGGTCTCTGCTTCTTTTCCGCTGCATCCTTCTGCCTTCCCCACTGGCTTCTGTCTCCTCCTCCAGAGCCTGTGCCTACCACCCTGAGACCACCATGCAAAACTGCTAGCACAGACAGGTCATCCACCACACAGTGTCCATGGCCAAAAGCTTGGGTGGATTTGGCCACCAAGGAGCCTTGCCAGTGTTCTGATGTCCTCCCATGGTGATCCATGGAGTAGGAGGAATTATCCTTACCCCTCCTATGGCATTGACTCCCACCTGCCTTTCCCTCTACTCTCCACCATCTGCCCAGGGTCTGCAGCCCTGCCTTCTACAGTGGTCACCCAGCACCCTCTCATTTGCCCCAGACTCCCCAGGGCGTCTCCGATATGTTTGAGTGCCGCCTGGAGCTCCCCATCCAGATTCTGGACTCCTGAGGTGCAGCCCAAGCTGCTCCAAACCTGGCTCCAGCCACCTGCCACGTTGCAGCATCACCTTGGGCCCATGGGAACCCTGGGGGGCTGCCAAAATTCAAGGGCTGTCCTGTTCCTCCAAAACATCTCTGCCAGCACTTTCAGACCTGCAGCCCCCAGTGCTGGGCACTGCAGCTGCACAGGGCACAGGTGGGGAGCTGGTGATTTTATTCCCCTTGGAGCGGAGCCAGGCATTGAGCCAAACAGCACCCTCTGTTAAAGGCAGCTCTTTGACATCTTTAATGACTTCAGCCTGAGGAGACAGTGGCTTCAGAGAGCAGAATGCCACTGGCGCAGGCTCAGCACCTCAGCTGAGCAGTGCATGGTGCTCCTCAGGCTGTCTAAGCTCGTCTCTGCTCAGTTTGCCTGTGAGGATAACCAGGGACCAATTCCATGCATCAGGGCCACATCTTATCACATGCCAAGTGTTTGCAAAGCCCTCTACTCTGTGTCCTGCTTTTCCCAGGGCTGGAGCTCAGTTGCTCCCTTCACCTTTCTCCTTGGCCATCTGCACAGCTTCCTTCTCTCTGCTTTGGGAGGGGGCTGGGGAGTGCAGGCATGGAGGCAATTACAGGCAAAACCTGGTAGAGATCTGCATTCCCATGCCCTGACCTTGCCCAAACACCTTGAAGCATTCCAGTACTGAGCTCAAAAGGACAAATAGTCCCTTGGTGACTTAAAGGCTTGCAAACCTGAGCCTCTTCTGCACTGCGCTGACTCCACTCCTGAGAGTCCCTGGAGGTATTTTAAGCACAGGTCTACAAATATTTTAAAATACAGGAACAGCCATGAGTGGTTTCAAAATAAATAGTGAAAATTAGAAAAAGCCCCTTCTAAAAAAGTCAGGAGCAGCAATGGTCTGCATCTGCTGGTGAGGAGAAGGATCCCTGCCCAGGCATGGGGTCTCTTACCACAGCTCTGAAATAAGGTGATGCTCTGGCCATGCTGGGCAGCAACAGAGTGATTCAGAGAAGTTTATGAAATAGGAAGTTCATAAAGCCCCTTGCAGAGCTCGGTGTCCAGATACCTTAAGCTGGGCAGGGAGGAATGCAGTGAAAGCCAATGAATGCATACAGGGTGCAGGAGAGGTGGAAGGTGCTGAATGGGCTGCTAAAACCTGAGGAAGGCAGAAATGCTTGCATTTGAATTAATGCCTTGAGTGCAAACGGTGGAGGCTGGGGATGCAGAAAGCCAAGAAAAGAGAATCATGGTGACAAGGGCTGTCTTCTTCAGTCAACCTCCCTGGACATCTACACAGTGCCTCCATGCTGGGGATGCCCAGAGGCATCATGCGTACAGCTCCCCTCCAATGCCCTCCAGCAACCCTTACAAGCTCACAGAGACTTTGGGGTGTTGTTGGCTGCTGGTGTCACTTTTCTCTCCTTACAGGAGCTGTACCAGCTCTGACATCTGAGATGCCCTTTCATGCTCAAGAGAGCACCATCTCCTTCCAGCCCGCTGAGGGCACTGGAAGTGGTAGCTCCAGTTTATGCCACCCACTCTAGTGGGTGGAGGCAGTGTGTTCCACTGCACTTAGATGTCTTTGGGTCACTGTGCCCATCCCAAAGCCAAAGAGTCTTGAAAGCTCCCTTCTCCTTTTCCAGTCTCAAGTCATCTCCAGATCACCCACTTATAGGTGTTCATCTGTGATGGAGGGGATGTGTTGTGTTTCTTTGCCATCATGTTCCTTGAAGAAGGGAAAAACAAGAGCAGATTTGTCCTTCCATGGGAGAACATGGGACACTGATCCTAAGGGAGTTAGACAGAGTTGAAGGGTGAAGAAAAACTTCATTTGAACCAAAATATCACCATGAAAGGAGACTATGTCTATGGCTGAGCGAAAGCTTTGCAAATGCAGAGAGAGGCAGGGAACTGACAGACTGACCGACTGTCCTCAGCGGTGACAACAGAATAAGACTTCTTAGGTACACAGAGTGGAATTGCCACAAGGTCACTGAGTACTAAAGAAAGGGCAGAGAGGGCAAGGACAGATGGGCCTACAGACCTCCTTTTTTGGTTATCTTTTTTAACTTAATGTTCTACATTTTCTTTCTTTACCTCTTCCAATTTCTATGCCTTTAAATCACTGTGATTAGACCTAGAGAAGGCCTGGCTTCACAGGAGATACGTCTAGTCAGGACATGGTCCCCTGTCTGCACAATACTGCTAGTCTTGTGCTTTCTGGAGCTGTTGAAATAACAGCACTGGAACACCATAAGGCTTATTTCTCCAACCCCTCTTTCACCTTTTACCACTTGATTCATGTCTGGGCAGAGATGTGGGAGAAAGAGCATCTGAGCGTCATCTGAACCTTTTGGTCAAAGCCCAAAGTGGAGCACTGACCTTTGGTACATGAGCTGTGTGAAAAAGCCCCATGAGCATTTCACAGTGTTCCTGAGGTGCTTCCCATGTCCTGGTCCAGCAGAACTGCTTCATAGCACAACCCACCATTAACCAACTCATGGCCAGAGGCAATTTCTTGTCCAGAAGCAATGCAACAGGTACTCGACACTGTCACAATGCAGTGCCCTAGGACCCTTGCTCAGTGACTCCTGTTCCTGAAGTCAGCTGAGAGTCTGGGAATGGAGTCATTCAACTTAACATCTGTTTTTTTCATCTCTGGGTCCCCATCCCTTCAGTCTGCAGGTGGCTCAGGACATAGCTTCAGTTACTCATGATGGCTCAGGAGGTTTTTTTGCTCTTCACCAACATATTGCCATGAGTTCTTTGGATTTCTTATGGTTGTGGTTCCATCTTCCCAGTTTCCCAGTATGAACTCAGATCTCCCTCCTCATGAGGAGCTGGCCTGTTTTGTCCACTGCAAAGCTCATATTCTGGCTTGCTGACCCTACAGGACCTTGCTTGCAGTCTGCTTGGCATGACTTGCTTTGCACAACCAGAGATGTCCCACATATGAGGCCCTGGTCCATTTTCCTACCACTTGGGCTGCTTGGAGGATCATAGAATTATGGAATCTTCTGAGTTGAAAGGGACCCAGAGGAATAATCAAGTCCAGCTCCTGGTCCTGCACAGGACACCCCAACAATCCCACGATGTGCCATTGTCCAAACACTCTTTGAACTCTGGCAGCCTTGGGGCTGTGACCACTTTGAAGACAGGCTGATCCTGATGCCCCCAGCCAGGGTTTCAGTGGATATGGTCACTACCTATAGCTGCCACTCCCTTTGCTTCCATGTGCATTTTCCTTCACACCAAATCAGTTAGTCCTTGGAGGTTCAGGGATCTTTTGCATCTAGATTCTTCCCTCCCTACCCCATGGAATGTCCTAAGCTCCTGTTTCACACCAAACAAAACTAGAACATTGCTATCAGCCTCCCACTTAGCTGGATTTAGGAAACACCTGTCAGGGGCAAGAAAGAGTTATCCTGCAGAAGTACTTGATGACTCTCTCAGACCTCTCCCAATGACATGTTGTCTCCTATGCCAGTCACCTCGTTGTGTTTCCTTGGCTATGGTCTTTCTGCTCTGATCTTCTTGCTCCAACTCTGGCACAATGTGGTTGTTCTCGCTGGGTCTTCAACACGGGTCATACTATCCTAGCCTTCATTTACAGGTAGGCATCAATCTTCCTCTGGGGTTGTGGTGGAGGTTATTCAGCAGCAGGATTATTTTTTTACACATAATGAATGGCTGCATCTGGAGGCCATCCAGACCAACACTTTATCATGCAAGGAGCTGTATGAAAACAAACACCTTCATGGGCGAGATTGACAATTGTGCAGATGAGTCACCAACAGAGGCAATAGACTATGGATAACAAATAGCTGGAGAAGGTCTGTAGAGAAGGGGTACAGCTTGTGGGCACTCCCTCAACAGACTGGCTGATTTAGAAGCACTGTTTTGTGGGGGAAAGAAAGCTGATATGTTGGGGTTTATTTCATTTTCTGCCCATTTTACTACCAAACGTTGGAGAAGGAACAGTCTGGAGGGTCACACCCCTTGCCCTCTCACGCTCTGCTCCCCAACTCCTACAAAGCAGCAAGACCACAGTATTTCAATTGTGTCTCTCTGCCTCTATGTTTCAGTGTTGGAGAAAGAAAAAGAAGGAAGAAGAATATAATTTAAAAGGAGTGGCAAATGCAGGGCTTAGTTTGCCCTGCCAGAGGATTTCACCTCTGTCACCAGCATACCCCAGTGTCCCCTCTGCCTGGCTTGCAAGAATGGGATTTGCTCTGTGGTTCTTTGCCTCTCACCCCCCTGCCTTCTTTCTCAGTCATCCAAGTCATCACATTTTTACCAGTCCCTTGTCTGTATGACCTGTTCCATAACAAGTTCCAGCCTTGCACTGATAATGTTCAGTTCAAGGTTTTTAGGACCACAGAGACTGATCCCAGCAAAGCTCTCCTTCACCTTCCATTCTTCATTGTTCCCCCCAGGCCTTTGCTGTCCAAACATCCCTTGCCCTGGTTTGCATTGGAGTTTACAGCCCAGCTGCTCTCTCCAGCTGAGAGCAGCTGTGCAGTGAAAGGGGACATGTCACTGGCCCCTTATATGCTGTGTTTGGCATGGACAAAAAAGTTTTACCCCCAATCTGCAAACACAGTGAAAAAAATTACAAATAAGGCATAAGCAACTCAGCCAGTGCGAACACTGTGAGTGCAGATGGTGCAGACTGAGGAAGAGAAATATCTCGTAGATGGCCCTGTACAAGTGTCTTCAGCCAAGTCTTGCAGGAACCTCACAGTCCAATGATCAGAGCCCCCAGCCTCTGTGTATCTTAGCAAACGCAGACCTTGGGTTTGCAAAATAAGCCCAGGAACTTTCAGAGGGCTCAGATGTGTACTCTGTCAGAAAGAACTCTCCCACGTGTGCAAAGAAACATTACTTATCCAGAATGCTTCCAACATGAAGGGAACTCCAGCAGGGTGTAGTCTGGGGGCTGTGTGGAAGAACAGGATTCCATGGATCAAGTAAGGCAATTACTCTGGAGAGGAAGGCAAGCTGTGAGGCTTTGGAGAGAATTGCCAGGAGCAGGTCTGATTCTGCCTCAGTGATACTGCATGAACACGGTCCAGCTCACAAGGAAAGGGCATTTCACCTTCTACCCTCTGGGAGCCATCTCAGTTGCCTACAGGCAGCTGTGTGGGAGTGAGGAGAGCTCTGCAAAGGCGGCACATCCCCTCCCTTGGGGCACTGGGACATGTCAATATTGGTTTAACCATGATCTAGACCCAGACCTAGAATCTCCAAGTTCCCAATGATGGAGCCAGGCTCTGGCAGGCAGCCATCAGCAAGGTGGGCGGCTGGAAGGGTTCAGACATGTCTCTTTTGGCCCTCTGCCTACTTCCCATCAGAAATGCAGAAAACCAAGCTGTCTGCTCAAAAACTTTTTTAATTTTGATGAGTCAGCGAAGGTGTTGGCAGGTTTTGTGACTTGTCTGCAAGTGAATGCTGGTTGATTCTCACCTTGCTCCAGGAGGCCCAGGCTAACCTCAGGCTTTGCTTTCCCCATAAACACAATATATCATGCAGATACTAGCCCACTGTTATGCCTGGATGAGGGATGGAGGTTTGCAGTAGAAGGTCTAGTGTTAAAATAGGTGTGACGCTCATACCGTCCATAAACCCATGCAAGAGATGAAAGCAAGTGCTCCAGTGACAGGAAGCTGCCTTTATCACCCCATACTGATAGTGTGTCAGAAGGCAGCCACTGCTCCTTTGCCAGCCTGGGAAAAGAGAGAATTTCATGGCCTGATGCCTGTTGGAGGTTGTGCTCAGGGGCTGTGCCCTGCACTGCTGATCTCACAGTGCAGTGAGCCAGCACAGAGGGAATGGGAGAGACAGGCTGGAGCCACCTGGGGTTCCACAGCTTTAACAGCATCCTCTGTGTGGGCAGTAAGAGCATCACCCTCTCACTGCAGCCACATCTGGAAAGGAGAGGAGGGTACTCACATCAGTGATACCAGTTGCCCTGGTTTGTCCATCCTCCTGTCCCACCCACATGGAAAGCACCATATGCTTCCCCAGGGGAGGAGACCACCCCCAGCCTGGTACAAAGAGCAACTGAGCAGAACGGGGGCTGGGCATGAAGTTTAACTCCTGTGCTGGAGGAACCCTCTGTCCATCCTGCTGACACTATCCACTGGACCAGAGCATCTCCTGTTTGACAAGCACCCCAATAGTGCTGCTGTCATGTAGGGAAGAGCTCTCCATGGGGCAGACCAAGGGAGGGGGCAGAGCAGCCCATGTCCCTGTGGGCACATGCTCCCCTCACGGCCACAGCACCCCAGCACAAGGACCTCAAGCTAGTGAGTGGCCCGGCCAGTGCCTTGCTTGACCAGTGACCCACAAAATGTTTGGGAGCTGCCCAGCCCATCTTGGAGTAATGAGGTGCAGGCTTGGTGCTCCTCTCCAAAGTCAGATGGCTCCAAAGTAGCTTTCTTCTGCCTGGGATTTGATACCCAGATTTCCCTGTGGTCACCATGCCCAGCAAGCCTGGCATCTGCTCTCCTCCACAGCTCTCCCCATGCGTGTTCCCACGGCACATCCAGCCCTGGGCTATCTCCCTTGCTTCCAGCACCATCGCCTGCCATCACAGCCTGTCCCACTCAGCTCCCCAGCACATCCTGGATGATTAAATCCGGCTGCTGTTGCTGTCTTCCTCCCACACCCATCCCAGGCATACGCCTTCTGAGGCCAGTGAGGGCAGCCCAGACCCCAGGGCTCTTGGAAAGGGTCTGTCATGGGAGATAAGCAGCTGTGTGCCACTGTGGTGGCAGGGAGGAGCCCTGCCAGACTGCGCTTTATCCCAAACCAAACAGCCTGGCCAGCTCCAGGAGTTATAAACAGATGATGAGGCAAAGCTCTGGCTCTGGGAGTGTCTGGGAAGAGGAGAGGATTTGGTATCTGGCTTCCTGAAGAGCCACAACCCTGGGGAATCTGCTCAGCCTCCCATGGCAACACCCCAAAAAATAGTTCTTGGAGGAAGCAGCTGCCCTGGGGCAGCTGCAGGGACGGGCACAGGGAAGACAAGGAGCCAACTGGATGGTAGGCTTGATACTTGCACTGATATGGGGCTCTGCTGACCAGGGTGGGAAGCATGGGGTCCAGGCTATGGTGGCCATGCTGGAGCTGTCCAGGGGGGTGAGGACAAGAAGTGAGACCCCAACCACCCACTCCTTCCTTCGCTGTGCTGCTGCAACCCATTTTCCAGCCATTTCCAATGGGTTTGCAAGCCTGGGGTGAAACAGCAGAGTGAGCAACACCACAGAGCTTCACATCAGGGATCACATGCACAGTAAGAGATGTTCCTGACTCCTCACCACATGCCAGCTGTAAAGAAAATCCATCCTTTTATTTTGTCCCCTTGCCCTTATTTTTTGACAACACAAGAATTCAAAAAAATCAGGAAATTAAAGAGAGGTCCACACTAAAAGAAACCAAAGACACATATTCCCCTTGAAACTTGCCTGAAGATCTCCTCTGCTGCTCCAGGCACCAGCTCCTGCCACCAGGCTGCTGAAACAGGATAATTTAACAGCGTTTAATTAAAAGTGGGACAGGTAGAGGACTCACAGGGGATTTATGCCATGGGCTTATGCCTCCCTCTCCTTCTTTTTAATACTTGGAAAAAGAGTGACAGGAATTTACATTTCATGAAGAGAGCATTTGGCCCAATTTTCCCCCTAGAATTGTTGGGAAGGTAGAAATGGGGCCACCTGTGTTAGTCAAGCTGCCTCAGTGATTTAAAGAAAAATGCTGCATGTTGTGTCTTCACAGCTCCGTGACAAGGAGGAAGAATCTGTCCAAGGTTTCCTTTAGCCAAAATATTAATTAGGCCACTGCAGTTCACAAAAATCTCTGATAAAGAGTCTGGAAAAGTCCGGTGCCCTAGGAGTACCTTAGATTTCATCCTCTTCTGCTCGCCAGTGCCAGTGTTTTATTTTCCTTATCATCATCCCGTCTGCCAGCCTAAACAAGGACTGAGATGTGAATGCAAACATCCAATTGCAGGTGAAAAGCAGCCCAAGAGAACAGAGAGGAACAGCAGTTCTCAGACCATCTGCTCCTGCAAAATCAGAACAGGATGGGATGGCAGCCAAGGCTGTTTTGTTCCCTTTGCAGGTTGTCTCCAGCTGGCCCTTCACCTACCCCTCCAGACTGGGTTATACTCAGTCCTTCCTTTCCAGTCTCTCCCTGGCAATGTGGTACCCAGAAGCACCCATGCTGGTGTCTCCTGAGATTTTTCAGCACAGTGGGCTGAGTTTTCCATTTGCCTCTATGCCCACGCCATTATCTCTAATCCTGTTGCCAGATCACATTGTCGATTCATTCTGTCTTTGATTTGCTGTGCTCCATCTCTTTCTGTTTCTGGGTTTCCTCCTCCACATCCCATCAGTGGTCCCATGCCATCCTACCAGAACCCAGTTGCACCATCGGTCTGTATGAGCTTCTCTTACTCCTAAAACAAGAAATTGCATATATTATCTAGAGGACAAAAACACTCCTTTGGAGAGCTGGTCTGTAGGAACTGAACAGACAGACATGGGCAGGAAACACACAGCCAAGACACACATCCTTGAGGGGAAACACCGTGGGATTGACTGGTGATAAAGGCAGGTTACAATGGCACAGAGGGAGATTCACCTTAGAAGGAATCTCCAGTATCGCTGAAATAATGCTGTGCTTTACTTCAGGGTAGCTCTGCTGCAGGCAGGGGCTATGACCTGTGGGAATGTGAGAGCTGAGGGTCTGTGGAGGAGCTTTAGGTCCAGCCTTAAGTCACCATCTTTTTCATTCATACTCGATTTTGTGCAGTATCCTCAGTGCCTGGCCCCTGAGCACCAGGCACCTTTCTCAATGAGTAGCCCTGATAAACCTTTGACACCTCCCCAGATGAAGAAGGTGCCTGGTTTGGAGAATATTCTTTTATTTCCCTGTCACTTTGTACTCAGTGATTCTCAATGATTCCCAGAGCTCAGAGCTGCCCTTCCTGGCATCTTCCTGAGCACAGCAGTGGCCACGGTGTGTTGGCAGCCACATACCTATGGGCTGTGACTGTCTGCCCACCTGCATCCTTGTGCAACATCTGCATGAGCAATGTGTTCCCTGCTGCAACCATAGTGCGTTGGGAAAATGCCCACAAAGTCAAGAGGGTTCACACTGAAACAACCCACATCTCTTCAAGCAACCGTTTCAAGCTCTCCATGGTTTCAGGAAAGCTTCAGTTTTCTGTTGCTGCTGGTTTCTCGAGTTCTTCTGGATCAGAGGTAGATTTGGGATCTCAGTTCAGTCACTACATGAGGTGGGGATACCCATTTACGGCTCCTTCTGACAATCTCTCACAAGAGAGGCTCAGACACCACGATCCAGGGGCTCTGTGGTGGTATGTAGCTGCTGATCCGTCCCTCCATGCCTCTTCTGCAAGCAGCCTGCACATTGAGCTGCAGCAGCCAACAAGAAGGCCAGCCTTAAAATTTTAACAAGAGCACTGGGCTTCATAAGGAGAGCTTTACACTCTGTGCTGGTCAGCCAGCATTAGAAGCGTTCCCTGGCTTCACACACTCACGGGATAATCGGGCACTGCTCTCCCCTGGCAACAAAAGCAATAAATTACCGGTCAGGCTGCACCCATCCACCCCAGCCCTGTGCTGCAGCCTCCTGGGTACTAACCCTGCCTAAGCCCTCCCACACACAGACCACCCCACAGACCTGCCCGAGGGAATAGGGCACTATCTGCCAGCCCTCCCCCAGACTAGTTTTTATCAAGTGTGAGGACTGAGAACTCGCTGCAGCAGGATTTATAGAGGGGCTTTCCAGCTGCAAGGCAGAGTGACCCCAGTACTAGAACCACAGACCTGTCCCGGACGAAGGAAGTTACAAGAGGCTTCCAGGGACCCTGGTCTCAGCTCAGGCTGGCCTAACCTTGGCATCAGCTTTGCTCCCCAATAGCCTCAGTTAATCTCGCACATACTAGCAAACACCCCCAGCATTCCCAAACCCCCAACATCCTCTCACATCTTGTAAAAACATCCATACCTGGGGATGGGACCCCCTACAGATCCCTGGAGAGGCTGTGGGGCAGTGGGACAGCCCTTGGTGTGTGTGGGAGCATTCTTGGAGGTCCCTTTCCTCCCATGGGGCCCCAGAGACCCGGAGGAGCCCAAGCCTGCTCAACGGGTGTCAGCTTGTGTCCTTGGGGCTCTGCAGTAGCTGAGACAGCAGGAATGACAAGTATGCTCCAAAACGGCAGGCAGGGGGTGTTGGGCTCCGCACTGGGATCAGCCTGACCCAGAGCCCACGGTGGTTTCCCAAATGCACCCTCCTTCCGAGCCCACCCCAAGCCTCACAGACCCTAGGAAGAGCCTCCCAAGAACAACCAGCCCTTTGAGAAACCTAAACCACTTTCTCCAACACCTCTGAACTCTGTCAGGAACATCCTTCATCAGAAAGCTACAAGTGCCAAGCAGTTTTCCCTCGAGGGTAAATCTCCCTCCTGCTGTCAGGAGGAAAGCTGCCCGGGTTCACATTGCTTCTTAAGGTGAATGCGTGGTGTGTTTCGCCAACTAATTGTGAAATTGCAGGCTGCTCCAGAGGCAAAGGCGAAGCATTTTATTGTGAGCAGGGAAATTAATCATACCTGGAGCAGTACAGTTCTCAGCAAAAACACAATGCAGAAAGGATTTCTCAGGAAGACTGCTTGACACGAATAGGAAGGGTTTTTTCAAGTCTTTTTAGATATGAATGAAAGATTCTCAGTGGCTGTTGTGATCCCTGTTTTTACCCTTGCTCTCTAGGTCCAAGAGAGGGATGTGTGTTCTGAAACCACAAAACCATAAGCGGAAGCAATGTTTTATTCAAGAAATGCACACTCCCCAAGCCAAGGCATCTGCTGCAGCACTAATTCATGATGTGTACCGTATAGTTTATGGCAGAGATTAAACAATACAAAGGATAAAACATTTCAAAAATGGCATTTAACTGGGAAAACAAGAACAGACTAGACTCCAGCATGTGACTTGTGCAATACAGAGTTGTTGAGATTTCAGCCCTGAGCGTTCAGGTCCTGCTCAAGGAAATATCTCTGTCTGCTGTTCGCATGTGTGCAAACCAGCGTTGCATCACACCTCTTTGTTTGTTTTGCAGTGAATCCCCTAGGTAACGCGGCCACCCCCCTTTTCCTCCCTTAGTGCATTTTTCTCTCCCTGGGATTTGTTAGACTGGTCCCAAGTAATACACTTTCCCTTGGCTGTTTCTCATTTGGAGGCTCCTTACATGTGAGGGGTGGAAGAAGAGAGGGACTTACTCTTCTGATTCACTGCAGCTTTTCCTTACATTTTAAACAGATATTGGTTATGGTCAGCCAAGCTCTGCTGCGTACAGGTTTATATGCTGACTCCCAGCTTGCCTCCATCAGCCTGACCCATTCTGAAAGGCAGAGGAGGCAGTGGCAAGTCTGGGATGTAGCACTAGGGATGCACCATCTTCCTGGTAGCACTGAAACTATTACTACAGCCAAGGAGGGAAAGAAGAAATATGTACAAGGATAGGGCTTAAAAAACTAAGAATGTCTGAAGTGTCTTGTGTGAAACCAAGCTACATATGGGTAAGGTGAGGAGGAAAAGAGGGAGGGTGTGGGCAACACTTAGTGGGGCTGTATAAAGAACTGGGATAATGATGCTTCATAATGGGGGATGAATTCAGTGAGAGATTCCCAAAGTTTGCCATTAAACCTCTCCTCACAGCTCCAGTTAGGCTCAGGTGGCCACAAACTTGGTGCTGAGAAAGAGAAAAGGGGAGTACTCATGCCTTCCTCACTTGTGCCCCTTAACATGCCCAACATCAGGGTTACCCTGCACATAGACTTAACCTGAAATCAATAAAACTTGTCCAAATGTTAATCAGTAACAAAGTGAAGAGGATGGGAATCAGAGCCAAGAGCAATGGCAGGACATGTTAGGGACACAAGACTCCCCCAGACATATGCCCTGACCAACAGGTAAAGATGCAGAACACTGCATGTTGACAACATAGCATTTTCTCCTCCAAGGTTTCTTACCAAGCATCACTTTTGCTTTTTTGGAGGCTCTGTCCATGCTCTGTGCCATAGGATAGGGTTGTCCAAGCCAGTCCAAACTACAGAGGAGACATAATCATGAGAAGTCTGATCTTTCACTCTTTATTATCCTTATTTACCACATCTGGATGACGCAGGACCTGACACAAGTTCACAGTGATGTCGTTTACCTGCACGTGCTCCCATACCAACACCAATGACATCAGTCTTGGGATTTGTGCAGGAGACCCACTACCAGGAAATGACTTCTCTTTAAACACAAGGAAAGCTCGGTGCAGCCTTTGTAGCTTCTAGTCCAACAAGACTGTAATATTCACAGGAATGAGACTCAAATTTCTAATTATTGGCTGAGTTATTTGTAGCTTCATATATTTTAAGGCCAAAAGGGACCATAATCTAGTCTGGCCTCCTTAAATGGAAAGCTCCATAACCAACAACAATTCCCCAAGCTTCATTATAGTAATGAGCTCAGGAATCCTGTCGTCTCGTCTCCGGCTCTAACCACTAGACCCTGCCATGCCAAACACAGCTGCTCAGATCAGCCTCCAGCTCCAAAGGGAAGTCTAAGAGTTCCTCCTGAATAGGTAATAAATCAAATACCAATGTCCACAGCTATAGGGAAGGGTGACTGCCTCCACATGCTGGCTCAATCTGCCCAATGGGGATCTCAGGTCCTGTATACCTCGTCCCAGGGCAAGCACCAACAAGAACTTGCATCCAGCCAGCAGACTGGGATGGAGGGAGTTACTTTTCCATTATATTGTTTCTCCATTGGGTGGGTTATTTTGGGGAAGGGAAAAGGAGCCACTAATATTTGCCTGGTTTCACACCCTGACCAGTGCATTTCACCCCACTGTGATTGTTTCAAGGTATGCAAAAGTAATGAGAGACCCAGTGGGGCTGTGCAGCAGCTCTGGCAGCCTTTGTCCCTGCCTGGGCTCTTTAGATCAAATAGCATGAGGAACAATATGGCAACTGCTCTCCTCTGTGGTGTGTGTCAGAGGCACATGCTGAAAAACCACCCAGCATGTCCCACCATGGGCTGCACTAACCACCTCCCTCCATGGGACAAGGAAAGGCAGCCTCCAGCTGCAGACACAGAATCCTAGGAGAGGCAGTCCCGCTCTCTGTGGATTCACAGGAAACCACCTGGTTCTGACATGGCATGGAAGAGCTCTCTGAACTGGGTCATGGCCAGGACAAGGGCTGGAACCTGTCAGGGATGAGCCTTGTCTTGGTGCACCTTGCCCAGCTCCAGTTTGGGACCCTCCCTGGCCAGCACCTTTGGGCACCAGGTTGAACATTAGAATGAGAGAGACCCTGGGATGGAGAAGTGCTGGTACAGATAGTTAAGCACAAGGTGGGCAGGATTTGCAGCTCACTCACCTGAACAACACACAGTGGGAGGGCAGCCCCATACCCACACCCTCAGGGTGCTCCAGGAGCCACTGACCAATGGCAGAAGCTCATTCTTGCAATTAGGAAGAGAAAGCTTGATGGACAAGACACTAGCAGTTCACACCTTGCAGGTGTCCTTTCTTGCCACTACAGCTGTTTGTGTTTTCATAGGCATTAATGGCTCAAGTGAGCACCTTGGGGTCTTCTCTGCTTCCCGTTCAGGCCTCTCCCTTCTAGGACTGAATGTTACTGTCACAGCTTATGGCCACCAGTAGTAAGCACAGCTATGGGCAGATTGATGGGATGGGATGAGGCACACAGGTTCATGAAAACATAAGGCTACCCACCTGATGACCAGTTCATGGAGGAAGCAGCAGGAAGGAGATGCTCCAAGTCCTTGGTCAGGACCCTAACCACAGACTGTCTACAACATGACAGCTGCAAAGAGGCCAAGAAACAACGAGCTGGCAAAACCAGAGTTTTGGACATGTTCCCTGGAGGCAACCATAAATATAATCAGCAGAAGGGCACTCATACCATCAATCAGCAAGGCTTCTCCAAGCACCAGGGGCAATTCCCACACACCAGCTTGGACCATGCTGGCTGTGGCACTCCTATGAGTCACTGCCCTGGGGTCTGTGTGGTGGGATGAGTTGACTGCTGGTCACACACTGCACAGTACAAGTTGCTTACTGGCATTGTCAGTGCTACCACTCATCATTCTCTGCTGCCATGGTGTTTGTAGTGATAACAGAGGTAGCTCAAGACTTCCCCTTCCTGCAGGCAAGAGGTAATTTAGTGGCAGCAGAGAAGCAGGCTCTCGGGAGGAGGGCTGGATTAGAGGTATGGCAGAGAAAGCTCAGAAATTTTGGGATCTCTGCTTATCCATGCCTTCTGTTGGACCAGTCAACACCCTGTGTACCCTTGGATGTACCTGTCGCCTCTTTAGATGTGAGGCACAGAGACAGAACACATCAAATGTGTTGGCATAAAGCACAATAAGAGATCTGCTGTTCATCCCATACCTGCTTGGATGACTCAGCTCCTACTTCAGGGGCCCAAACAGGCAGATTCATGTGGAATGCAGAGTCCTGAAAATCCCAGCCCAGTCCCTTTGGGGCCCATAAGAAGCATTACCACGGACAGGATTTCTGTGTGGAGATGGAACACACAGACAGACAGGGCTTTCTCCCAGCCTGGCCACCCTCAGAGGCTGGGACAGCACATTACCAGGTCTGGAGGGTCTGTAGCAGCCTGGGCACCCTTTACTGCTCATCCAAGCAGCAACAGGCAGGGGCAGGAGTCTGGTACCTGTGCAAGGTCTTAAAGGTCTGCTGTTCTCAGCAACTGTAAAAGTCTGGGCACAGAGGTGGGGAGTGGTGGAGCAGAACAGGAGATCCAAACCTCCCTCCTTTTGCTCTTCACTACCTGAGCAAACCATCCTACCTTCATCATCCATACTTTGGACACAGTGTCCCAGGGGAATACACAGTACAGGACAAGGTCTGTAATAGAGATGCACAGACAGAGATATGCAAAAAGCCTGGATCCTGAAGTTCTCTGCCAGTACAGTATGACCCTAAATTGGTCCTCTCAGGACCTGTCTCATCAGCCTTTATGGTTTTCTGTAGCAGGGAACATGAAAAAATGTGGAAGCTGAGTCTCAGTGGCACACTTTGAGGGTATCCCATCACATCTGGGCACTTTGCACCAGCATCCTTATTAAGCCTAGCTCTCCTCACATGAATTATGGCTTCATCATGAGGGTCAGCCAGATGGGCTCCCTCTGTATGAGGGGAATATTGATATTTGTCCAAGACCCTTGTCTTGAATACACGAGCATGAAACAAGTTGCATAAATGGTGGAGAGAGGAGTGGAGAGAGGAACAGAGAGAGTTTTGCACCCTGCCTGGCATGGAGCATGGGTGGACCTTTGCCTGCAAGGTATAATCAATCATACCTCAAAGTGTCTGCTCCTCCCCTGTAACTGTGCAGAGCCAAGCAGGGTTTGCTGCCCAGCAGGATGAGGAAAAGCAGGGTAGTGAGGACAGCTGGTCTCACCTGTCCTGGGAGCCCAGGACAGCAGGAAAGGAGCAGCCTCCTCCATCCTGAGCTCACACAAAGGGGAGATGATCGCCTAATTGCCTACCCATGGGAAAGAGGAGACTTGCTCCCTGGAAACAGAGGAGCTAGGCAGGCTCAGGCGGCCCATTGACTTACTGCAGACTCTTATGGGGTGATAAATCGCGGCTAATTGTGGGCAGGTGACAAAGGCAGACTAAGGGAAAGGGAGCGGGGATATTCATTCTCTGGCAGCTGTTGCCCAGCCCTGCCCTCTCCTTTTACTGCTTCTTTCAGGCCACTTGAATTGTGCAAACACAGTGCTTTCCAAAACCTGCTGAACCTCCCTCTCAGAGTTCCTACTCCCTCCCTTCCCATTCCTTCCCTTGCTGTCTGCTCTCATTACAGTCTCTAGGATAGAAAGTCTGGGATTGGGGATGGGTGGCAAGGCAGTGCTGAGCAGCCCTGAGACCAATGTGTCTTCTTCAGGTCCTGCTCCCAGCCCTGATGCAGCCAGCTCACCTGGACATGTTGTGAGTATCTTCAGCATCCACTAAAGGGAAAAAGACCCATGTAAAGCAGACCTGGTGTGGCTCCAATTTGGACTTCAATGAAGGCAAAAGGGCACTTGGATCTCAGGTCATAGTAAGGCTAAGTTGAAAGAAAGCAGAGCCTATGAGGAGAGGATCCAAGGGTTCATCTTGAGGAGATGGGCTTTGTCCAGCAAGCACTGAAAGGCCACGACCTTACAGGGGTGACCCAGGCTGCCTGGCCTTTTTCCACACTTCTGTTAACTCTTTCCTCCTTGTTCCATCATGTGCCGTGGTGAGATAGAAAAACAGGCACTAATGGAGAAAAACCAGCAGCAGAGTTTTCACATCACCAAGCCCTGGATTTGTAGAAACTCCTCTGGGAAGAGTTGGATCAGGGCTTACCACAACCTCAATGAAAGCATCCCATAGATGCAACAGGAAAGGTGATGACTCTTAGGAGAGGCTGAGTAACACACAGGACAGCATCAAGCAAGGTTCCTAGCCCAGCTGATCCCACCCTAAGAGCCCAGTGCTTCTGTGGGGTCTGCAGTCCTGAATATGTTTGGAACTGGATCTTTGAACAGATTGGATGAGCCAATCAGGGCAGACACTTCCTACCCAGCCACTCCTGACTGCTTTCATGAGGGGTGTCCTCAATTCCTCTGGGCTGCATTTGAAGACAATATTTGTCGATTCTCCACTTCTCACTTCCCCTCACTCACACTTGCCTGCTTCTTCACAGCTTGTCAGAAGATGACATCCAAGCTGGAAAAGCAGTTCAAAATCAAAGAGTAGCAGGCAGTTGAAAATTAACAAGTGAAATGCTATGCAAAAGATCTAGAATTAACTCTTTCCTTGACTCTACAGGGTCTGCTCCACTCCACACAGCCACCACCAACCCAAAGCCACTGACCATGTGGACTCACACCAATAATCTGAGAGTGATTAGCTGGAGAGAAGCAGCTGGCAATCATCAGCTACTCGGAACCATGCATTAACTGCATTTATCACAACCTTGGAAATTATGAGTATTTGCCTGTAAATTCACCATTTCCATTTCACTCAACCACAAATACCCAAAAGTTAAAAGCCCGTATCTAAGTACATCCCTCAGATCCTTTATACACAGTAGTGCCCTCTTTAAGGTATCTGTCTTAGGATGAGCTGGATTACCCTGTTGAGTGCTATATTCCTTACTGCTGATCTATGGAAGTGAAATCCTGGGGTCACCAAATTGCCTCATGGAAAGCAAACACTTTCTGGATGAGGGAGCTTTTCCTCAAGTCTTTCCCAACAGGATTTCAGTTTTTAGCAGCTGCTGCTAGGAACTGGGTATGAACACATTCCTGGGAGAACAGACACGAGTCCAGATTTAACCAAACACACTGAGCCCTAGGGCACACCACTAGTTACTGGCCTTCAACTAGACTTCATTCCAGTGGTCACCTTTCACAGGCCTGGCCATTCAGCCAGTTTTCCATCCGCCTCACTGCCTGCTCATTCAGCCTGTACATTCACGGCTTGTCTATATGGATTTTGTGGGAGACCGAGCCAAAGGCCTTGTGGAAGTCCAGGCATACAATGTTACTGCTCTCCCCACATCTACTAGACTAGCCTTTTGTTGTTAAAGTTAATCGTGTTGATCAATCATGGCTTCCCCTTGGTGGCTACTTCTCATGATTTTCTTGTCCATCATGTGCATGATCTGGGTCCTTTGTAACCTCAGGCTTTTCCATGTCCTTTGCAAGCAGGTCCCCCAGGTCTTTGAGCAATGCTCACCACATTACATGCTCTTCTTTAGGTCACCTATGTACTGATACAAGTCCATCCTGTTGTCTTTGACATCCTCAACTAGATTCAATTTCTCTTAGGCTTTGGCTTTTCTAACTTCAGTCCTGGATACTTTGACGATGTTTCTGTATTCATCCCAATTATCCAACCTCCACCCTCTGTATGGTGCTTCTTTTTTTTTTTTTTTTTGTGTGTGTTAGATTCTCTAGGATCTCTTTACTGATCCATGAAGACTTCTTGGCATTTTGGCCTGACTTAGTATTTGTTGAGATGGAAGTCTTCTGAGCTTGCTAAAGGAACTCAAAGAATTTTATTCATCAGAAATATTTATTAGTCTTTGTGTCTTAGGACAATTTCTTTGCAAGGTTGGATGTGATTGATTTAAGCCTGCCCAAGGCTACATGGTTTCAGATGAGGATACATCTCAACAACACCTGACAACACCTGACAACAGGAGCTGAGTCATCTTCCTCTGAAGTCCAATCTCTTTCAACAAAAAGTCTCCTGTGAGAGGTGTCTTCTGTGCACCCCTCAAATGATTCATGGCCAACTGCAGTACAAGATGGGAAGACATTTACATGATCAAAAATGACTGCTGCCAGACTCTGGAGCAACCAGACTGTTTCAGAGACGAAAAAACTAAACTCAAGATGAAATAGATGAGCTTGTAGGTGAGCTCTGTCCAAGTTTGTGCAGTTGACTTGGGGAATTTTTGATAATCTTGGCAAGATTAAGTTCATGACAGATGCATGAGCTGGCAGCACATTTGCAGGGTTCTCAACAGACAACAGCATATCATGATCCCAAAATAATTTTCTGAGTCCATCAGGGAGCCCTCTAATTTGGGCATCTGTATGATCATGCAACAATGTCACCTGTGGACATGCATGTCTACCCAGGTATTTCAGAACTTACCAGAAACCATATGAGTATTATTCCAAGGTAGAAAGAACCCCAGTGTATGCTGGGGTTTGAAGATGCTGAAACCTCATTAACAGTTATTAGCAGCTCAGATTTTAGCAGGTACCAATCTTCTTGGAAGCATCTGATCCCCCTGCTTACTAAAACTCATTTTCAGTAGTGAGGAACTTGCTCACCACCTTCCATGTCCAAGACACAGAAACCTAATTAAATGTGACCAGAAGATGGCTTTACCCATGTCACTTCCAGTCAGAGAAATGGTTTCATTAAGGCAAAGGCCTGTCTGAAGCAGCCCAGGCATTAGCTCATGGCCTTACATCGCTTGCATTTAGCTTCAGCCCAAGAAAGTGCCTCCACACTCCCATTCCAGTAAAGCCCCATCAGCTTTACCACCCATCCCACACAGTTGCTTGTCCCCATATGGTTCAGCAAAGTGCCATTCTGAAAGGCCACAGTGTCCCTGTGGCACTGCCCTGTCCCCAGAGTGCTGTGGGAGGAAGCTCTCCACTTCCAGCAGCTATTTGCTGGCCCAAAGCGCTGCTGCTCCAAGTGCACACTGGGCACATCAGATATTTATCACTGCACTCAATCTGGGAAGACAAACCAAGCAGTCTGAGCTTAGGGAGTGACTGTGGTTGTTGAGACTGGTGCTGTCAGTTTTGTGCCATGCCGGCTTGCAGATATCCAGGGGAGGGAAGGAGAAGGGAGGGGAGGCATTTCAGCATCCCTCCATACCAAGCCCTGAGCACCCTGTAGCCACTGCCTGGGCCTGGGGAGGCTTGCACTGCAACATGTCATGGACTTAACCTCTGCAATTTCCAGGGCAGCAGGGCAGCTTTTCCCCAAGGGCACATCTGCCTCCCTGCACTCCACAGATCTGCTCACTGAGGCAGGCCCATGGTTGCCACACTTAACCACTATCCTGTTATGGAAATTAAAGTCATTTCCCATGACCGGGTCTCTGCACCCTGCAGAAAATGAAGAAAGGCAGAGCTCTGCTCCTTGCTTCCCCTCTCACATCCTACCTGGTCCCTCTTGAATCCATGCCAGCCAGATGCAAATCCCACCATGGCTCTTTGCAGGAATCTTTCTGCCTGGACTGCAGATGCAGAATGAAGCTTCTGTGGCAGAAATGCACTCCCCCAGCACAAGTCTACCTGCAGGATGCTGGTGACTCCCTTGGCCTCTTGTGCATGGTGCACCCTTTCACTTTCAGGGATGGAAAGTGACATGCACTACCTCACATCAGATCCTTCTTCTAAATCTTTCTTTGCTGTCTCTGGTTTCCTGTGACTGACTTCACAGCTGTAGATGGCCAGACATCATCCCTCCCATCGCCAATATACTCCAGTCCCCAAATCTGGGAGAGGGCTGTGATCTGCCCTGTTTCCTTCAATAGCTCATATTCCTATTTAACTACCTGCATTTCTGCCCAAGGATGTGGAGATTCAGCAAAAGTCCTTTCATGGATCTCAAGCACCAACAGGAATCAACCCCTTGGCTGGCTGTGCTTCCCACAGCCTCACACTGGGGTCACAGCAGCTGCTGCAAACAGCCCAGCCAGCACCAGGTCTGCAAGAGCATCCAGACCCCATCTCCTGCCAGCACCACTGGGTGGGTGTTTGTCTGCCTCTCTCCTTTGAAAGGAGTTTCCATAGGAACAGGCAGGCCAGCAGCCCTCTGCAGCATGGTTCTGGTGCATTACCCAGCGTGAAACCACACAGCTGCCCAGCGTTGTCCGCCAGCTGCTTCCACATCCCCCAGAGCTTGCTCAACAGCAACGCTGGAGCATTGTGAGGCCACTGGGCTGTGGAGACTGCAGGGCTCTGTCACCCAGACACTGGGACCTGGACAGAGCTGGAGTTGTTCTTCCTTGCCCGGTCTGTTCCCACTCCTTCACTTGCAGCATCTGAGTGCTTCCCAGCAGTGTAACAGGGGCCACGATAGAAGTTTGCACCCTGTGCTGTTCACACTCTTCTGCCCTGCTCAGGTCCCAGACAGGACAGCCAAAAGTCCCTCATTTCAGCTAGTCCCAACCATCACCTCAAAAGCAATCCAGATCCCCTGAGGGAGGACGCAAGGACCGCAGCCGTGCTCAGCATCGCGTCCTGCCTGCAGGTACAGACAGTGTGTCCCCGGGCCCCCTTTGTGCGTGCGGGATCAGCTCCGCGCTGCCATCGCTGCGGGTGGGGCTGGCAGCACAGTAGCACCAGCGGCCGTGCGGGGGGCCCGGACCAGGCTGGATCTGGCTGGAGGAGGAGGCACAGCGCATTTCCCAGAACAACGCTGCCAGCAGAGCTGCTGTTGAGGTTTAGCCAAAACCTAAAGCCGCCCTCCCCGGCTGGGGGAAGCTCCCCTTCCTCCCTCCACCCCGTGCCCCAACACCCGGCTGCAGCTGCCTCTCCCGACACTGCAGGGCGCTGTCCGGAGCCGCGGCCGGGGCGCTGGCTGGGAGGACGATGAAAGGGCTCAGAACACCCGGCCAGCGTTCCCAGTGCTGTGTGTGTGCCTGCACGTACCGCAGCGACAAGGGGTTGGGAATGCCTTGGTGGTGGGGGTCTCTGCAGGCCATCTTTAGGATGTGGTCTCATCCTTCCAGAAGGTTTTTCAGATGGAACAAAGCTCCCTTACTGCTCATTTCCTTCCAAATCTCCCTTTGCCCTGGAAGCCAGATGTTCCCCTGCAGCTCCCAAAGGGTCAGAAGCTGCAGATCTCTCTCACTGCTTCTTCCCCACCAGTTCAACCTGTTCCCCTATTTCTTCCCTCCTGTCACATCCCTGTGGCAATGAGGGGGAGGTCGGGGGTGAGGGGGAGTGGGGAGACTACAAGGATGAGGGATGACATTTCATGAGAGGGGATGGAGCATTATGGGCCATGCTGGGAAGAGGCAAAGGGTGGAAGACATGGAAGAAGGACAGGGATCAGGAAAGGTGGAGAAAAGGGCAGAGGAAGGATGCATTTTACAGTTGACTGCTCCCACTAACCCCCTAACTAGAGACACCCCGACCTGGACCAGACAGCTAGAGGTTACCAAGTACCTTCTCCTCCCCCAGCCATGGGAGAGCAACAAGGAGACAGCTGGGGAACCCTAGATATCTGAAGCCCCAGCCACCATCAATCCTGGGAGCATCCCACACGCAGCTGTGCCCCTGTCACATTAGTTCTGGGGCAAGGCCTGCAAACCTCCAGCCCCCTTGGCTCAGCTTTTCTTTCTGTGTGGGTTGGGGACAGAAAGCACAGAGCAGGATCATGCCCAAGCCCACTTTTTCCTGGACTCTGTTGGATCAAGTTCCTGTTGTTTTGGACAGGCTGAGTTGCAGCATCATTCAAACCATGGTGCAATGGGATGGAAACTGAAGGTACATGACACTTTCAGCAAATCATGGGGACTGCTGTGCATGGCCCAGGAGATCTCAGGTCTGTGGTTCTTAATCTGATCACAGCATGCAGACATCCCATCCAGATAAGCTCCTTTCATTGTTCAGGAGTCATCCACAGCCACTGTACACTGCAGTGCACTTCCTCTAGATGGAGAGGAGAGAACATCAGTTTAAAGATCTCTCCATTCAGAGCTGAAGAGCCAGAACAGGGCATGCTCCTTCCCTGGCACACAGAGGTGGATGTAAAAGGGCACTGAGTAACACTGGGACCACTGCTGCGACTTGAACTGAACTTGGAGCTCCATCTCAGCCTGAAAACTGTTGGAACAAAATCCTTCTGGGCATCTATGAAGGGGAAAGGTGGTGTTTTTTTCAGTTTTGAAGGCATGACTGCCTTGGCTCATCCTCTACATTACCATAGCACATTTGGGTCCAAAGCAGAGCCTCCCATTGGTGCTGGTCACAACAACTCTGCAGGCTGCAGCCTCTGGTTAACATGTCTCCATGAAACCTTTCTTTTTATTCTTGTTGTTTGCAAACTCAAAGCATTTGATCCAAGGAGCAGCTGGGAACAGCCGTGTGGGTAGGCTCATCCGAAGACCTCGTGTGGCATCTCCTTGGCATGGGTACCAGCTTCTTTCATTCTCTCACACCCACTGTGGCAGAATCTGACAGAGAAGCTAATGCTGGTACCCTTAAGCAGGGAAATAGCTGAAGGACTGAACAAGAGGGAAGTTTTGCACCTTTTTTCATTGAATAGCTTCTCCAGAAAAACTGCAAAAATCATGCCCCAGAGAGACATTTTCAAGACACAATCACACTGTCACCTGAATGAGTACTTTTGATTCAAACATCTGCTTTCACAGAAAATTTTCAGTGCTTCTTCTTCTGAAAGAGCAATGAATTCAAAGATGCCACCACCTATCTCCCAGGAAAGGAAAAGCTAGGTTGACCCTGCCACACAGATGGAGAGTACGAGCCCGAAGCGCCAGCAGTGCCAATGTCTCTGTCACTGAAAGGAGTCTGCCCTCCCCAGTAGTCAGATTGCAATATTCTTGCCAAATAGCTGAAATAACCCAGAGAAACAAATGTTCTGATCATACTCACGTGCCACTGGCCATTGAACTGTTGAGAATCTGGCAGCAGTGACAAAGATTTGCAACTGAGGAGTTCTGTTAGTTGTTCCTCTACATAGGACAACTCTGCAAGACCCTTTTAAGACACAGAAGCATGAAAATAAGCAAGGCCAGGAGCATCCAGGGAGAGCAGCTCACTTAGCATCCCAGCCTAACCATGGCACAAGGCATCTTACCTTGCCATGCTCCATCACATTGCTGGGCTCCTACGTTCTCTGCCCCTCAACTCAGCCAAAACTGAGTAACTGGGAAGTAACTCATTAGTGTGGCATGGCCCCAAGGCCTGGTGGGGAGCCAGGATCATAAAAGCAAGACCCTGTGACATGGACCAGAAGGGCAATCCTTCTTGACTGTACCCTGGGCTTGGTGAACACCTGGAGATGCTGCTCCAGCCCGCATCCCCAGCAGCCAGCCCAGCAAGGCCAGGTTAGGCACCAGGAGATGTGGTTTGCATGGAGTTATTGTTCCATGGGAAACTGGCTGACTTCCTGCTCTTCATCTGTCAGCAGGATTTTCAAAGAATATGCTCTCAAATATGAAGTGAATGTAGCAGGCTGGACTGGAGCCCTTTGCTAGAAAACCTGGACGTCAGAGTGTGTCTGGTTTAATCCCAGAGTCTGTGAGAATCAGTGTAAAGTAGCATATCAAGTGAACTTTTCACTCTGTGGCAGGAGGGATTACCACATCCCCTTTGTTTGTTGTGCACTGCATAACTGAAAACACTTTAACCCTTTCTTGCAGCCCTGTGGCACTAAGTACCCATGAAAATTCCTAGGAAAACTGCAGCTGTTTCACTCTCCACTGGCTAGGGGGAAATTGGTACATCGTCTTGCCTGAGCTCTCGCTCTTCGACTCCCTCATGGCTAGGGAAATGAGTCCTGCTTTAAAATGCATCCTCACTGAGCTCCTGGGGAAAGTTTTACAGCAGGCAATGCAGGCAACACCAGTTGCTCCCAACTTCTCATAGTCCTGGCCTGACAAACCCTTGGAGGAGGCTCCACTGGTCCCATGAACAAGTGAGTTTTGCAGCTACAGAGCAGAAGTTTCAGGCCTTTCAGCACCCACACAACTCACCAGTATGTCATCTTTTACAGCCCCATAATAGCACAGTTCCAAGGAGAAGAAAAAAAATACACAGGAAAATCCTGCCAAAATATTGAAGTAAAATAATTTCTGTTAGAAAATGATCCCTGTGGAGAGGCAAAGTTTTAATGTGAAGCAAATCGAAAAAGTTATTTTGCTTCAAAATGAATGAAAATGCTGGCCTCTAAGAAGTTTCTTTATTTCTGATAAACCACCAGTTGCATTCCTCCTTCTTTCTTGATTCTTTTCTATTTGAAATGTCTCAAAATTTCAGAAATGCTTTCCTGCAGTTGGAGAAAATGAAGGGTAAATAACATGGGGGAAAGGCAGAGAAGCCAAACTTTGGGACATGAGTCATCTCACTGGTCTCGGCAGCAAACTGAGATGAAAGCAGGAAAACTTCCTTTCCAGCTTCAAAAGAAAGGCTTTGAAACATAACTTGACTTTCCACCTCATCCTACAATTTCCTGCTGGATCTTGGAGACAAGAAATCTTTCCTGAAATAAAAGGCATTAAAATAAAACTTTCTTGATGGGGGACTCTTTCCTTTAGGAATTTGGTGGTATCATCTCTGCAGTAGCTTCTCATCAGTCTCAAGCTCACTGGGTTGGTCTCACATGCACCCCTTCGTTCCTCAGGATGCACTTCCTACTCTTTCCACCACCTCCAGTCCATTCCCCGCCATGCTCAACAATGACATACCCTCTTGGTTACAGGTTCTCCCTCCACAGGGCAACCCTCCACTCACCCACTGAAAAAAAAATTCTTTAGGCCAGTTCAGGAGTTTCCTGGGGGCTATTTTAGTTATATGTGTTAGCAGCAGAAGAGCTACATCATGATGTTCATGTCCAGCACTACAAGTGCGTGGCACAATGCTTTCAGACCAGGCATCCAGTTCAGCCCAGCACTCAAGCTCTCTAGATAGGCAGTGTGTGTCTCTGAAGAGCAGTTCAAGACATCTACATGGGGCACCTGCTGCTCCATGGAGCTTACCTGGAGCTTAAGAGTCCCTGATGTTTATTCCAGACTCCCCTACTCAGCTAGGGAATGCCTAGAGCCATGTACTGAGGGCCATCCAGGAGGTTTCTGCAACCATCCCTGCAGTGAAACAGATGGCCACCCTCACATCTTCCCCACAACAACCTGGGTGCAGAGGATATTGACTTCACCATATGAAGAATTCTATCCAGTCACCTGCTTCCCAAATTTCCTGAGCTCACATTAGCATGCAAGAGTCTTCTTCTCAGCTGGATCCCCAGTTTAGGTGGGTCCTTCTTCTGAATAAGCAGGGGACAAAAGAGAACTGAGATACCATGTCAGACTGTGGCAGAGGATGGGGAGCTGAGGAGGCAAGCCAAGGAAGACATGCAGCTGTGGTCTCTGAGACCTGGCACTAGCACACTGCAAACTCTGGTGATCCAGGGAGTTTCTGACCCCTCTTAGCATCATCATCACTGTCTCTGTAGCGGTGCAAACACTGCTGACTAGGCCCTAGAGGTTGACTTCTTCTCAGTGGGAAATGAATCTCTCTTTCCATGTGCCTGTGTTGAGAGAAGTGGACCACTCACTGCTGTCCTCTGATAGGCATCAGCCTTACACTGGCTGTTTGTGACTGGCAGTCACACTCTGCAAGTTTCATACCCCTAGGGTGGCCACAAGGTGCAGAATGGACCAGGTGGGAAGGTGGGGAAAGAAAAGTATCCATTCCTGCAAGCTTCCCCGATAGGGTGAGAGCTTAGCAAAGGCCTCTGCTGTCCATCCTCATTCCTCAGAGAGGGTGTCAGCAAGGCCATCCCAAAAGGGATGTGAAGATGTAGCAGTAAACTGAAGTGAGACTGCCTAAGGGTATGGTAATTTTCCTGTCACTGAGACATCAGTGTTTAGATTATGAGATTTTCTTGTGAAAAAGACACCAGACTGGACCCATGGCAGACATAAAACGAGAAACAGCCTGGCCTCCACTTTGCTTAGGGTTCTCAAATCTCTCAGCAGATTGCTGCTGTGGTTAATCCCCCAGGTGATAGCATCTCATCATTTCTAGTCAGATTTTGCTGAGCTTCAATTTCAAGTTGCAAGGTCTGGTTATATCCTTTCTCTTTTCTTTTCTTTTCTTTTCTTTTCTTTTCTTTTCTTTTCTTTTCTTTT
The DNA here is from genome assembly GCA_013399695.1 of Formicarius rufipectus. Classification (NCBI taxonomy): domain Eukaryota; kingdom Metazoa; phylum Chordata; class Aves; order Passeriformes; family Formicariidae; genus Formicarius; species Formicarius rufipectus. The sequence goes on from VXAU01002542.1 coordinate 563,907, forward strand.
CTTTTCTTTTCTTTTCTTTTCTTTTCTTTTCTTTCCTTTTCTTTCCTTTCCTTTCCTTTCCTTTCCTTTCCTTTCCTTTCCTTTCCTTTCCTTTCCTTTCCTTTCCTTTCCTTTCCTTTCCTTTCCTTTCCTTTCCTTTTTCTTTTCTTTTTCTTTTCTTTTCTTTCTTTTTTATCCCCTACAAGTTTAAACAGTAGTTCCCCAGCAGGAAACTCTTCACCTTAGAGCTGTCACACAAGTTTCGGCGACATAGTTTCTTAAGTACTCATTGATGCAAAACGGGTCCTGCCGCTGTTTGGTGGCCTCCTTTTGGGAGGTAGCAGTGGCACCACTGGCACTCACAGCGTTCCCATTGGCAGGACATACCAAAGCAGCAGCCATCTCCTCTTCAGTTCTTGCTTGGATCCCTGAATCCATCTGAGGCTCTTTGTTCAACCACGCTTGCTGCTGCCCCAAACAAGGCACAGCCTTGTCCATCTGTGGCTCTGCCACCCATCCCTACCATGTCAATGCTCACTCAGTCTATTTGCCTTTGGAAAAGATTAATGAGAAACTCTTTTACCTTCACAAGTATCCTCCACTCTTTCAATAGCTCTTGCTGGTGAGTAACTTGGTAATTTTTAAGAGGGTCCCAATTCTCTTTCACTGGTTTCTCTCCTTCTCCTCTCCAGAAGATGAAGATATTGTGTTTTCACCAGGCAGATGCTGATGATTATTAGCAGCAGGCACAGGAGTGAGACCTTCTGTGGATCTCTTCTGAGTTAGCAGCAGGTTATTCCTCCCTGCCCAGTCAGGGGACACTTCTCACACCCCTGTGATTTGATCTTTTAATAAAATCCCTTTATGTTTTTCTACTACACATTGTTCTGATCCTAAGAGTGACTGTGTTCAGGACCCTCTGAGTCTTCACATCTTCATGTCTGGATTAAGAGGCACTGGACACCATACATGAACAGTGCATGGGACAATAAATCCATCCACCCTCCACTCCCTGCTAGCTGGGAACTCAGCAGTCATGGCGAGGCAATGGAGCTGGTGACTCAATCAAGTGATCCCAAATCTACCCAGAGATGCACAAGCCTACTGATTCATAGGGATGTCCTCTGCTTCCAGTTACCCCAGGGGTTCTAAAAAGTGTGACAGATAACAACTGTGCTCACAGATCTGTTGGAAGAGGCAGATAGTGCCATCTTAGCCACTTCCATCAAAGGCTTCTTTGCCCTGAGATGATCCCAAGCCCAAAAGGATCCTTGCATTTGGTACCTGCTCAGACTGTGACAAAACTCCTTTTAATAAAGGATTTGAACCTCCTGTGTTGACTCTGGAGCACTTCCATGGTGGAGTTCTACATTGGGACCAGCATGCCCAACACTCCCCACAAGGAGTCATGGAAGAATGGTCTAAGAGAAATGGTCTAGGCCCACAAACTGTAGCATGAGCAGGCTGGCCACACAGAGCAGATTTGATGCAGAGTGTGGGAGGAGGGTCACGAGTCTGTGGTGGGCAGACTGTGAGCCCAGATGAGTTTAAGTGAGTGAGATGTGCACGCAGGGGGATGGATTCAGACATGTCCAAGCTTGGAGGGATATATACGATAAAGAACATGTGTGCATCACTGGGTTGTACATAAAGTGTGTTGGGCCATAGAGTCAGACCCACAAGAAGTGCACAGCCCCATAGTAATTTTCATGGGCTCTATGTGGGGCATTGCACATGGCATAGGATATAGGGGGTTGGGATGTGCACAGAGGGGTAAGTGTTCAACAGGGTGCAAGTTCTTCAGCCAGGACCATGAACACACACACTAGTGAGCTGAGTATGGGAGCACACATGTGAGGGCAAGGGGGAGAGGAAGAGGATGCTGCACACAGATAGTGCTCAGAGACATTGTGGATTACTGCTGCTAATACCTCTGGTAAGAACAGAAGTCTGCTGGCTTGGGAACGGGAGCTGAAAGCTGAGCCCCTTGTTATACTTCCCTGTTCCTGCCTGCACTAATCCCTTTGAGCCCCAGGAAAAAAACTGCAGAAAAATCAAACAGGCTGTTCATGCCGCCCCAGTGTCCCCAGGATTAATTAATTTGGGATTTGGAAGGAGTCACAAGGTCACACTCCCCCCACTGGCAGAGCTAGCTCTGCAAGGCAATGGCAGGGCTGGGCTCCGAGTCTCCCTGTTCAGGAAAATGCCCCATCAGCCATAAACTGGAGCAAATTCCTCAGACAGCCACCCTAGGAAGGTGCTGGGCACTGGGCTGGGAGCTGATGCAGAGTGCCAGAGCATGGAAAGGTATCAGGGTCAGGGGACTGACAAGCAAGAAGCATGTCCACATCCCAGAGATCAGCCTACAGCTAGGGGCAGCCACTCAGATGGGATTCTGCTTGCATCTGGCCCTGTGCTCCTGGTCTCCTCATCAGAACACATGGCCTCCTGTTCGAGCCAGCAACAGAGTAGAAACATGTCAAAGAAGAACAGAGACTCCAAAGAGATGGTTTCAGCCCAGGTGTGACACTCACTATCCTATGGGACAAGAGGATGGGGCAGCAGGGGTTGAAGACCAGGTGAGATGGGCTGCTTGCCCTGCTTATCCATTCCAAGCAGGAAGATCTGCCTTTTGAAGATGTTGTCTCAGATGCCAGATCCCCAGTTCCCACCATTGGTGGTTACTTAAATAATTCAGAAATTTGTTTTGAGGGAGAAATTGAGTTTATGATGTGGGGTTTCTGAGGGTTTGCCTAGGAAAGCGCATTCTCAAGAGAAAAGGTTGATGCAAATGCATTTCAAACTGTAATTGAGTATTTGCAGTCAATTGTTTGGGTGGTACCTGCCCAGCATCCACAAGGAGAGTTTATTCATTCTCACCCAAAGGCACTTTGGGATCCAGAACCAGCATTCGTCCCAGTTGTGCTGAGGATTTTGCTTAGGTCTGGGTGCTTTGCAGTCTTTTGGTAGCAAGAGGGCACAGAGGTCTGAGAACTGAGCCTAGGATCATGAAAAGGGACCATAAAGAAGGGAAAAGAAAGTGATTCCTAGTACATGCAAAGAGAAGTGGCAAAAACGGAACTTTCCTTTGGTGCCAGGGTTGGAGGGGTCATTAATTCAGCCCATTATCTCCTAACATCCCAATGAAGAGCAAGAAAGAGCATCATGAAGAGGGTCCAGGATCTAGACCTCGTCCTCATCAATTACTCCTTGCCACACTAACACTGAATCTCTTAAGTACAGACATTTTGAAACTGTTCAAGTCAAAGTGCAAGATCCCAGCTGGCATCCTGTCAGCCCACTCCAGGAAATTCCTCCTGAGGCTTTCAAGATCTTAAAGAAAATGGGCTGCCTCAGGCACTGGCTGGTGCTACCAGGATGAAGAACTCTGCACAAAGCTGAACCTTATCTCTCCAAACCAAGATGTCAGCCTTCTAATGGCCCTCAGCTCCCAGTCTGTGCTTCCTTCTGTCCCTTCTCTGCTCCAAGCCTCCATCAAGCAGCTCAAAACGCATTATCAGCCCAGCATAGGCAGTGTGAGGCTGTCTGTACAGACAGGATGGCTGCTCCCTGCCCACCTCTGAGGAGTTTGGATTCAGAGATTTGTCTTCCCTGTAGTCTGACTGAGCTGGAGTCCAAACTGAGAACACTGAGGCCTCCAAAAGGATGTCGCTCACACCTGGGTGGAGCAGGTGATGTATAAAGCCCTTGCCTTCTCCTTGGCATGGGCAGCTCTCATGGGAACAGCCTGTCTGGAGGCAGAGAATGCCCCAAGCACAGAGGAACAAGCAGCATCTTGCAACCTGACGAAACCCAAAACTCAGTAAGCCAATAATTTAGTCCTTTGCTCAGTATCAGCATGTGTGCATGAAACAGTCCATGTCTGGGACCAGGTAACATAATAACTTGTGCACATTGCTCATGTGAAATGGACAAAGACTCAGACACAGAGTACTTGTGATTAACTCCATTCTTGTGACTACTTATGGGTGACGGGGAAACACAGAGGTCTGAAGTAACAAATACTCAGTTCTCAATGATTCCAGTCTCCACGTGCTGGCCAGCCCTTGGACCAGCATAGCCTCATGATGCTAGTCTGCACCTCTGATTGTAACTCAGGACCTTCCTCCAGGCCATTTCTAGTTCTCCTTCATCCTTTCTGACACTGAACAATATGCACTATACACAGTAACAGTGGATTTTCTGCACAGCTGGAATACATCCCATTTATTTCACCATTTGTTGCATATTGTTATCAACCTGGTCATTCAAAACCAAACATATCCCTCCTGAGCTTGTCAGACCAGATGCTAAGGGTATGCTATATGAAGGGTCTTGTGTAGTATCTAAAGGTAAGGTCTGGAACCTGGTGGAGTTACAAACCATGTTACCAGCAGGTACATTCTCCACTGATTTGGACTCAATGGAAAGCTGGGCTTTCAAGAGTTGTGCATGTCCACTGAGCATTGTTCTGGCTTAGCTAAATGAAGATTTTCTCGCTGAATTTCTTCATATCATCATGTGGGTTTAGAGAAGTGTAAGAAGACACCTCCTCTCTCTCTTCCCCCATGCAGGGAAGGGGTGGGGAGGAATGAAGGGTCCTGCCAGGAAATACCATGAGAACATAATAGGATAAACTTGATAGCAGGACCAGAACATGCTCTCTCTGATTCCTGGGACTGTAGTTCTGAGGGAGTGACTGGCTGGGCCACCTCTTTGGCCCCATACTGCCTTTTTGCTGCTCACCGCTGGCACTGCTTGTGTGGCTCTGCACATGGCCTACGTCAGGACTGCATTGCTGTTTTTCAGTTCATAACTTGGGTTCATATGATTGGAAATTCAATGCCTATAAGTCTCCTTTGAATATGTTTTCAGGGTTGTTTTCCTACCCTAACTTAAGCTGTTATCCCTGGAGGTTCAGGGATAATGGTACCCAATCTGAGGGAGAAACACAGAAGAGAGTTTTTTCCCAATCCTTCACCCATTTCTCCCTTAGGTCTGCTACAACAGTTTTTGAATTTAAACTACCTGCAGAAGGTAGAGATACCTTACCCTTTGGGATATCTTTGGCAGTTTTCATTATTATGCTCTATCTTATATATGAAGGTGGGACCAAGATCTACTGGGAAGTTGCCCAGAGGCCAGTCCCAGGAGTGAATAGCTTTCAGTGGCATGGATTGTTGGAGGACATGGGTAAGTTTGTGGAGAATGTTTCTGCTCCAATGACCTGGAAATGCACCCTTAAACCACTGCAGGACTCTGTAAAAACGATGAGATCAGTGAGGGAAAAGTGTCATGGTAGATCTGTGGAGGATCAGGTTGTGGCTGCATGCGGAGCCCTGGCCACTGCCTACCGAAAGCTGCTCGGTTTGATGCAGCACCTCCAGGAGGAAAAGAAAGAGCACAAAACACCTGGCACCACAGCAACTCAGAGTAACAAAATCAGAAGGACAACTCAAGCCAATGGATGCTGCCCCTATCCAAAAGGGACAAATAAAGACCAAATCAGTTGCCTGGTAGACGATAATGGGGAGGCCAGACCCTCACAAATAACAGACTTAGAGCCAGAAATAATCCCTTTCGTTTGATAATCTCCACGACTTGTGAAAAGACATCACTCAACAACGAGATGAACCCCTTCTGACCTGGTTGATGAGAGTCTCAGATCTTATGGGCAAAGGTGCAGTGCTTGACAGTAGTGAAGCACGGTATTTATGATCCCTGTCCCAGGATGCAGGTATTGACCAGAGGTTTGTAAGGGGGTCAGAACCCCTTCATCTCTGGACATAGCTTTTAACAAGCCTAAGAGAGAGGTTTGCTTACAGAGATGACCTGAAGGGGCATCACCTTTGCACCTGCGAGACCATAGAAGGTGAGATCTTACACCTGGGAGAAACAGCACTGTTAGAGATACTTTTAGAAAGGGTTGGGCAATCCAGCAGCAACTCCGACAAGGTTAAGTGTCCATCACAGATATGTTGGAACCTTGGATGCACAGGGCCAGCTATATATGCTATTTTCCTGGCAACAATGCACTGGAAGGAAAAACAAGAAGCAGTGGGCTCTATGATGAGTAAACTCAGGACATTCCCTGTTATGGACCTGTATCTCTTCTATAGACATGTTCATTGAGAACCTCCAGGCATTAACTGAGGAAGTAAAAAATGACCCCAAAAAACTCAGGAGTTTAAAGAGGGTGTTGTCCATGTTTCACCAGTGCAAACTGGAGCCCCAGCTATCCAGAATAGGCATCACCCAGCTAGGGAGACGGGGTACAGCACACAGCGCAACCCGTGCTTTTGCCTTTGTCAATATGGGGAAGAACATGGGATAGAAAACTCACCTGTGCTTTATCAGCACAGGCATAGGAGTTAAAAGGAAAAATAACCAGAAGCAATTTCACAAAGATGCATGTGGCCCCAGTCTCCCATGGGCAAGCCCTTAGACAGAACTGAAGGGATGATAACATGTCTGATCCCTTGGAAGGGACCTCCCATATATACTCACAAGGAGAAAGATGCAATTATCAAGACCAGTGTCAGAGGGGCCCTGCCTTGACCCAAGGAGAGGCATGGAATAACCATGTCTATTGGACTGTGTAGATCCGATGGCCCGGCACATCAGACCCACAAGAATACAAGGCTTTGGTTGACACTGGTGCACAGTGCACTCTAATGCCATCAGGGCATGTGGGGCAGAGTGAGAGGGGGTTCTCAAGACCTGAGGGTGGTGGAAGATGAAGTGAGCTTGACTTGGAAGGAGTGGCAGGGACACCTCACTGTGACTGGTCCAGATGCCCCATGTATCCTGGGTAACCAATTATCTAAATAATGAGTATTTCAAAGATCCTAAAGGATATCAGTGGGCCTTTGGCATAGCTCCTATAGAGACAGCAGGGATTAAACAGTTGAACACATTGCCTGGCCTCTCAGAGTACTCTTCTGCTGTGGGACTGCTAAAGAACAGCAGGTGCCAATCACTTCTGCAACAGTGCATCATCGACAGTACTGCACGAACTGAGACTCTGTGATCCCCATTCATACGATGATTCATGAACTGGAGACCCAAGAAGTAGTCAGCAAGACTCATCATTCAAAAGTTCCATTTGGCCTGTGCATAAGCTTAGTGGAGAATGGAGATTGACAGTGAACTGTCATGGTTTGAGTGAAGTTGCCCCACTACTCAGTGTTACTGTGCCAGACATGCTGGAACTTCAGTGCAAACTGGAGTTTAAGGCAGCAAAGTGGTGCCACCATCAACATTGCTAATGCATTTTTCTCAGTCCCTCTGGCAGCAGAGTACAGGCCACAGTTGGCTTTCACCTGAAGGGGTGTACAGTACACCTGGAACTGATTGTTCCAGGGGAGGAAACACAGTTCCACCACCTGCCACAGACTAATTCAAGCAGCACTAGAGAAGGCTGAGGCCCCAAGAAACACCTGTAGTACATCAACAACATGATCATATGAGAGACTGCCCCAGCTCGTGTTGCAGGTGTGGCTGCAGTGCCACGTTTGTGTCATTCGGTGGCAGAGAGGACAAGGCGAGGTCTTCCCCTGGTGCTCTGACCCACGTGGGCTCCCAGGATTGCTCAACAACCTGACATTATTGCTTTGCTGTTTGTTTTTTTTTTTTTCCTTAATATTAATTTGAGATGTTACACTTGAGAGGCTGCGGGCGTTGGCCGAGTGCCGTAGGCCCCCGCCTGTGGAGCGGCTCCTCCTCTGAGGACGCCGGTTCCAATCCCGAGGAACTCGCTGTCACCGTCCGAGCTGCTCGGCCGTGGCAAATGAACCTCAGGAGTGAAGGGGGTGGGGCCAGTTCCGCGCACACTGAGCCTCACCTCAAACATCCACTGCGCAGGCTTATCCCAAGATCTTCGTTCATGAAGTCCAGCCAACAACAACAACATATGAGGAAACACAGCAAAAGAAGTCTTTGAGAAAGGAGAGATCATCCAGATTCCCGGAAAGCTGGGTTTGCCATCACAGAAAGGTCAAGACACCTGCCTGAGAAATCCAGTTCTGGGGAGTGAAGTGGCAAGATGGACACTGTCAGATCTCAACAGAAGTCATTGACAAGCTCACAGTGAGCAGCAAGAAGGAAATGCAAGCACTCCTAGGTGCTGTAGGTTTCTGAAGAATGCACATTCCAGAATATAGCCAGATTGTAAGCCCTCTCTACTTTGTAACATGCAAGAAGAATGATTTCCAGTGGGGCCCTGGACAGCAACAAACCTTTGAACAGATTAAACAGGAGACTGCTCATGCTGTAGCCCTTGGGTCAGTCAGGACAGGACCAGAGGTGAAGCATATGCTCTACTCTGCAGCTAGGGATAATGGTCCTTCCTGGAGCCTCTGGCAGAAGGTACCTGGTGAGGCTCGAGGTAGACCACTTTGATTCTGGAGCTGAGGCTACAGAGGTCCTGAGGCCAGCTATACTCCAACAGAGAAGGAGGTTCTAGCAGCCTATGAAAGAGCTCAAGCCAACTCAGAAGTGATTGGCAAGGAAGATCAGCTTCTCCTGGCACCCCAACTACCAGTGCAGGAGTGAGTGCTCAAAGGAAAACTTCCCTCCATGTATCATGCTACTTGGATTGGATGCTACTTGGAATAAGTGGATTGCCTTGATCACACAGTGAACCTGAATTGGGAACTCTAATCACCTTGAGATCTTTAAGAAAAACACAATTTGACCTTAAGGTGAGAATTTTGGCCTGGGAGATGCAGACCAACAACAACAGCTGGCACGTTCTGAGGAAGCTCCACCACACAACAAACTATCAGGGGACAAAAAGTCGTGTTCTTTTTACTGATTGTGGCAGTTTTCAGCTGGTGTCCACACAAACTTCAAGGACCTTCCCCTTCCCAGAAGGAAAGGAAAAGGAGAAAAGGCAAAAAGCAGCTGAGATATAATGGCAAAACAAACTCAGTGTGGCTAAATACTTAAATTTATTACTAACAAGATAAGAACTAAAACTAAAAAGTAAGAAATAGATCAGTCTTAAAAGCACCTTTCTCCTCCCACTCCTCCCTCCCTCCAGCAGTTCCAGGGAGCAGGGAATGGGGGTTTGCAGGTGGGTGTTGTTGCTGCCATTGCTCTTGTCCCGGGGGTCACTCCATGGGGGGCAGTCGGGTCTCTGCCCCCCGATGGGCTCCGTGGGCTGCAGGGGGACAACCTGCTCCCCCACGGTCCTGCCCACGGGCTGCAGGGGGGCCACAGCTCTGAGTCCTTCCCCTGCTGCCCTGGGGTCCCTCCCACGGGAGACAGTCCTTGATAGATCCCCCACCGTGAGTCCACTCCCCGGGCAGCACCTCTACCAGGGGAAAAACCTGCTCCAGGTGGGTCTCCTTCTCCAGGAGTCATGGCCACAAGTCTCTTCCAGGATCTCGCTCCATCCTGGGTCTCCCACAGGGCAACAGCTCCTTCTGCATCCACCTGCTCCTCCAGGGGTTGCAGGGGGGTCTGTGCCCCTCGAGGGATCTCCAGGGGCTGCAGGGGGGGAATAGCTTTAAGTCCTTCCCCCTCTGCTCCAGCATGGGGTCCCTCCTTCTCCTCCTGCTTCTCCTCCTCCTGCTCCGACCTTGGTCTCTGCGTTGTTATCTCATGGCTGGAATTTTTTTCAACTGTGCAACACTCCTAAATTCTTAAATATGTTATCACAGAGGTGTGACTATGATTCTTAATTGGCTCAACTTTGGCCATCAAACATGAAGTCCCTCCTGGACCTGCGTGTCATTGGCTTCACAGGACAGGGGAAGCTTCTAGGCGCTTCTAACAGAGACCACCCTGGAAGACCCCCCTTCTACTAAAATCCAGCCACAGAAACCTATGACACTGATGGTTCCTGTCACATTGTAGGGATGAACCTGAAATGGAAGGCAGCCATATGGAGCCCCACACAATGAGTTGCAAAAGCCACAGAAGGATGAGGTGGATCAAGTCAAACCACAGAACTCAGAGCTATCCAGCTGGCTTTGGATATTGACAAATGAGAGATGTGGCCAAGACTTTACCTCTACAGTGACTCATGGATGGTGGCTAACACTCCGTGGGGGTGGCTGGATAGATGGAAGGCCAATTTGCAATGCAAAGGAAAACTCAACTGGGCTACCAAAATTTGGCAAGACATCATGGCCTGAGTAGAGAAGCTGATCATGAGAGTCCTCCATGTAGATGCACATGTACCAAAAAGCCAAGCAAATAAAGAACATGGCAAGAAAGTACAGGCAAACCGAGTTGCCCAAGTCAGAGTGTCACAGTTAGACCCTGACTGTCAGGACAAGGGAGAGTTATTCCTAGCTTGATGGACTCATGATGCCTCAGGTCATCAGGGAAAAGATACCACCTATAGGTGGGCACGAGACCACGAGTTGGATTTAACCATGGACACTCTCTCCCAGGTTATCCACAATTGTGAAACATGCACTACAGTCAAGCAGCTAAGAGAGCAAAGCCCCTGTGGTATGGTGGGCAATGGACTAAGTGTAGATATGGAGAGGCCTGGCAGGTTGATCACATCATGCTGCCACAAACCCACCAAGGCAAGCACTGTGTGCTCACTATGGTGGAAGCAACCACCAGATGGCTCGAAACTTACTCTGTGCCTTATGCCACGGCCCAGAATACCATCCTGGGCCTTGAAAAGCAAGTCCTGTGGCAACGTGGCACCCCATAACAAATTGAGTCATACAATAGGACTCTCTTCAAGAACAGCCTGGGCTAAAGAGCACAGCATTGAGTGGGTACATCACATGCCCTACCATGCACCAGCCACTGGGAAGGCTGAAAGTGTAATGGACTGTTGAAAACTACTTTGAAGGCATTGGGCAAGGGGACTTCCAAGCACTGGGGTCAGCATTTAGCAAAGGCTACTTGGTCAGTCAACACTAGAGGCACTGTCAACCAATCTGGCCCTGCCCAATCAGAGCCCCTTCAAACTGTAAATGAAGTCCCTGTAGAGCCCCTGAGAGCTACATTAGGGAAAAAGGTTTAGATTAGCCCTGCCTCAAGCAAAAACAAGCCCATTTGTAGGATTCCTTTTTCTCGAGGACTGGATAATGCAGAAAGATGGAGAAACACAATGTATACCTCAAAGGGACCTAATTTTTGTAAATGTTTATATAAATGGAATATGTATATATGTGTATAGTTGGAAAGTTCAAATCTGATATAACATGATGGTATTGAAAATATTTGGGTGGATAATATTATGGTTTAGCTAAATGAAGAAGATTTTCTTGCTGAATTTCTTCATATCATGATGTGGGTTTAGAGAAGTGTAAGAGACACCTCCTCTCTCTTCCCCCATGCAGGGGAGAGGTGGGGAGGAATGAAGGGTCCTGCCAGGAAATACCATGAGAACATAATAGGATAAACTTGATAGCAGGACCAGAACATGCTCTCTCTGATTCCTGGGACTGTAGTTCTGAGAGTTATTGACTGGGCCACCTCTTTGGTCCCACCCTGCCTTTTTGCTGTTCACCGTTGGCACTGCTCTGTATGTGGCCTGTGTCAGGACTGCATTGCCATCTTGGTGGCATACACCGAAAGAGTGGTTTTAGGTGATATTTTTTCCTGTATGACTTTTGTTTTGTTCTGTTTTGTTCTCAGTTTTTAGTAAAACATTAATTTTCACACTTAAACATCTTTTAATTTCAAAAAATTTCATAATCTGGGGAGAGTGGGGATAGTGTTCTGTTCCATCAGACATCTTGCCTCCTGGGCCATAATATCAGTAAACCAAGATAAACATGGGCAAATAACTCAAGGAAGGACAACTCGGGATCACACATACAAGGCTGGGTCGTTTTCCTTGCAAATCAGCAGCACTGAAAGGTCCACAAGCAACTGTGGAAACAATATGAGCTGGGCCTAAGCTCCCAGGACAAAACTGATGAACAGTCTTTGGTGCTCTAACAGAAGGACAGTGAGTAGAGGGGAAGCAGCCTATCTCCAAGCATGGTGGGAGCAAGTCCATTGCTGCCATATGGGCAGAGCTCCATTGTCAGCTCTTCAAAGCAATTGTTGACAACATGGAGGAAATGCAGAAGAGGGCACAGGCATGTGTCAAGGTCTAGAAAAGCTGCCACTGAGCAAGAGGCAGCAGCAGCTTTGGATTGTTGGAGAGATGTTTGAGGTGTGGCTAAGCCTGCACACCTGCAAGGAGGTGTTTGAGAGCAGGTGGGTTTTGCTTCTGCAGAGAACAGATGGTGAAATGCAGCAGACACCTGTGCTTTGCTTGCGAAGCAATAAAATATGCTAATGAGTAACTTGGGGCCCTGGTAGATCACTGCTTCTCTGGGCTCAAGACTGGTCATCCCACTTTCAGACAGCCCTTGTCCAGGGTTTGGCCATAGATCTGATCCTGGGATGGTGTGGTGGTTTGACTTTGGATAAACTACCACAGATGGGGGAAATAATACCACAACCCTGCAGCAAGTTTCTGGCAGAAGGGGGGACCAGAGCATCAGAGCTGTCCCCCTGTGTCACACTCTCTGCCTCGCACAGCACAACGAACAGATAGCTCAGGAGGGTGTGTAAGGCACACACTTTTTTTTTCCAGACAGAGCCTTAGATAAAGAACAGGGTCAGGATTAATGCAGCTGCTGTCCCCAGGCCAACTGCACTACAGATTTTTCTGGAGCAGAGCAGGGTGAAGCACTCAAATCTGCCCACCTTTGTGTGGCAAAGGACCCAGAGGCTTGTCTCTCCCCAGATACATGGCTCTCTGGCCCAGCCTGATTGCATGTCTTTTCCAGAGTCTGCCTTTCAGCCAAGCGTGTCTCTGATGGCTGGTTTTGGGTGTCTGAAAGCCCTCCTGGTATGGCAGGGTATGGAGCTGGTATTCTGACCCTGCAGCCATCTCCCCGATAGTATTATCAACCCGGTGTGGCCTCAGGTTTTGCAGAAGCCAGAGCTGTCCATCAGGATTTTCCAGGGAAGAAATCCATGAGGCAGCAGCACTGACACTGCTCAAGGGGCATCCATCCTCCTGAGCATCCTTCCTCACTTCTATGGGACCCCCAACCTGTCAGGGTCTGAGCCACTGGGCTGCCATGCCTGAGTTCTTCCAGTGGCTCTCTGAGTATCACACCAGCCCGCTCTCTTCACTTCCCCATATGCACACCCTGCCCTGCCTGCCCCACAGTCAGTCCCAGCCCCAGCAGCACAGGAAGATGCCTCTGCATCCAGCCTTGGGCTCAGCCATGACCAAAAAGGGTCTTTGAGAAACAAGATGCCAAGAAAAGGTCAAATAACATCAGAATACAACTGCTGGAGTGATGGGACACAAAGAAAAGTTGAGGTCACTCATTCTGCCCTCTTGTCATAGTCAGCAAGACATGACATGGGTCAGCACAAATCACAAAAACAGAAACGCACGTCCTGGCTGTTTCAGATACCACCCAGCTGACAGACAGTGAATGTTGGATGAATTTGTCCCCTTTGGTTTTATCTGCTTGCTTTTTGGAGCCTTTAATAGTCCTGGCTTTCACCAACCATTCTATGACAGTGAGTGCCTCTCTTCAGTTATACACCATAGAAAGACCCTTCCCTTAGGTGGATTTACATGCACTCACATCTCCCCTTGGCACACCAGCTTCTCCACCCATTCTAACTTACAAAATTACATTGTTGCTCAGCCTGTGACAAAATAAGACCTTTTAATGATGGACCTTGTCAGGAGCTTTTCGAAAATCAAGGACACTTTTCCTAGTGACTCTCGATTTATACACATATTTCTTCCTTCAAGCTCACTGCCCTGGAGAAGCACCACCTCTGCAGCAAGTATTCATCACAACCTTCTTCCAGGTGGGCATGCATGTGTCTATTCATTTAGGTTTTTATTATAATATTGATAATTTTTTCAGTGCATAAGTCAGATTCTTTGACCTTTAGTTTCCTAGGACAACCTTTCAAGAAGCTGATATCATATTTACCTTTCTTCAGGGACAGGACAGACAGCAGGACCAACGAAACACCTAACTTGGCTCCATCCATGGTGAGTTCCATATACCCCGGTGGTTTCCTGTCCAGTTTATCAGCTCATTTTGCAACTTTCCAACCTGACTCCTTGGCACCAGGCAATTTCTCAGCTCTTTTTCCCCAGGAAGTAATGCTGCAAATTCCAGAGAGAGACGGAGGTTTCCCACACAGTTATGCTCACCTTTTCCAGTGGTGAGCAGAGGGCACCACCCTGCCCAGCCAGCATCACTGCTGGGATACATACAACCCCTTCCCTAAGGAAAGACCCACATTATCTCCTTGGATCTGCTGTGGGACCAGGTGCCATCCCCCAGGGCAGGGACAGGTCCCTACCTAGTCTTGAGGGGAAGGATAAACCTCAGCAAAGAAAAAGGGCAATTTGCAGATGCAGATTTCACCATTTGCCCTGCTAGTGGCTCCAGAGACTAGTCTGCTCATACACCTTGCTACCCCTATCCCACCATGCAACCCCCAGATTTCCACATCTCTGCTTCCTGTGATAATTTCAGGATGGCAAGGCAAGAGCACACCTTTTCACATGCCTGACTCTGCAGACAAGCTGGGGTGTGCAAGGTGTGTATATGACCCATCATTCATAGGTTTTGTACCCCTCAGTGATCCAGGCAGGGAATTATCTAGGTGCAGTCCTTGCTCACATCTCTCCATGGATACTACTAGAGCAGAAGTGAGTTTCTCCCATGCCAGGACTAGTACTAGACTGAAGAAAACCCTTCCACTCCTTCTTTATGGGCAGGGGTTTAGCACTGGCCCACTAGCTCCCTAGGAATAGGGCAGGTGAAGCCAAATACTTTTGCTAATCCCAGCCCCGAAGAGCTGCTCTCAGGTTACAGGCAATGTGAATAGGATCTATGTTCCAGGGTGATCAGACTTCCTGGAATTTCTGCAGGACCAGTTATCTGTTCCTGTAACCATCTGCAGCTGAATGTGCTGGTATGGCCCAAGTCCAAAATGCCCCCATCTCCTCAGAGCCTGATCTGAGGTCTTTGGGTGAAGTACAGCTGGCAGTAGGAAAACTGCGCTGCAACTTCACACTTGGGTCTCCCAACTGAAGAGTCCAGAGCACCTCAGAAACCTGATTCCCACAGCCTTCCACAGCCCAGACAAGAAGAGACAAAGAGCCCTCGGTCACCGGACATGCCAAGTGTGACTCCTTAACTTACATCCAGCCACAACCTGACACTGCCTGAGTGAATTCATTTAGGGTTGACTCGGCTACCCACCATCGCTGAGAGCTTGCAGCAGTTCTGAAATGTCCCCAAGCTGTCCTGTCCCTGGTGGAGTGTCTCAGATGAAGAGGAAACCTCACGTTGCAGCCTGTTCCTCTCCTAGCAGGTCTGACGTCTCCTTTGGGGTGTCATGAGGTCCTCAGGGCTGGGCTGATGGTGGGAACTTGTCCCTTGCTGAAGGCAAAGGGCACTGCAGTGAGCAAACAGCTCAAGACGTGAATCCAGACAGTGAATTTCACTCCACATACTTTGCAGAAGTGCAGTCTCCTCTGCAGTGCAGATCACAGTGTTTTCTCACCATCACTCCCTGCACTGGCTTTCCAGAAAAAGGCTTAAGGCTTGCAGGCATCAGTACAGGACATGGGGCCCTGTCCTGTGCACCCTGTCCACAGGCTTCCCTGCTGCTCATCAAACAGCTTTCAATCCTCTGAGTGCCTCCCTATTCCATGGCCTCCCACATTTCAGAAGCAGAAGTGAGCAGAGGTGCAGTCTGTCACATAGCTGTGCCTGCTGGATACCAGCAAATGCACATCTGCCAGATGAATGACGCTGCTGCAGCTTTGTGAAAAATGCTTCAGGCAGCACCTGTGTCCAGTCTTGGGCCTGACTGGAACAGCAGCTCACAGACAGGACATGGAGCAGAGCAGCCGTGGTTCAGGCAGCACAGCAGTGCTGATCCTGACCTGGAAATATGCTGTGTGTCCTTTCTGGCAACCATCATTTCTATGAGGGCTCCATTCCCTGCCCAGCTCATACCTGGGCCTTCATAGTCTTGTAGTTGCCTCCCTACCAGGGACTCTGCTTACCATGAATTTGCCTCTCCTCTTTTGAGCTTCAGGCACTGTGGGCAGGAAGAGCTGCCAGGAAACCATGAAGAAAACATCCTCGTTACCCAATTTCCCACCATCCTGCAGTCCTGGCACTGCTCTTCTACATCCTTTGCAGCCATTGTATACACGGTGACATGAATCCCTATGGATACCTCTCATATCCATAGATCAGCCTGAGTAGTTGTCCAACAGTGTATCCAGATAACCAGCCTGTCCTCTCATGGTAAATGCTGCTCAGGCCTGCACACATCAATAGACAGCAATTAACTAGGTGAAAAATGACAGAAAAGTCCATGGATAAAGCAACATTTTGATCTGTGCTTCCTGCTCCTCAGAAAAGAATGCTCTTTGCCAGGCTTTGCAGGGGAGAAAATACATCTGTGTGGGAGAAGATGTGTCTGGCAATAGCAGCCTCAGAAGCATGAGACATAAATCTGATGGCAGAACATCCTTAGCCAGATGACACCATCCTGCAAAAGCTCTGTCTGCTGCTCCTGGGACAAAACCCCACAGAAAGAGCTGGAAACAGCTCATCAGAGCTTCCCAAGAAGAAAAGAGCAGGTACAGATCCACTACCAGTAAGCCCAAATTCTAGTGCCACTCTAGACCTTCCATCACCTCAGCATCTTTGTTTCTAGGGGAGCTCCAACCTCACCACTGCAATTCAGCTCCCAGACAGCTGTGTGTGTCCTGAGGAATGTGGCTCTTGAACTGAACTCCAAAGGCTTTTGCAAGCCTTTCAATCCCAAACACAGGGGCTGAAAAGGGGCGAGTGCCCCCTGAAGAGAGGAGAGCAGTGGGATGGGATTAGAGCCAGCACTAACGCCCTGGTCTCCACAGTGGCGTCTGAGCAGCGCAGGACGAGGTCAGGATTAGGGGAAATCCTTTCAGACCAAAGGAGAGTTAAGCAGTTCTCTCCTTGCACAGGCAGGGGGGTCATCCCCAAACCTCCCCACTGCAAAAGGCTGTGCTGGGGGTAGAAGGCAAGGGGCAACCTTTGTCCCTTTGATTAAAAGGAGAGGGCAATTAGGTGATGGACATAAAGCCCAGGAAGCACCACTCCCTACCTCCACAGGGATCTCTCCCTCTTTCTCAGCTTTCTTTTATCCTCACCTCCTAAATCTATCTGCAGTAGGCCATTAATTGAATTAGCCCAGCACCTTTCACTGGGAACAACTTCAGACTATTTCAATAAGTGACTGCTTTTTACAGCCCCAAATGGGTTTGACAGCAACCACAGGGCTAAGTTTAACACAGGGAAATTTATCCTAGGTGCCTCTTACACCTGAAGTACAGTAGGTGCTCTCTTAAAAACTTTGGTTCTGGAGTCCTGCAACAGCCTGGAATCACAGGTTTCATAAAAAAACACACCCATATTTCAGGATTTTGTGAGAAGATAGAGCTTGAAGACAGGAATCCCAAAGGGACAACCCAGAGCCTCCAGTCTCTGCATCTCTGAGGACATGATGGCTGGTGGTTGCAATACTGAACATCACTACAGGTCACTTGGACACAACTTTGGACACAGTGGTACCCCCTCAAGGTGCAGAGGTGTGGCTCAGCCAGGTCAGCACAGTGGGTAATGCAGGTCACATGGGGCTGGGAAGGTGCTGCTGCTCTATCCCCTGACCACCTCCACCTTTTTCCACTCCTGTGGTAGTTTTCCCACCCCTGTAAGGATGCAACCACTGCCAGATCTTTTCTGCTTAACAAGCTCCTCTTCCTTCCACTTCAACACATTCACATGGGATGTTCTGAGAGCACCTCTGCTAATGCCTCATATTTTTAAGTGAACATATTTTTAGGTCCAACGTGGTAAGTCTCACTGAAAGGATCCTTGCAGTCCCCGGGAGCTTTGGGGAGGAATTCCTCTTGCATACATGTTGCACATCACAAGGGAGGGAGACCAAGGGACTGCTACATGTCCTATTGTGTCTGTGTGCTACCTGCCATACAGGATAGGGAACACGTCTCTTACTCCCCAGAGGGACTGTCCTCGGCAAACAGAGGTGGATTTCAAGCCAGCCAGGTCCACACCCTGCAACTGCACACAAGACTGGTGTGTGTCTGCTGGCCTGCGATTTTTGGGTATGCTAGAGAGGCATTGAAATAGGCGTGTTAGTGATCCCTGCCAAGGCAGGTAGTGAGGAGGTGGGCTGTGAGCGAGACTGTCTGGATGGGTTTCCATGCAGATCAGGGTTCTCCCGGGCCCCTCCACTCAAAGACAAGCCTGAGGAAACACCCTCTAAACCACAAACATCCCTACCCTGACTGACTGCTGCCCACAGTGGATTACACAGCAGCTTTATCAATGGGAAGATGGTGTCAAACCAGCCTCACACTGCCCCCTTCTCCTCCCAGCTTCCTATATTCCTTGCCTGGTAGTATTTAATAAGAAATGCACCACAGCATGGGATGGACATGGGGTGCACAGCCTGTGCAAGTGAGCAGCCTTGCTCTGCTCGGATTCCAATCTCTGCTTTCATTTGGTCAAGGACAGAAACCCTCCCACTGTCTGAGAACGGTCACCCACCCACTCTGTGTCCATCTGCATTCTCAAATCAGCTCTGAGAGGTCAGGAGCCCTGCAGGAACAAAGGAAGATGTTCCAAATAGCTCGTGAGAAACAGTCTGGTGCTTATCTAGAGATTTCATCCCCCGTGCTGCTGCACTCATCCCACAAGCTGGTTACATGGAAGCCCCAAGGATATTTTTAACGAGAGCAAGGAGCAGGTAGACAGAACTGTGCAATTCACAGGCTGAAAACATCACATTCTTTATCCCAGCCCAGACTTGCTTGTTATGAAACTTTTCTATCTCTGCTCAGGCTCAGCTGTATGGTCCTACATCCAGTGCCCTTGTCCCTGTGTCCCCAGGGAGGATCAGTGCCAGAAGCTGCATGGCTCTAAAATGATTGGGAAGCATCTGGAATTATTATCATACAAATGCTATAATGCAGTGACACATTGGTCATTTCCACTTAAGGATGGAGAAGACTTCTCCATCCAGTCCTTTCTTTTTCATAGGTACATGAGAGCCAAGAGCAGGTAGACCTTGGCGGAAATGGAAAAGACATGGCAGATTTCAAGCAATTTCCCTTTCATCATTCCAAAGCATTTCTTCTAAGGCCAAGATGCACAGTCCAACATCCATCCTGCCAGCCAGCTGACAGCAGTGGCATCTCACCCTACTCCTCTCAGCACTTTGGCCAGTGTTGTGGTAGGTTTGGCTGGAGATTGAAGGCAAAGAGTAGTAATAGAGGAGTGCTTAAGAGGCAGCCAGACATACAACAATGCAACATTTGCAGCAGTAGAAGCATGGCTAATGCACCTGAAAGCCAAACACAACTTGAGCAGTCTGCTGTGGTATAAACTCAAAGGCAGTGAAACAGGCCACATTGATTATTGCTGTGTTTGTCACAGGAAGATCATGGAACCTATGAGATCTCCAGTTTACATAAAGACACAGAATAGTTCTGCTCCCTGTCCTCCTGTACACATTCACAACTGCTGAGGAATCTCACTCATGTGAACACAGTACTGCATAGGCACAACCTTGTATTGGACAAACTAGGAAGATTTGTGTCTCCTGATCCTCCTATAGTACTTTTTCCAATCCCCACCAAAAAAAATCCAGATCTCGTTTTAGGCGCTGGAAATGCACTGAGAGTCAGCCTGAGGTAGAAAGTATTATTACCTAGAAACATCTACACAACCTCCCTGGGAACAAATAATAAATTTGGGAGCTGAACTAACCTATAGGACACTCCTGTCTGATACCGTAGCTCCAGCCCACTTTCCCTCTCCTGCAATCTCTCAGTTAATGCACACAGGTGTTCTCGGAAAACTGCAGGTTATTGCCTTTAGCTGCACAGCATGTGATTTGCAAGGCAGCACGTGTACAAGTAAAGATACCTGGGAAGAAGCAATTTCCAAATCATTTTACACAATGAATTATAGAAATTAATAAAAATGTAGATCAGGTGGACCCTCTGGAGGTCTCTTGTCCAACACTCTGCTCAACACCGGGCTAAACTTGAATTTAGATCTGATTGCTCAGAGCTAGACTTTGTCTAGTTGAGTGTTGAAAACTTCCAGTGATGGAGAGGCTTTTTGGCCATAACCTCTCAAGGCCTCTGTCTGGTGCTTGACTACTTCCAGGATGAAGAAATTTTCCCTTACGTCCCATCAGAATTCCCCTCAGTCCAACAAGTTCCTATTGCCATCATCCTTTCCCTGTGCACCTGAGCTGGCTTTTCTTCTGTACAGGTGTCTTTAGGTAGTAGCATGGACAGCTAGATCCCCACCAGGGAATGCTTCCTTCCATTTCTGCTCAGACATCACATCCTCCAGCCCCCAACCAGCTGGACCCATCTGTTTGCAGACCCCTTTCTTCTGTAGAAGAGCCCAAAATGGGGATCAGGATGCTGATTTGTCCTTCCCAGATTCCTTCTGCATAAGGATAATCCATTTTAGGGTCTGAATTTGCCCCAAACCTCATGAATTTCCTGTCAGTCTCCTGATGTTCCTCTGAGCAGCAGTTCTGACCTCCAATGTATTTACCACTTCCCTCTATTTGGTGTCACTTTCAAACTTCCTGAGATTGCATTCCCTCCACTTGTTTACACCACAGCAATGCAGGGTTTCTTCATTTTATCCTCCTAAAGAGAAAAACTGAATTTTTCCAAATAAAATAAGGCATGTGATTACAAGCAGGCACGGTGCTGGTCAGTGCATTGCCCAGCTGTTCCTCTGGTGAGCAGGAATGGAATGGTTTCAGAGAGCAGTGGGACCAGCCTGCCCTCCACCAGCACAAACTATAGGATGAGACTTCTCACCAAGTGGAAAGTCCACAAGCCCCTAAAAGACTGCTGCAAAGAAAAACTCCAGGGGTACAACCTGGGCCATAGGCTGGAGGGTGGGATGCTGAGAGGAAACGTTTACCAGAAGAGTAGGAGCAAAAGGACAGGAACTTGATGGGTGATCTTTCAGATCATGGTGACCTTCTCAGCAAGAGACCTGGACCATGCAATTCATCACCAAGAGGGTGGTCAAGCACTGGCACAGGCTCCCCAGGGCAGCACTTCTCCCAGAGGGTGGTCAGGCACTGGAGGAGGCTCCCTGGGGCAATGGTCACAGACAAAGGCTGCCAGAGTTCAAGAAGCATTTGAACAATGTTCTCAGGCACATGGTAGGATTGCTGGGGTATCCTGTGCAGAGCCAGGACTTGGATTTGATCCTTGTGGGTCACTTCCAACTCGAGATATTCCATGATTCTATGATTCTTGACAGGTCACAGCTTGGTTTCACCTCTGAAGAGCTGAAATTGTACAGGCAGTCAGTCAGAGAAACTGCTGGGCTGCAGCTCCTTTGGTGTCTGTGGGGAAAAAAGACAGCTCAAGATGGGCAGAGTAGCCTTCTCTATTCTCTCCTACGCATCTGGGCGAAAAAAAGAGGTATTCAAGAGCAACAGAACCTGGAAACCAGAGACAGCCACAGCCAGGAGGAGAAGCCCGACAAGGTGTGAAAAAGCCCATGCCACTGCCCTCTGAGTACTCACACTGCTCCCTGCCCAAGTGCTGGCAACCCCAGCCTGGAGCAGCAGTCCCCAGCCCCCACGCTCTGAATGCAGGCACAGGCAGCAGAGTGATCAGGATGCAGGCAGCAGTGAGCCAGGCACAGGCAGCAGTGAGCCAGGGACAGGCAGCAGTGAGCCTGGGGCAGGGACTCACAGCCAGGCAACCCACAGCTGAGAGCTGTCAGGCAGCTGCCTGCCAGGGGCTGGCCAACCCCTCTGGCAAGGACATCAAGGATGGAGGGTAGGAAGAGGACAATAGTCCTTTTTGGACTCAGCAGGAAGGATATTTCAGAGAAGAGAGGCTGAGCAGAGAAGGACAGAACCTGAAAGAGGAAGACGAGGTTTTGCAGGGAGAAAGAGCCTGCATGGTGCAACAGAAGATACATTACAATGAAGGGAGAATCTGGGCTCTTCCAAGCCAGCCTGGGCAACCACAGAACACTTCTGCCTTCCCACATATGCTCAGGACAGGGCAACACAAAGCACTGAAACCCTTTTGTGCCATGCCAGGATGTTGTGCCAAGGCGGGGATCCCAATGTACCTGGGGCTAGCCAAGGCTAAGGGCCCGCAATTAACATCAGAAACCAAGGAGACAGCCAAAACATGTCATGTAGTCACAGATAAACACATAATCTACTCAGGTTACACTGAAGGGAAACCACAAACCACGAGCAGACAGGAGAGGAGAGAAACGACAAGCCAAAGGGAGAAAGAAAAATCCACCAGGAGAGATGAAGGCAAGTCGGTAAATCCCAGGGGCTGTTGCTCTTCTCCTGACCCTCTTGCTGATCTTTCAGCCCAGGAAACTTCATCCTTGCAAATTTTTCAAAAAAGACCTCAGAAACAGGTAGTATGAACCTCAGTCAAGAATCTGCATTTCTGACAGACATCTCTGCTGAGCTGAGTGGAGAAGCACATGGACATTCACTGCTGGGCACTCAAAGCAACAGGGATGGTGGCCAAGCTCTGCAGTCTAGCAACAGGCTCTGCAACTCCCTCCAGCTCAGATAAACCAAGGGTCTTAGAAGTACTTTGGAAATAATCATACTGGTGGAGAGATTCAGTTCCTATTGCAAATCTCAGTTCACACAGTAAGGAACCAAGGAGGATGCCATAAGCAGGGCTGAGTGGAGACCACCATTCTCATCCAGGGAAAGCTTTTCAGAGAGCATTGAATTGAAGAGCAGATGGTCTGCAGTAAGAAAACTGCAGGCATTTCCTCCTTTCCTATCAGTGCCTCCTGCCCAGCCCTGCACTGGTCTGCAGGAGCCGATTCACAGATCAGTGCAGGCACAGGAATGTAGTGGGAGTAGAGACTTCTTTGAAGATCATGGCCACAGCATGGCCAGTGAGAATGCATAGCTGGAGAGGCCAAGCTGGGAGATAGCCACTGCTATGAGATCTGCCATGAAATCAGTTCCTGGGAACTTTCTGCCAACCAGCCATGACTTTCCCAGCAGGAGTCAGCATCCACTAAAACAGAAGAAGATTTTGCATGAAAATAAATGCAATACAAGTAATATCTTCACCCATTGTTCTTCTGCTCCAGCCCTCTGTGGCCTGGGTGAGGTTTAGCAGGTCCTTGTAGGGTGGATCTTGCTTGTTGCTTCCTGGGGGAGAGCACTCCCCACAAAAAAAAAGGAGTCACTGGCACTGAACACCCCACCAGTGCCATTTCCATCCCATTGCCTTTGAGTTCCCTCAGCTCTTTCCATGATGCAGAGGTCTCCGGGCTGCCAGCACGTTGCATTACCCCAACAGCAACACCTCAGTGAGACCTCTCACAGTTCTGCCTTCTCCAATCCCTGGCAATGTTACCAAAACAGAGGTGAGCTGGAGAGTTAGGCTTAGCCTTTTAGGGACCAATGTGAGGCAAAAAGATAACTCGTAAAAACATGTAAAATTTCTGACTCTTATGGCACTTGAGAATCAAGCACCTGCCCAGGTGTCCCCATCCAACTGCAGCCTAGACACCAGAGCAGGGGGTTCTGTACTGACAAGAAAGCATCCTCTCACCCTGGAAAGCCAGGCAGGGTCTGGCCCCAGTTGTCTTGACTTTCTATATGCCAGTATGGAATTATAGATTCATAGAATATTTTGAATTGGAAGGGACCCATAAGGATCATTGAATCCAAGTCCTGGTCCTGCACAGGACAACCCCATTAATCCCACCATGCACCTGAGAGCAATGTCCAAACTTTCCTTCAGCTCTGTCAGGCTGGACTCTGGACTGCCCCTCCATCCAAATGCTGCTCCAGAGGAAGCCAGAACATTCCTCATCTCAGGACAATGGATGGCCTGTATGCAAGTAAGTGATGGTCCTCTGTGATCCAGCTCCAGGACTGCATCCAGGATGCCCAGAGCCAGTTCCTCTCTGCCATGCTAGCAGGTATACAACCCCCCCCCCATAATAAACAAAATATTCCCCAGCCACAAGCCAAACATCCCTCCTGCTAAACGCATGACCTCGCTGCATTACCAGCTTTCTCTAGAGACCACATATAATGCCTGTGGATAACTCTCCCCTCTCCGATTTCCATTTCCATGAGGCCAAACTGCTGGCTCACACCTTCCTCTGCCCTTCGCGGAGCATCATGCCCTGAGCGGAAAAAAACCACCTGCTGCTCTACTTCCCTCCTAAGATACCCACAGATACTATTGCCCCAGCCTGCCCCCCTACCCCCAAGCAGAGGAATGCAGAGGATGTCTATGAAAGAAGGACTTACTTTTTGCCTTTCCACGGGGAGACAGAAAAAGCGTTGCTTTCTCCAGTCACTAAGTGAAGACTCCTCGCCCTTTTCCTGGAGACTTCCTTGACCTCCAATCCAGGTGTAACCATTCATGGGGCAAGAGATCAGACCATGCAGCCAGAACCACCCCAGATGGGTTTGAACCCTGTGGGAAATGGGAATCAGTAAGGGGAGAGAATGTGGAAGGGTGTCAGATACTGGGGTAGTGGGTGGGTGCACCCCAGTGATCACAAAACTGGCGATCGGGAGAGGGTTGTCTGGTTGGAGCAAGATCTGATAGTTGAAAGGAGGAAACAGTCAGAGGGAGCATGGGAAACCCCAGTTGCCAAAGGGCCTTAAGTTGCTGATGGACCCTCTATGCAAACATAGTGGGAGTTGTTGGCAGAGGGGGTCAGAAGGGGTCCCACCAGGGTCAGTGGTTGGAAGCAGGGTTGCCATGTCCCCTGTTACACAGGCAGCAGTGCAGGATGGCATGGGAATATCTCCTGAACAAAGGTCACAAGGCCAGGAAGAGACCAGCTTCCTGTATTCATCACCTGCCTTAGCCGAGCTGACCAGAAATAGATGCAACACACCTTCAAATAACTAGGCTGAGTGTCTTCACAGCTAAATCCTGACCAAAGAGACTGCAGAGACCATGAGTCAGCTCTGTATTCATAGCAGGGCAAAACCCAGGCAGATGTCAGGGGCTAACAAGGGCACGACAGACACCACGCTCCCCTGGCCTGAGAAGTTATTCCTCCAACAAGTGAATATTTCTCATGCTCCAGTTATTCCCCACCTACCTCCTTCTTAGGGGCTGAAGAGGTCTTGCTTACCCCAGCAGCTCCTATCTACTGCACCAGATGAATTCAGCTTCCAACAGGGAGAGACCCAATGCCACTGGCAGCATCTCAGGCAGTGGAACAGACTGGGGAGGGTTGTGGATCTTGGTCCCAAAACAAATAGTGGGGCAGAGAAGCTCCCTAAATGCACACCCTCTGGCCTCTCCCATCCATCAAGTGTATCCCACAAAGGCTCTAGGCATGCTGTTCTGGAGGGCTGGGAAAGCCTTGGCTCACACATGCTGCCCAGAGTAGACTCCCAGCTCACTTCCACCTGTTTCTGATAAGCTCACTAATCCGTCCCCATAATGATTCTTTATTAATGGATGCTGCTTTCTTCATCACACGCCTTAATTAGTGTTTTGTGAGCAAATTCAAGGGGATAAAAAGCATGTCACATTTTCCAATGGGGGGTTTGCAGAGAGCTACCAAAATAACTTTGTCTGTGAAGCTGTTTCACCCTGCCCATGAGCCGCTGTTGAGAGAGCAGTTTCTGCCTAATCCAGCAAGCAGGCTGCCCTCTGCCCGGCCTCCCCACCCTTCCTCCCTGGCTGGGCTCTCTGAGCTTCTACAAGCCAAGATGAATTTCAGTCATGCACAGACTTGAAGGGAGATTTGTCATCAGGAATCAAAAAAGTCTGTGTGAAGTCTGGACTGCTGCTGTCCTGCTTGCTGGACTACTCTCCACTGGGCATGCTGTCTGCCTAGGGATGAATCTGAGGGCAGTTGGAGTTGCTGTGGTCTCTGCTAACCCATGCTGAACCAGCTGGTCACTTAGGCTTAAAGTCTGAGGAAGTTCCCTAAGATATCCCTGTCTTCCTTGAGGAAATGACAAAATCACACCAGTCTGCTTTCTCCTGGCCCAGGGGCAAGAGTGACCTGAGATGGCTCCAGCACGAGAGGACTCACAGAACAACGTTCTCAGTGAAGCAGCACTGCCCATCATCAGCATTTCTGGGTAGAAAAGGACTGGCCAGAGCCAGTCCTATGCAGGCAGTGCCACCAAGATGGGACCTGGTTCAGCCAACCCTCAGATCTATCCAAGAGGGGAAAAAGCCACAGCAGTTGGCTAATGTAACCAGCATCATTTCAAGCGTCCTCTCCTGGCACAGGCTGTTCTGTACCTGCCATCCTTCTGAAGCCAGCACGGTCCCTGGCCCCCATGGGTGCTTTGGGACCATCCCCTGCTCCTCACACATCTGAAACCACAAGCAGGGACATGCCAGAGGTACCTCCATCAGCCTGACCCATATCTTGGACTGGCCACCATCCCACCAGCATAGCATAGTGAGTCTGGAGACTCCCAGCTCTACATGGCCCTGACCCATGTCTGCAAACCTTATTTATCTGGATCCAATGGGTTCACTGATGTCAGGCCCTGGTGTCAGAAACTTTGTGAAATCTAATTTCATTTTTAAAAAAATCCAAAATGTTGCTCGTCATTTGTGCCTGGGCTTAACAGCCTAAGGCTCCTCCTGGTTTATTCTTGATCCAAGGGTCCTTACACCAGAATAAGTCAGAGGATCTTGATCTTGCTCTCCCACATAAAATGAGCAGGGATACTGGGTCTGGTGCATGCCAGCCCTGGCTGCATTACAGCTGACAGCATGTCCCAAGGTGCTGCAGTAGTTCCCCCTGCCTTAACCCCTTGATGTCCCTGCTAACACATTTTGGTTCCATTAGGGCTTTTCCCACTTTCCCCAAGAGTGAAATGAACCAAAACTTGCCCCTTCATCATGGCTCTGAGAAGAATGTAATTGCAAGGTTCAAAGCTTCCCCATCCCTTCCCAGATAAAAAGGTGATCAGCAAAAGGGGATGAGCTGGTTAATAAAAACCAGAGAAGAAAGCGGGACTGAAGGGCTGTGCCTATAGAGCACAACCCAGCAGGAGAGAAGCAGCTTTTCTCCATGCAAGCCTTTCCCCAGTTAATAATTACAAGCCAGACCCACCGGTTCCAACTCGCTGCTCCACAAGAAAAGGCAATTAATTTAAGACTAATAGGATTTTAAATTCAAAACAATCCCAAGTGGGTTTTTGTGGCAGGCTGTGATTGCACTGGAGAGCCAGCCAGCAGCAGGTGGGACAGGGGCTGGATTTGGCAGAGCGGATGGAGGAATTAAGGGCCAGGAGATGAAATGTCATCTCTTGCAGAGGCTGGGCTAGTGGTGGTAGGTCCCCATTCAGTGAGCAGCTCAGTCGGGGGCTCTCCTCAATGGGACAATGACAGGGAAACGTCTCATTGAGCTTACACCAGGGGCAGCAGCTGAACACAAAGAGGAGCCGCCAGCCCATGCCGAGCCCAGACCACCCCTGACCAAAGGACTCCGAAACCTGTCCCCACCAGAGACAACCATGCACTGGCCCAGGAACCACGACCATGCTCTGTCTCCTCAGAGCATGTCCTCCACAAGTATGCCCCAGCCATTCTCCCTCTGATCTGGCACAGAGAAAGTGTCCAAGGAAAGTCAAGGCAGGCCTTGGGGTCTTCAGAGACCTGAAGCTCAGTCTGCAACAGCAGACATACTGTCAGCCCCTGCAGGCACCTCATGTCTGGGTTTCCACCTCCCATCCCAGATGGGCTGGTTCAAAATGTTCTCCCAGTCCCTGGGGACTGTCCAGCAGCACCCAGCCAGACTGACCTCAGAAAAAGGGAGCCATGCCAGCCTATGCCCTAGGAGAGGTCTGGAAGGGCAGGGACAGGGGACTCACGGGAGTTACATGGTGATGGTGGGGAAGGGACAGGCGCAGGAGCCCTGCCCTAATCCCCTCTTTGGCAGTCGGAGTCCTGCCGACTCACCAGGATATGTTGGGAGAGGCTGGAGCTGGAATTCATGTGGAGCCACCCAGCACCAGAACCATGTAGAGAAACAAGTTAGCAAGGAAAAAACAAAGTGCTCTGCTATGGGCTGTGCTGACAGAGGTCTGCAGCCTCACTGACCAGAGCCATGGGCTTGAGCCCATGGTTCCTCACTCTTCACACGGCAACCATGCAAGGTCTGAGATTTACCACTGCTGCAAAGAAATACCCCTCTAAAGCTGACTGAAACAGCCTCCCCTGAAGTATTTTAGCATGAAGACATCTCTTCATTTTGCTACAGAGCACTTGGAGATGTGGGTTCAGCCTCACAAGGGGGCTTAGATGTTGCAGCATGGCCAAGTACACTCATGAGTCTGGATTTTGGCATCTACTGTGCCTGTAGGGACCCTCGGGACACAGGGACCATCCTGTGCACCTTCATACCATCAGCAATCATGGGACCATCTGCCTCTTGTAGTGCATGTTCAAGGCAGGAAAAAAAGGGGGCTGCATTTTGGAATACACAACTCTTCCACAGGTGTTTGAATAACATTTTAAGAAGGCTCCCATGCAGCCAAAAGGATTGGTATTAAGCCATCTCAAGATCCCAGGTAGCTCAGCCTGGTAAATAAGGACCATTGGTGTCCATGCAGGGCCCTTAGCCAACCTCCATGCCCCTGGGCTATGGAGAACCACAGCGTTGAATTGAAGTGACCCTGTTCCTTGGCAGGTCCCCAAGGGAGCACTATCCAGACTGGGGGCTGAGGTCACATCTCACACACCATATCCACCTCCAAGGCAAGTCAGTTGGAAAAGATGACCCTTCCCCAGGCATGGGAGATGTTCAAGAGGGTGATGAAGAAGAGCTTCCCATCACCAGAATGTTCATCCTCCAAATTTTCCAGTCAGAAGGCACCAAGCCTGTTCCAAACCTGGGTCATGCAATGCATTCCACTTGGCCTTATTTTGAGATATCATTTTTACCCAATATCCCACTTTCTCTAGGAAAACAAACCCAAAACACCAGCCTGGGGACAATTCCAGCCTCAACTGTGAGAGCTGGCAGGGTTGCAAAGCATTCAATACCACATCTTTCATTGTGGGAAACACTGAGTGACCTTTGTGTGATGGGTAGAGTTTCTCTAGGCAAATAGGGGGGATTTATGGACCCAGTCCCAGTCTGGAAGAAAGCCTCCATGAAACGTCTTTGTCACTAGCCACAGGAAGGACATGACCTATGGTGTTGCCCTCACACATCAAGGGTCTGCATGAAGCAGAGGGGGCTGGTCCTGCATAGTGATCCCAAATGAATCAGACAGAAAACTGGGGATGTTCACTCAGTTGCTAAAATTAAATGAGTTCTAGCAGGATGCAGTTAGTAGGCAGATAGAGGAATAAAGAGTGAAACCCCAAATACACGAGACTGGGAGTATGGAGGAAGACAAAAGTGGGCAAGTTTGGCTCGATTGCAAAAAGTTGCTGGTCCCTGCAATGCTGATGAAGAAAGCTGTTGGGATAGTAGGTGGAAGGGGGAAAAGGAGAAAGATTCTGGATGCCTGAAGAAACAGTCATTGCAAAGGTTCCCCAAAACCTTGCTGCCTCCTCTCCTATGATAGTCCCAGTAGGAGGAGAAAAATGCAGTCCCTTCTGGATGTTGTGGTGAGAGAGACAGCAACCAAAGTCAATCAGGGTGTTGCTCTGTTCACCTCACAGTGTGCACGGGTTTGGAATCCCATACGCGTCTGGGACTGGACATAAAATCAGTTTGGGGAAACCACAGATCCAGTGTTTTTTGGAGCAGAAGGAGGACCTCACAGACCAGGTGCAGAGACAGGCCAGAGTGTTACTATAAAGCACCACCCAGCAGAGAACAGTAGGAACTCTTTTGATCTGTGGCTTATGCCACTACAGGGAAAACTAATAGCTAGCAAAGAAGGCAGAAATAAAATGCATAGTGGTTTCAAGAGCCAAAGCAGCAAAAGGCTCATGGCTGGAGGAGAAGAAGCCTATCAGGATGTGACATGGAGCTCTGCTGCTGACACAGGGTCAGCCCAGCTGAGAAGAAACACATTCTTCAGGGACAATAACAGCAAGTGGACTTCGGCTGCTCAGAGGACCACTGACAAATGCTGGCCACCAGCCATTCAAATAAACAGTAGGCAGCCAGTTGGCCAGTGGCCACTCAAATAACCAGCCCCAAGCTAAAAAAATACAGTACACTAGTAAATTTAGTAACCTAAAAAGAAACATTCCTCTACCAACCAGCATGCAAATAAGCCAGAAGGGGATATAGAGCTGACACTGTCCCCTGTTCAGCTTTTGATATTTTATGGCCCTTGTCCAACTGGCTGCCAGTTGGTTATTTGCATTGGAACAGGAAACAAATTTTTCTCCTATTTATACTGCTTACCTCAGGAATAAACTAATTACTGTTATAAAATCCCATTCCCACAGTGTCCAGCACACATCTGTAATCTCTGGAAGGGACAAATGCACACAATTTGGCAGCTGGACTGTCCCATTGAAATGGCCAAATCCCAACTCACTGGCTCTCCCCACTGAATGATAAAGCAAAGCCTTCCCTGCAAATACCCCAATGCATCAACGGTTTACCTTGCTCATAAACAGATTGCTGCTACAAAATGCTCTTCCAAAGCTACCCAGCACACAGCAAGACAGCCTAGGAACAGGGAAGAGGAGGAAGGAGCAATTTGCTGGTGTTTCAGTTCCCGTGGCCAAGGACAGGGCCAGCTAGTTGCTCCAAGTGTCCACACTGTGGAGCAGCCGGGATGGAGGTGGTCTGACCATGCTGAGGCTCATACATGCCATTAGATGGAGTTTAACAATGAGACAGTCCTGCATCCCTGTCCAGCTGTTGGGATGTCCACTGAAGATGGTCACTGGTTGCACTGGTAGAAAGCAATTTCTGAGGTCCTTCAATGGCAAAGGACTTCAAGCCCTACCACACTGGAAGCCACCCCATCTTCATGCACGTATGCAAGTGTCACACAGTGTGCTCTTAGAGAAGAGGCCCTGCAGTGCCCAACACCTTTCCTAGCACAGAAATCCTACCCAGCACCTTCCCACCGACTCACACACAAGAGGAAGCACCAACGTCAGCCACCACCCTGTGTGCATGAAGGGACACAACAGTCATGGCCATGCCCATCACCCTCAGCCAGGATGGACCAAGCAATGCCCAGCAGTGCAGCAGGAGACCAGGTATCCAACAACATTGTGGTCTGTCCAAGTCTCAATGAATATTTTGGAAGATTTGCTGTTTCCTTCAAGACACAGCTCATGGAGTCAGGGAAATATGAAAGGAAGATGGAATTCTTCCTTTGCATCCCCATCCACAGAGACTTTCTTATAGCATGCCACTGTCAGATGGCATCTAAAGAGCATGCAGAATATGTGCTTTGCTTTCATCTCATTCTTACAGCCAGATCACTGGGTCCTGACCATGAACATTCTGCAACCACAGTTAGAGCCTTTGGCTCCCTCCTCATACAGAACTTGCTCCACCTGGCAGAGGGAAAATGTGCTGTGGTTCTGCCTTACCAGAGCTCTGCTTTCCTACGCCAGCAGAACCCCAGATCTCAGTGGTGTCCCACGCTGTGGCATTTCCTCTGCAGCACTCTGCAGGGCTCCACATGGCTCCCTGGATTTGGAAGCAGGAAAGAAGTGATGGGTAATACTCAATCCACTCACTAAGCTGCCTACAGGTTCTGCCAGATATGCCCACCAGGCATGGCTTGAAGAGCCACTCCACACTGGCTGGGAATGAGTGTAATGGAGTGCAAGTGGCAGGGAGGCAAGTTCACAAGGGATCCTGAACTCTCTCCTACTTGGGACACATCTCATTTGGCAATCTCCATGCAAGCTCATGAAGCCAGGCTACAGGAACAGACCAGCAGAGATGAGGTGAGAAGATGAGGAGGAATGAGGATGGGGAAGAACAAGGAACACTGTACTAGCTAGATACTGCACCCACAAGCTTGTCTGCTGGGATGTGGATGGAGCCGCAAGGATAGTCCATCTCTGGGAACAGCTGGTTACTGAGATCTGGTGACTTCCTCTCCTTTGGCACTTAAGTACTTTGGCACTCTTTGCATGCCAAGTGTGGTCAGACAGAAGCGTGCACGCATCTTCAAATAGGGCAACACAGATGGGGACAAGTATGATTTTAACTGAAATGTGCATGGCTGCAAAGAGCACAACAGCTTTTGCAGGGTTTGTTGTTTTTATTTGGTTGGTTTGGTTATTTTTCTTTCGTGAGGATGGAGTTGTCTCCTGACACATTTAGAAAACAGGTTTCTATTTGTATCTTCTGAGATGCCAGGAGCAGCCACATCAGGAGAGATCATACTGTTGTGCCAGTCAGCCTTTCCACATCAGAGCAAACACTTCCTGAAAATATCCAACTTCTCTTTCCACTCACAGCTATGGGCTGTTTTCCATCCCCTCTCTCCTCTGTCTGTCTGTTTGCTGTCTACATCTATCTTCCTGCTTCAATTGCCTAGAGCCTTAGTAGAGGGAGAATCAGAAAAACCTATCTAGTTTGAATGAAATACACATTATGACCCACAACAGTGAGCTTGATCTGGATAAACCCCTCAGTGCTCTGTGACTCTTTCATAACAATCACAGTCATCCCAGGAAGGTGCCCTGGCACTGGTCCTCATTGCAGACATCAGATCCAGAAGAAGGCTTGGGAAATATGTTCCTGGATGAATTCCTGCATGTGGAGGATTTACCTCAAGGGGTTCAGGACCCATATAGTCTTGGAGAGCAGTTTTAAGTGTTAAGAGCCTGGGTGAGAAGGGAAGATGCTGCATGTCACTAGTTCATCACCCAGTCCCTCCTGGAGGGCCCATGAAGGTTGCTGGCTGCCACAGCTGGGACACAATATGCCTGTTCAGCCACCAGGCATCCAGACAGATGACATGAGCTAAAAGAGACAGATAAATCCAGTCCAAATGGCTTGCTGAGCTGAGAAGCAGGCCCTGGCAGAAAGCAAGGCTGACACAAGCTGAAGGGACTGTCCTGGTCTTCCTTGGAGTGTTAGAATTGCAAGAAACTGGGACAGGAGAGTACAGCTCATAGCAGCAGAGCAGGACTGCCCCTTGCATTTGGGAAGAGTGCAAGGAGGGCAATGGCAGCAGCAGAGGTGGAGTAAGAGCAAGAGCAATCTGTGCTGGGAAAGAATGATAGAAGACTGGGTACATGTAGGATGTAGCCAGATGAAGATGGACTGTAGGAAAAACAGATTTGTCATTGCAGGTGTAGGCAGGGTGATTGGAATAGATACACACCTGGCCCTGCAGGAGGTAAGCAGTAGATGAAAATGGAGTCAGGATGGGTGGTCTACCTGAGTGCATTTCCCAGTGATGTGCTTCCCTATCATTGTTCCTATCTTATGCCCACCATGATGTAGTTTCCTGTCATGAGCAAGGCTGGATGAGAAAGGCACCTCCCATGACCCAGGGCATGGCTGAAGGACCTTTGTCACACAGGGCAGCCAATTACCAGGACATTCTCTGAGCTGACAGCAGCTTGGAAGCTTTGTGCTGCAAGATTTGAGCTATTTCAGATCTGGGAAGCCCAACCCAGCAGAATGCCAAACCTCCCTCACCACCTGCAAATCCCAAGTCCAGACAACTTTCCTGGGACCTGAACAGAGACAAGCACCTCCTCAGGGGCTGGAGTCCATCCTAGACAGCGAAAGAACCTCTGAGGTTGGGAAAAAAGCCTCCAGAAATGTTTCCACTGGGCTCCCCATCCAGCACCACCACCACCAGCTTCTTCATGCAATGTCTCTTCACAATGATGCTCCCCAGAGTGAGCCCCCAGCATCCCCCAGGATTACTCATGAGAGTCAGATGGAACCAGACTCAGAGCTCAAGGCCCTCTCAGATAATCCTAAACAAAGAGACAGAAAGCTGGAAAATTGGGAGGGGAGTTTTGAATTTAGAAGATATCTAAATCTTCTTGTCAGGAAGCCCATGGGTGGGGTATACAACATCCTTTCATCTCTGCTGCCCATGGAGAGGTGCACAAAAGCCTCCTCTCTCTCCACACTGAAGAGAAAGCAAAGTCTGCATATCTGCCAAAAGCCCTTTTTGAAAGGGTCTCCCTGCAGGGTTTTGGCACAGGGAGAAGATCCAAGTGGCTCAAAGTAAGAAGAACCTGAAAACCAAAAGTGGTGTGACCAAGAAAGAAGGTATTCACAGGAACAGCTCAGTTTTGGGGACACCAGATGGCTCTGAAGTGAGCCCTGAACAAAGCAGTATGGAAACAAGCACATTGCTCCTCTGCTTTGGCTATGAAAACACACCTGGTAATCAGGACTGGGGACTCCATACAAGACCATCCCTAATTCGTGTTCTACAGCCATCACTGTGGCCATGGAGATGGTGGAATCACAGAACCCCAGAATCACAGAATATGCTGAGTTGGAAGGGACCCAACAAGGATCAACCAGTCCAACCCTCAGCCCTGCACAGGATCATCCCCAAGAGTCACACCTTATGCCTGAGAGCATCATCCAAACACTCCTGCCTTGGTGCAGGCCCTGGGGACCCTGTTCACTGCCCATCACCCACTTTGGGGAAGAACTTCTTTCTAATATCCAACCTAAACCTGCCCTGACACAACTCCAGGCCATTCCCTGGGTGCTGTCCCTGGTCCCCACAGAGCAGTGATCAGTGCCTGCCCCTCCTCAGGAAGCTGTCCCTGCAATGAGGCCTCCCCTCAGTCTCCTCTTTTCCAGCTGAACACACCAAGTACCCTCAGTCACTCCTCACACACTTCACCTCCAGGCCCTTCCCCATCTCTGTGTCCCTCCTTTGGATGCTCTCTAATGGCTCAATCTCTCCCTCCCACGGTGTCCCCCCAAAGTGCCCCAACATTGCAGGTGTGGCTGCCCCAGTGCAGAGCAGAGCGGGACAATCCCCTCCCTGCCCTGATGCCCCCAGCACAGGGATGTCCCTCCTGGCTCCAGGCACTGCTGACTCGTGCCCAACTGGCCACCCACCAGCACCCCCAGGGCCCTTTCCTGACACTGCTTCCCAGCCTCTCATTCCCAGTCTGTCTGTGCATCTGGGGTCACCCCATGCCAGGGGCAGAATCCGGCCCTTCCCCTTGCTGAACTTCCCGTGGTTGGTGATTCCCAACCCTCTGATCTGTCCAGCTCTCTCTGCGGGACCTTCCTGCCTTCGAGGGACTCAACAGCTCCTCACAGCTCTGTGTCGCCTGCAAACTTGCTCCATGTCCCTCCCAGTCCTGCACCCAAGTCACTTACAAAGCTGTTGAAGAGCAGAGGGCCTGAGATGGAGCCCTGTGGAACCCCACTGGTGACAGGTCCCCAGGCTGATGTCACTCCAGTCACTGTCACCCTCTGTTCTTGACCTGGGAGCCAACTGCTCACCCAGCACATGACGTGTTTATCCAGCTGTGGGCTCGACAGTTTGTCCAGAAGGATCCTGGGAGAGCTTTTCTGAAATCCAAAAGGTTTGCACCAACTGCCTTCCTTTGATCAGCAATGTGAGTTACCTTGTCATAGAAGGAAACCAGCTTTGATAGGCAGAACTTTCCTCTCCTGAAGCCGTGCTGGCTGTGAACGATGTCTGTGTTGTCTTTCAGGTGCCTTCCAACACTTCCCAGAATAATCTGCTCCATAACTTTACCAGGCTGTGGTCAGTGAGACTGACAAGCCTGTAGTTTCCAGGGTCCTCCTTCTTGCCTTTCTTGAATACTGGGACAATGTTTGCCAGCTCCCAGTCAGCTGAGACCTCTCTGGATTCCCAAGACCAATCAAAAACTCATAGAGAGGTTTTACTGGGACATCAACAGCTCTTTGAGGATTCTGGGATGAATCCCATCGGGCCCCATACATTTGTAGGGATTCAGCTGGAGCAGCTGATCCTGTACAGTTTCAGGGTCAACTGGAGTTGATCGTTCTCACAGTCGTGGTTCTCCAGCTCAGGACACTGAGACCCCCTTAGTCTGTCATCTACGTTGAAGACAGAGGCAAAGAAAGCCTCTGCCTTGCTTCTGTCCCTGTCTTTGCAGTGACCATCTTCATCCTGTAACAAGCCAATGATATTTCTATACTGCCTATTGCCATTAATATGTGTGACCTTTCCACTCATGATCTCAGCCTTGTGCCATTCATCCCCCTACACACGTTTGTGCAAGGCTACTGCTACACAAACATATGACCTTCCCTCAGCCTCACCATAACACAGCAGCAGCACCAGCACCAGTCTGTCATCTCCAACTCTGCTGTGTTGGACAAGTGTCCAATGTCTCCTCACACATATCTGGAGGCAAGTCACCACCATGTGGAACAGAGTCTGGAACAGGGAGGCACTCGGTGCGGATTAGATTAGAGATTGAGTTAATTGCACCTTTCCATCATTTATTTAGCTTGGGATAGGTCCAAAACATATGAATGAAATCCCCCCATGCACACTACACTGCTGACAAGCGGATATTGCATCTGGTTTGAATATGGCAAGTGGCTGCAAAGGCAGAGACAGTGTGAAGCTGCTTGAAATACAACACAGTCCTCCTCTGCTCCTGGGCCCCCTGGACCATGTGCCCTGTAGTTACATCATGAGGAAAGGCCCCACCTTGCATCCCCAAACTTTCTCCACCACCTTCACATGCCATCATCTCAGGACATTGGCAGCCTGACCCTTGTCCCTGTCACTGCTGGGCAGTTCATATCCCTGGTGGAAAGATAGGAGCAGGAAATGGAGGAGTAGGAGGACAACCCTTCAGAGCAGCATGGGGTGACATCCCTGGGGTGGGGTCTGATGGCCAGGATGGCTCTGGATGACAGATGAAATGGCGACCTTCCCCAGAACTGGGAGAGGGCAGAAGGGGATAGGCAAAAGGAAAAGAAAGCAGAGTGGAATCCAAAGGTTTTTTTCTCTAATCCTACTCTCAGCCTCTCCATCAGCCTGTGAGCAGTGGTGTGCAGTCACTGCAGGGGCTGCACAAAAGGAATGGATCTGATATGCCCCCAGGCTGCTGGCTCAGGGAGAGGTAGAGCCTATGCCAGGAGAATTTCAGTAGAGGAAAGTCACCTCTGGTCTGACATTGCTGGGCACAAGGTGCTGAGGGAAGAATCTGAGGCAGTGGCAGCACTGAAGAGCAGAGGATGCCCTTATCCCCTCTTATCCCCACTACCTTCCCACGCTGATCTGCAGCTAGCACAGGTCAGGGACATTGCAGGGGCTCCAGTGAAGCAAGAGACCCACTAGGGCTCTGCAAATCTGCAGGAAGACATGTGAGCCTGCAAGAACTGCCTCCTTAGAGTCCCTTGGCTTGTGGTGCCAGGCAGCTGCTGGAGGCACAGGGAAGGATGCTCAGTGAAAGGGCACCCTGGCAGTGGGAAGCACATTGCAATGCTTCTGCTTCTTGGCTTTTCAGAAGAAGGATGGGAAAACATTGGCCTATGTTTAGGTGCTCCCACACATTCTCATTTTAGCTCATTTCTCAGGAAAACATGCCCCCAAGGTGCAGTGGTCACTTTTCTGATCCCTGCAGCTGCACTGTGTCCAGATAACAAGGGTCAAAGCAGGGTCCAGCCATGGAGATGATGGATGTGCATTGGTTACCTCCTGGGCACGTGCCCCCATGATTTGACTCTGTCCCAAAGCTTGACTGCCTCCTCTCATGACAAGCACCTACAGAAGAGGGAGATGAAGGAGCCAGAAGCTTTCCACACCAGTGGTGTGTGGTCCCCAAACACTGCCTGAAGGGCAAAGGAATTCCTCTCCTGCCACCAGCACCCAGTGGTAGGTTTCCTCCAGCTCCCACCGTGACATGGAGGAATGCCAATATGCAGGCCAGGAGAGCCACATAGGATCCTTCCTCCCCCTTGCAGAACAGCAGAGCCCTGCTTCACACAGGTGTTGAGCACCCTCCATCTCCAGCAGCCTTCAGAGCTGTCACGATCACTCAGCACCTCCCAGGATCTGCCCTTTTTTCCCCCTATTCTTTTATGAAGATGTTATTTTACAGCTTGTTAATTTGTACTTTTTTGAGCTTTTAACAGTGAGCAGGGGCCAGGTCCCCAGGCAGTCTACTGGCCGTGAGAAATCCCATTTGGTACCATATAAATTATTGCAGATATTACTAATATTGCGTCTATTGTGTAAATACTGACTAAATGTTTGAAAAACACAAATAAATACGAGCTGAACTGATGGCTGGAGCAGCTGCCTATGAGTTATTCTGGGCCCCCCGGGGGAAAGAATCCACATTTTAAACTAATGTGTAAATATGTAACCTGCCTTCGTCCCCTGCCACATGAGCGTGAGCAGTCCTTGGAAGCAGCCCAGTCCCTCAGCTGCACAGCTATGATTTAACAACAGCTATAAATACATCTCATCCACCAGGCAACTGCACAAACAAGGGCTCACCTGGCAGTAAGGGGTCACTGAAGAGTCTCCCAAGTGAGACCACCATGCACAAAGGGGTGCATGGGAGATGATCAGTGTTCCTGGTTCTTAAAGCCTCCCCTGGGTCCTGTACCTCATCAGCCCAGCCTCACAGACCTCAGTGTTGCATAGCAGAGCCAGGTATGAGCTAACAGACCACCATCAACTGATTTGCCACCTGGACCAATGAAGACACTGTCTCCGTCATGAGCCTCCCTTGGTGGGGCAAATGCCTCCCCTCATCTCTAAGCTCTTTACCCCATTCCTCATTGTTGCAAGAAAGTCACAGAGTCCTCTGAAGTCACAGTTCCTCCAAAATTCCCCTTGCCAGATGGCAGAAGTACAAAGCCAAGGACTGTGTCCCCACATCCCAGCTTCAGACACTGGATATTTCCAGTCACTCCTTGCAAGACTTCACTTCCCCCTGCTCCATCACCCAGGGCTGGCTCTGAGTTTCATAAGGAACCCCACTGAGCCCTTCTGTGATGCTGCAAATTGTCCTCTTGGCACAGAAAATGAAGCAGTGAACCACAGGCTGCAGGCAAGGGAGAGAAGACAACTAACATCCCCCAGCTTAGCTTTTGATGTACATGGGATGATGCTGGTTTCCACCCGTCTTGTTTATTTGTCACCTTCGTAATCCTTTGCTTTGGATTTACCCCATGGCCACTCCTTACCTGCATAAAAACACCTCTGGGTTTGCCCAAAGCCACAGAGCTGCTGCAGAGAACAGGAACCCCTGAACTTGCCATAAGTGACAGCATCAGTATGATTGCTCCTCAGCAGATGGACGGCAGCCTAGCAAAGGTGGTGACATGGGTCCTGTCACTTAGGACTGCAGAGGGAGGTGCCAGCAGTCACTGAGCCCCCAGCACCCTGCCCATGAGCAGGGAGGGAGAAGAGAAGCTGGTCCAGGAATATGTGAGTCAGGGCAGTAAGGTCATTGCAGTGAGAGCTGCTCAAGACACTCATATGTGGATGCCTGTGCTCTAAGCTGGAACATAGGATTTAATGTAATTTCTCTTCAGAAAGGTGAAGATCACTCTGTGGCTTCACATTTCCAAACCTTCAGGTACTTTTCAGGCATGGGATGCCAGCTCCAATCTTGGCCACAGAGGACAAAGCTAAACTCACATGATCCCCATAGAACCAAACACTACAGAGAGATTTTTCCAAACTTCTGATTCCTACCACCCTCTAGGACAGTCAACATATGATTCCACACTGATTTTCTTAACTTTTTACCAAGTTCTGGGGATCATCCTAGTGCAGTGTCTACTTTTGAGCTTGGAACCTCCAAAGGACCACCATGGCCACAGACTCCTCCAAAACCCAGTTTGACTCTTCCAAGCCTGCAGTTGCTGTAGGTATCCAGACTTGGCCTAACAGGAGCAAAACCCCTATACCTCCCCATGAATAACACTTTTTGGCTCTTACATGTAACATCTATGAGCCCTTACATAAGTTCAGGTGTGGGTCCTTGGTCAAATGCATCAAACGGAGACATGCAGGAAGAGGGACTGGGGAAGGGCAGCACAATATTGGATTGTGCATCAGGGCTCAGCTCTTCCCCTGTAACTCCAGATTAAAATAATAAATTCAGAAGCATCCAGCATTTGATAGAGACTGTGAAGAACTGATGTTTGACTGGCCCTCAGTTCACAGGCACACCCAAATAAATAGCATTGTTTATAAGGACTGAAAATTAAAAATTAAGGGCTGTGATTTTCAAAGCACCCCAAGGAGCCCTGACGTTGAACTCCCATAAAAATTAATGGCATGAAATCCCATCCTTATATTTCCCTGGAGTGATAAGAAGATCTATTCATTGGGCAATCAATTGCAGAATTTCATAATAATTTATACTAAAGAAATCCTAAATAATTTCACTGCTATGGAGGGTTTCAGTTAGCAATAAATCTACTAAATAAAATACCTACCATTTGAGTAGGAGAAATGTAAGATTCAGCAAATTAGCTAACACAATGCAAACTAATTTCACTCCTTATTTTCTGCTGGGAATTGAAGCAACCCACTTACTCCAGTTTGAATTTTAAGTTATTTTTGCCTTCAGATGCAAAAGAAAATTTCTGTAGTTCATTGAAACATTTATGAGGAAAATACAGGGATTCATATGGATTTTGACAAAAACTGTCAGTCAAACTGCTTGGACCATCACTTCTTGTAACAACCTCAGGTTCGGCCAGAGAAAAGTGTAACCAGGGAGCTGTTGTTGCCAGCACTTTGGCCTTCCATAGACATCTCTGCTGAGATTCTGTATGTTTGCAGACATCTGCAGGTGCCAGGATTCCCCACCATCACGCCTCACATGCAGAGAATCATTCGGTTTGGTATCAGGCATCTTCATCAGACCTTTTGTGTAATTTGCTGAGGACAAGATAAGTGGTGCACAGGACCAGAAATGTGAGTGAAACTCACTCCTCTACAAGAGACATGCCAGGAAGTCATTTGATCTCATCCAAACACACACACATGAACACATATGCTTTTCAAGTCCCAGATCCCCCTTATCCGTACTGCAGGTGTTAAACAGGAGAACACCAAAGCCATACATGACATACTGACACACAAGCAGCCAGAAGGGACACTCCTCATCTCATCCTTGGACCTCACCTGTGCTGAACAGGCATCTGAAAAACACCCTGTGCATCAAATTCCATGGTTTGACTATGAAGATCATTAGCATCATTCATGCCCATTTTCATTTCATTTTGGGGGGAATTTGATTCTCAAAATTGTAGCTTTCAAAGCTGATTGAAGAATTAAGTATTGAACACATTACAGTTTAGTAGGAATCATGTCCCACGCTCATTAAGGTTCCTCTGACACTGTGCCTCACCTTAGGGCCTCAACAGAGGTGTATGCCCAGGATCAAACTAACTGCACCACCAGAAGTCACTGCAGGTAAGAGTCCCCAGGAAATGGTCTGTAGGGAAAAAGATGCAGGAGGCCACAGGTCCTGAAACTGACATGCACAGGGACTGATTATCCCAAATTAGTGACAATTTTTTAAAGAGGTGCCACAAGAAAGGGAAAGATAAAGTCAAAAACTCTAGAAACTCTTCCTCTGCTTTGCATGTTTTCTGGGTCTTCCCCTTAGCTCCTATCTCACCGTACCTTATGCCCACTCCCCACACTGAGCAGACTCAATTCAAAGTTTCCAGTATTTCCAGACCTGGAAAATGCCAGCCAACCTCCAGAGTCATACCAATAACGAGCAGGAAGAGTGAAAAGCAAGGTCTGCCCATCCCACACCATGGCCATTGGCTTCACCATGAGAAGGGTCAAAGAGTTTTATGTTTCCTTGCTGCGGCTGAGTGTGAGCTCGCTGGAAAGACCATGTGCTACGGAGGTCCAGAAGGTATGAGATGGCTATGGAGCAGTCTGGCCACCCAGTCACTGGGCCACCAAGTCTGCCCCACAGGTCCACGCTCGTGGTCGTGGCCAAGTCCCGTTACACGTGGCTGCGTCCCCCTCTAGTGGCGTGTCCCAGCCAGCACGACCCTGCCCATTTTGGTGAGCCGGACACACTCACCCATGGCAAGGTCACCATCAAGTCATACCTCCACGAGGATAGCTTGACAAAGGAGAACAGTGTGACAGGTGCCAGCCACAGGTGCCAGAGTTTGTTAACACTCCCCTGCCTTTTTGGAGGGCTTTGTTTCTGGGAGAACTGGGATGATTAAGTGGAATTCCATTCTGGCAGTTGCTGCCTGAAGATGAAGGAATGAGTGCCAGCTCTCCAGGCTGCAAAGCTAGCAAAATGTCTCCTCACCACAACGAGGACTCTTCATCACTGTTGACTTGGATGGACTTCCTCAGCAGTTCTGGTTTCACGTTCCCCCATCCACAGTATCACCACAGGGGCAGGATCACTACTTGTTTCCTTGCATCATTCGTGGTGAAGATTGTTTTTAGTCCTGGAAAACATGGCAGGTCCAGCACCCTGTTATCTGTGTGTGCTGTTCCTGCTTTCCTAAACATTTAGTGTTTGTTTTGCTGCCTGATACTCTTAAGCAACTCTAATTCTTTCACAGCTTCATGTTTCCATACATCCTGGTAAAGTAAGCAATGAAAACTCTCCATTTTTTTCAAGAGACCAGAACTGTATGGAGTCAGTACAGTGTTTCCCTAGGTGGGAGGACAGACCCACTCTTAGTCTTGAAATGATCCTAACGCAGGTGACCGTAACAGCACTAAGAGATGATGGAACAACCAGGGAATCTGCTGAGCATGCTGGAATTGGGTCAGATCCTTAAACATTCATCTCATCAAAATGTGTTTCAATTTCTTTCCAAATTGGAGTCCCCAAACTAAGCACCCATGAACACTTAGCATCTGAAGTCCACTGAAAAGAATGCTGTGAGTGCTGCAGGCTCTGCTCACATTCACCATGAAGCTCTTTCCATCATCTCCTGCACCTCTGGAGAGGAGCTTCTAGGAAAACAGTGCTTCAAATATTTCTAAATTTTCTTGAAAACTAGGAATTCACCAAGTGGCAAAATCAGTACTATGTAAACTGGAAAATGGAATTAGAAATCTGAAAAATGAAGAAATTAGAAAAAAAATGCACTTTGTGAAGGAAAAAAATTAAAATTAGAAATTTTGACCATTTTTCTACTCATTTCAGCAGGCCTGGGTCTATGCACACTGGTCACTCTGTACTGCATATCTCAGCTTGGTGTAAAGCCAGAGAGATGGCTAAACATCTTCCCTTTGACTTTCTCTTGATGCCAGACATGCCCCACAGTATTTCCTGAGTTGTGCAACACTTGTGGGCTGTATGAAGCCTGTCACTTTGTACAGTGTTTCTAGGATGGGAGATGACCACATATCAATGTCAGCATTTACAGCTGGGAGTCCTTTGAGACCTCTGAGTCACCCACTACTTCATTTACGAATTCTGGCATCAGTGACAGCAGCTCCACGGACTGGGTCTTGCTGCTGCAATTTCCTTTTCAGAGACACCCAGGGAAAATGCCTCAAATCAACAAGTGGTTCACAAGCCTCATTTTTGAGTCCTCCTCACATGGGCTGCCAGGGGTGAATTCATCTCACCCACTCATCTCCAGGGGGAAAAAAAAACCTAAATCCAGCTGATGTTCATTTTTCAGGTGGTTACACTTAAAGATGTGTTGAACCCTTTCTGGTGGGCTGCCATGCATGAGCTTCCCACAGTATGCTGGGAATCTCTCTTTTGCAGGATGATGCATCCTCAAATCACAGCAAAGTACACACCCGAAGATCTCTTAAAGGTCCAGCAGGCCAGTGATGCCCTCCAGGCTCTCAGATGTTTCAGAGACCACTGTGGTGTGTTGGACATCTCAGCATGACATCCCTAGCTGAAGTCAGTAACCACAAGGCTTTCTTTCCCCAATAGGTTCTGCTATTTCTCTCTCTTCAGGGAAGGAATAGGCATCCATTTGGGGAAGGAACACACTGGGATCCAAGGTTAAAGGACACTGAAGAAACCTTGTGAGAAGGAATATAGCCGCCTCTCAGCTTCAGTCTCCTTGTTGCTTATTGCCTGAAGGATCTTGACCTAGAGCACTTCCCCTGATGCCAAGCATCTGCCTCAAAAAATATCTGTTTTGGGGAGCTCCTGTGCCCAAAACTTCCCTCTTCTCTGAGGCACTGCTTACCCAGACCCCCAGGGGTGATGGGAAGCCCAAACCCTCCACCTCCACTGCTGGATCTCTGTGATGTGCCTTCCTGCTCCTGGCATTTCTTCCTCATCATTTGTGACACCAGAGCACCTCTGCTAGGCTGTTTTGCCTTGGCAACACCATCCTGGCAGGGCTCCCTCCACTGCCCTTTGACCAGAAGCCCTGCAGAAGTTGCTCTGAAGGTGCAGGTCCACTCATCAAGATGTTGCTCCACCACCCATCACTATCTGATCATTGAGTGCAGGAAACACAGGTACACAGACAACACAATCTGACATTTTTAATCTCTATTCCACTTGCTCTTTAACCTTCACCAAGGTGTCTTAGCTTCTTCCACATGCCCATAGTTTGTTCCCCAAACATGTGGAGTTTCCCCATTCTTTCCTTCAGCCACTTCACTTGTTCTCACTAAGGCAAGTGAGACTGTGAACATGTGCCTTTCTGATGCCATCTCCTCCCCAGATTTCTTGTGTCTGAGCCCCTATGCATTCCCCCTATTTCCCTGGCTCTGTGGTATTTATGACCTGTTTCTTTGTTCTGCTCTGGAGAAATCCCAGTGTTGCAGACTCAGCTGGCCAAGCTCCCCATGCTGCAGCCACCACGTTGTCTCCAGGAACGTTCCCATGAGCAAGGGACAGGTGGTGCTTTCAGCACTGCCAGTGCAGAGGACTGATTTTCCATCCCTTGATTTTCTTGAGTTCAAGCTGGACTCACAGATCAATATATGTAGAGAGATACAGAGTTCTACACAGATCTAATGAGATATAGATACAGATATATTGAGGAATACATGCATAATCATAGGTCAA
This sequence comes from Formicarius rufipectus, assembly GCA_013399695.1. NCBI lineage: Eukaryota > Metazoa > Chordata > Aves > Passeriformes > Formicariidae > Formicarius > Formicarius rufipectus. The sequence continues at coordinate 608,848 of VXAU01002542.1, forward strand.
ACACATACAACTACCCACAACAACTGTTCACTTCAACAGTCCCATTCCAAATGATTTCTCTTCAGAGTTTTTTGGGAGCACAACTGCCTTAGGAACTTAGGAATCACTCCAAATTCAACACGCACAATGACTCACATCTGACTGATTACCTGTTTCTCATGTACCTCGTGCATCTGCCCTTTTGAACTGCTGATCCACAAATCCCTACTTATGCGGGGTCCACAGAAAGTAACTCATCAACCTGGAGTCTGTTATCAGTACAGTTAAGTTGCTTTTTAAGGGGCAGCATTGCCACAGGAAAAATTTTTGGACTCAGCAAACCAAAGCAGGTTGAAAACCACTGACCAGAGGTTTGGGGGTTCTGGGGAATGTCTAAGACAATTCAGACTTCTGAAATGTTAATAAGAAACTATTGACTTTAGTTGGGATGAACACTGCTAAACTGATGTGAGAAGGAAGTAGTGATAGGAACAACAAACAAATAAACAAAAAAGAAAAATTTCCAGGTGGGATAATAGATCCTGATTTACGATCAATGCAAAATGGAGCGGCTGCATTGCTGTCTGTCAGGCAAAACGAGCCACTGCATTTCCTTTATTTCAATTAACTGAGAGTAATTTGCAAAGATATTCAGGGTAATGAGTAACCAAGAGGTTCTGAGGGCTGTTCCCAGCCTACAGCTACAGAACCTGACACCTCTAAGTGATGTGGAACATTTTTAGCCTTTGCTGGAGGCAAAACTCAAAAGTTAGACTGCATGACACTAATTCCTCCCCATTTTGCTGGGAGGATTTCTGCCAGGTCCTTGCCCCACAGCCACACAGCCTGGATGGGAGCTGGGGTAAGGAGGCTGCTTGAACACCCCAGGAGAGGCTGATTGCAAGGGGGAGTCTGTGCTATGGCTCGTCCCAGCCTTCCCAACCAACCCCAGCAACAGGCAGCTCATCTTGGCATGGAAAATTTGCCCCATCGCCTCCAATCACTGAGTGACTTTTGGCAGATGAGAGAGCAGTGGCTGCCTTCCTATGCTGGCATTAGGCAGCTTTTGTGTCTACTTTTCTGCACACCTCCACACAGTCATAAAACTCTGCCTTTCTTCCCTAACACAGTCATTTCAAGCTTCACTGATTAGGATTGCATTGTATATCGCTATTAAAGCCAAGCATTTATGGTCCTTCCAGTTCTGCAGGATAATTTCAGAAGTAACAGCCCCAAAGAAGCTCTTTGCTGTAGTTCAATAATCTGATTTGTACAAATACACTAGCAAAAATCTGGACTGTTCTGATTTCTATGTGGCTTCTCTCCCTTCCTAAGAATAATCACACCAAATCCTGCAAGACACAGGATAAACACAGTGGTTTCACTTATTACAACAAAGTATAGATTTTTCACCACTGCGTCACCAAGTCTCTCATTCGCCTTTGTCTCCAAAAGATTTTGTTTTCATCATTTTACCACCATATTTATGTAAAAACGTGCTGGACAGCTGAGGGGATTTTACTGTCTATTACATTTCCTGTTCTGGTCTTTAATTAGTCATTTCTGAAAAGAACATTACTTAAAATAAGAAATTCCCACTATAAGAGAAAATTAAATAGATAAGCCTCAGACAGCCGAGCACTGGTGCAGGAGCTTAATTCGTGGTGTGTTTCATGAGAAACTAGGTGTTGGTTCAGGAATCAGATTCAATTATCGACTGCATTTCAGCAAAGCAGTCAGCGCAGACTTGGTGTGAGTGCAGGGTTAGAGTTAGGGTTAGATACCCTGTTCCATGGGTATCTCACAAAGCCTAGTCCTGCTTCTTCTTCCCAGGCAGGAGACAATTCCCTATCCACACACCTTCACCAGACACCAGCATGAAGAAGTTGTACAGCCACAGCCAACATTTTGCTCCATGTGCACCTTCAGCAAAGGACCAGACCTCCAGAAGATGCTGCTCACATCTCAGGCTCCCATTTCCTCCACTTAGTGGATGCTGGTTAAGCCAACAGAAGGGATGGTTCAACAGAAACACCTGAACCTCCTGAAGACAGGTGTGAAGGAGGAGTACTGTCTTCATTTAAAACATTTCCCAGTCAGGGCAGGGAAAGGCATCTTAATGTCCTCCAAATATAGTCATGCTCTGCTGTAAGGGTGGTATCTTGTTATTTATCTGATAACCAAAGACAGGGAAAACTCTGTCATTGCTGATATTCCACATGGCCCTCAAAGGATTTAGCTAAGGCAGCTTTGCAGCCTCTTTGCTGAAGAAAAGAGGAAGGATATACACATGGAGAAGGCAGCAACCTTGGGAGAGGCAACAGAAGACTTTGGTCCTGTATTTCTCCACTGGCACAGACAAGCTCACTTGTCTGCTCTTGTCCGAAGATGAAGCTTAGAGGTTCTTTCCAGGCACAGTTTTTCTTGCTTCTGGAGATTTAGAAGATTTTTTTTCTTTCTTGTTGAGATTTAAAAGATTTTCTCCATCAGCATTTTATTCACCACCAGTAGACCAAACATCCTGATCAGCATATCTCTTTTCCTTGATTTTCTTCTGTTCCTTCACACCTCTGGTTTGTATCCCCAAAAGGCCATGACAAAGCAAAGCAGGTCAGAGAATGGTGACACAGAGGGTGAAATGGTATGGACTTGTCAGGGACGATACAGCAAAGCCTAAAACCTGTCTCATCTCTCCCATGCCTGGGGACAAGGTCTCTGTTGCTCTTTGCCTGCAGGGTACACGTTGACTGGCTGCCCCAGCTCGTGTTGCAGGTGTGGCTGCAGTGCCACGTTTGTGTCATTCGGTGGCAGAGGACAAGGCGAGGTCTTCCCCTGGTGCTCTGACCCACGTGGGCTCCCAGGATTGCTCAACAACCTGACATCATTGCTTTTCTGTTTGCTGGTTTTTTCTTTAATGTTAATCTGAGATGTTACACTTGAGAGGCTGCAGGCGTTGGCCGAGTGCCGTAGGCCCCCGCCTGTGGAGCGGCTCCTCCCCTGAGGACGCCCGGTCCAATCCCGAGGAACTCGCTGTCACCGTCCGAGCTGCTCGGCCGTGGCAAATGAACCTCAGGAGTGAAGGGGGTGGGGGCAGTTCCGCTCTCACTGAGCCTCACCTAAAACATCCACTGCGCAGGCTGAGCCCAAATCTTCGTTTGCGAAGTCCGGCCAACAACAACAACAACAGGTTGGCTGGACCAAAACCACACTGGTAAGAGCATCAACAGGTTGCGTAGTGCCAAGAGAGAGCTGGAACAAAACATATTCCCTTTGAAAATGGTCACATGCAGGAAGAGAGATGTGGGCATCGCTTAGGCTGAGTACCTGGGCACTGGTAACATCACCTTCTGTGGGAATCGGGAAACTTCATTGCAGCCTTCCAGTGCTCAAAGGGGCTTTTAAAAAAAGAAGGAGAGCAACCTTTCACACAGGTAGATAGTGATGGGACAAGGGGATATGTTTTCAAACTAAAAGAGAAGAGATTCAGGTTAGGAAGAGGTTATTTACTCAGAGGGTAGTGAGGCACTGGCACAGGTTGTCCAAAGAAGCTGTGGCTGCTCCTTCTCTGGAAGTGTTCAAGGCCAGATTGGACAAGGCTTGGAGCAACATGGGCTAGTGGAAGATATCCATGCCCATAAGCAGGGAGGTGGAATGAGATGGCCCCTTTAAGGCCCCTTCCAACCCAAATCAGTCTGGAATTCCATGATCTAAACCATGCTGAATCTGAAGATAAACTGAACATAACTCCACTCATCAATAATCTGAGGTTCACTCCTGCCCAGTCCTCTCCTGGCAATCACCAGCCTGGAAGACCCTTTGCAATCCTGGTGGCCTCCAACCCTTCTCCCAAACTGCTCAGCTGGGCATGGCTTCCACCAGGTCCCATGGCAGGGAACAAAGTCTCAGTGCTCCTGAATGTGCAGAGATATAATAAGCACTGCAAAGGTGTTATGTGTTCAACCAGTCTGTAATCTTGTTTTTTACCCCAGGCAGGATGAGTAGGGCAAAGGTTGCAGTCGCTGACTGTCGCTCCAATGCCAGCTGGCTGCACATGCACTGCCATCTATGACCACTTATCCAGCACCTGGATCAAGATTTGTTTCAGCAGTGCTACAGACTGTTTGATGTGGAAGGTACCTAGGTGAGTGGTGAAGTCAGCTGTGATATATTTTAAACTCCAGAGCCTTGTGATAATCTCCTCTGAAGAAGTACAAGACAGGGGCCAATTCATTCACAGACCTTTGAAAAATGATCTATCTGACTGGTGGAAAAGTTCACCCTTTCTGCAAGGGTTTGGTTTGAAAGCATTCATGATATTTGGGAATGCTCTTAACTTTCCTCATGGACACCATCAACAAATTCACCATAGACATTCATTTTTCCCAGAGAAATTTTCATGGTGTGTTCAGAGACAACATCCAAAAGTCTCTAAATCCCAAGTCAGTCTGTATTTTTTTCAATGCCCTATTTGACAATAAACTTGGAGAAGTGAATGTTTCTAGCCTCAGTGCCAGATTTCAGGGGGATGCCATGGTAGATTTGTTAGAGCTGAATCGGCTTCTGAAGACTCACAAATAAACGCACATTCCCAAGCAGGCTCTGCAATCCACAGAGAGCTAAAGGCATCCTGCTGTAGCTGAAAAAGGCCAGTCTTGATGTTCCAGTGGCTCAGCAAATGTGTTGAGCAGCCCAGGTGAGCATAGGTTACAACAACTGCTTGCTCTCTGTCTGTAGTGGACTGGACACAGTTCTTTTGTCAAAGCAATTTTCATCTTTGCAAAGCTGCTTCTGTCTGTGAACCGTGCTTCTATACAGCCCCTGCTCTGAGCAGTCATCAGCACTGCTTGGAAATGTTTGGATAGTTTGAAATAAATTTCATCAGAAAAACCACAGGTTTCTAAAAAGGAGTACAATTGTCCTGTGTTTTCTAGCATGGAGGCTCTCAGAACAGCTTCTCCTTTCTCCAGAACAGGATTAATACATGTACTGTTGCTAAGTGTCCGATATTTATGTTCTATTAAATTCAAAACAGAATTTATTTCTATTCAGAGTCAATCCCCACAGCCTCAGATTCACACAGGAGTTCTCCCTCCCTTTCTCTCACAGCTCTTCTCCCCATCACATGGCTGAGACCATGCTACAGATTGCAGACTACCCCACTTTCAATCCCATTTGGTAAGCCCAAGGGGCATAAGAAAGTTGAAAAGAACCTGTAGAACATCTTGTTGTTGGCTGGACTTCGCGACCGAAGATTTTGGGCTCAGCCTGCGCAGTGGGTGTTTTAGGTGAGGCTCAGTGAGCGCGGAACTGCCCCCACCCCCTTCACTCCTGAGGTTCATTTGCCACGGCCGAGCAGCTCGGACGGCGACAGCGAGTTCCTCGGGATTGGAACCGGCGTCCTCAGAGGAGGAGCCGCTCCACAGGTGGGGGCCTACGGCACTCGGCCAACACCCGCCTCTCAAGTGTAACATCTCAAATTAATATTAAGGAAAAAAAAACCAAACAGCAAAGCAATAATGTCAGGTTGTTGAGCAATCCTGGGAGCCCACGTGGGTCAGAGCACCAGGGGAAGACCTCGCCTTGTCCTCTCTGCCACCGAATGACACAAACGTGGCACTGCAGCCACGCCTGCAACACGAGCTGGGGCAGGTTGTAGAACATCTACCACAACCTGTGTGACTGATAGCACCAGTCAGATTCAGAAACTGGGCAGAAGTGTTACCTGTCTGCACTTACTCTTCACTGTAGTTTGTACTTAAATCACTTAAATTCAGAGTCTGGATACACCTTTGCACAGACCTTTGCATGCTCTGTGCTTTCACACTGGTCTCAGAGTTGGAAACCTATTTCCTGTTCCCAGTGCTAGCTCTTTTCCTAGCTGTGATATGGAGATGGCAATTTCTCTGCAGCATTTGAATAGAGATACATCTGAGCAGGCCTATGAAACACTCCTCAGGTGCATTTTATTCCTCTTCCCATCCACTGAATTATTTACACATCAAAGGGAGCCTCCTTATCTAATGGGGGTTTGATGTTCATTAAGGCAACACACAGGCAGTAACAAAGAGTGATGTCTTGCAGCAATGGGGTGATCAGCGGGTGCTGAGATCCAACCCACACTGGGGGTGACAAGGGACCTTCAGCCACTGGCTTCTGTCCTGAGAGGGGGGCATAGGAGAGCCCTGCTCAGCAGGATGGTGTGCAGCAATGCATAGACCAGAAGATCTAGTACCTTGCTTAAACGCTCCCCTGGGTTTGGGCCTTCCTCTCTTCCAAAGAGGCTGAGTTTGAGGTTTTTAAAGTACCCTCATGTCTTCTGAATCAGAGGCCAAAAGAACCCAGGTAGCAGAAGGGTGCAGGTAATGACTGAGCAGTGTTTCATGGGCATCACTGAAAAGGCACAGACTGTAAAATAAACACCCCTCCTGTCCCGCTGTACTGTTATCATCTCTGGAGGCAGCTCACGCTGCCCTTGCCTTCAGGGTGACTCACTCCAGATGTGCCTGCATCTGCCTCCCCTCTGGCATGGGGGTCCCACCCATCACTCCATGGATACTCCAGTTACAACACATCCTGTGGACACGATCCCATGCTGTGACTGCTGCAATGGCCTGGCATTCATGACCTTCTGCTGGGCAAGTCAGGATGGCCTCATCTGTTCTACCTGCTACACTGGAGACATGGCTTGAAGCTGCTGCAGAAGCAGGTGGACATGCTCTACAACTCCTTGCCCATGCCAGAAGAAGTGTCAAGAGGACTTCCAGCCTCTGTCAGGTACCCACTGCACCATCCTGTCACCACAACTACCCCAAAAGAGCCAGAGGGTGCCCTGAGCCAGCCTATAAACATCACCAGCCCTGACACCAGGAGCATCTCAGCCGGAGATATTCCTTGGGCTGCAGATGTCCATGCAAGCCAGGCATCTCAGGGTCCATGCCCACACCTCTGGCTCTTGCTTAACTCTCTGGTGTTTCTTCTTGGGGGGGAATAATATATGAGAGGCCCAAAAACAAGATATTCCCATGGACCCACATGGCTCTGGTCAGCCAGTCCCAGGCCTCTAACCTCTCATTCCCCTTAGCATCTCAATTAGCTCTTGCCTTCCTGACTACTTCACTCAACACCCAGGGCGATTAGGAGCCAGAGGAAGGGCTCGGCTTTGTCTTGAATGATGAGCCAGATTAATCAGCTCCAGTTGCACTGAATTACCCAGTCGGGGCTCACAGCAACAACCTCTAATTCACCGTCAAAGCAACCAGCATCCCGCTTTCACCCAGGATAATCAGCAAGGACATGAAAGCCAGATGAATGACTAGGTGAGGGTGGGCTGCCACCTGTCAGGAGCTGGAATATAAGTCAAAGCACTTTGAAATTAAATCCTCGCTTTGACAGGGAACTAATGCAGACATTTTAAAGTAGGTGTAATACACTTAGACAGGCATGTGTGCAGCCCAGTGCAAGTTGCCATGCTTTGAATAAGTGTGTCCTGGCTACAGAGTGCAGGAAAAGGGACTTGAAAAGACAAAGGGAATTTTGAATAGCTCCAAACCAGCTTGGCAAGACTTTAGAGATGGTAGCAATAGGTTTTAGTAATGGATCTAATAACAACATTGCCAGGAGGAGATTTGGTGCACAGTTATTGGCTGCCTGGGATCTTCAATTTCACACCAAGCAGCCAACTCATGTTACTTCTGGCTTTAAGTTATTTGTGCCCATATGGATAGATGGAGGCACAGTGGACGGAGCAGAGATTGGGCTCCCCACAGCACCTCTTGGCCTCAGGGTGCGTAAGCCATGCTGCTAGGAGTTCCTGGGATTTCCCAGGAGCTGACCTTTCCAGACAATTTCAGAGGTGAATTTAAGCCTTGATATCTGGTTCAGCATCACTCTTCACCTGGACAACCCCGAGCCTGTCACCAGACTCCAGGGCTCATGGGGCAGTCCTGCTGAGATGCCAAGGGGGTTTGCAAACTCATCCCTGCTTTGTCTCCAGATGCTGTTCCCTTGATAAAACCCTCAGATACCTCCAGATGGAACACACAGATATCCTTCTTCTTGGATGTGAATTTTCAAATGCCAAAATTTGATATTTACAGCGAATCCTCAGAAACTTGGACCTGAGAAATCGCTCTCAGTCAGAGGGGTGATTGTTGAGGGAAGGCAGCCTGGACGATGCCAAGGTTGCTCCCAGCAATAGGGAAACCCGAGGCAGCGCCAGGCACATCTCAGTGCTCTGCTTCTTCACAGCTATTAGGAAAATTACCCAAAAAACATCAAACGCGGAGAGAACCCACCCCCTCCCTTATGCAAGATTCTCTCGTCTCTCCCCGCACCCACCGAACACACCCGGAGGCGCCGTTCAGCGGGGGCAGCAATGCGGGGAGTGCCGGCGGAGACCCCACCGCCCTCCACGTCGCCGCCGAAGCCCCCGAGCTCCTCTCGGCCGTCACCGCCGCCGCCGCCGGCCCGCCCCGGGGGTGTCCCCGGCAGCGGGGCC